>OY992897.1:15868348-15933348 GCA_963921405.1 Cepaea hortensis
AAGATCGTTAATATACACTGCAAAAAGCAGCGGACCTAGTATTGAGCCCTGAGGCACCCAAAATTAGGTTGTGTGGGTCTTGATAGACAGTTATTGAAGGACACTACTTGTTGTCTGTCAGATAAAAATGACGTAATTAGGTTCACCATGTTGGTGCTAGTTGCCATGTGTCGCAGAATGCAATAATCGGGAATTAAGAATACAGCACAGTAAACGCACAAAAGCTGACTTGGTGACGGAAACGTCAGTGAGCGAAGGACAGATAAACAGACGCGGAACAGCGATCAAGGAACGTAGGCACACGATGTCAATGGAGGGAGTCTGAAAGATAGGGATGAGATCAAGGAAGGACACAAGAAGTCCAGCATGATATGATCTTGGAGAAGCGAGCTGAAGAAACGACTCAACATCTGATGAGCGACATCTAAGTTGAGGAGTCACTGGAAGGTCACATAATAGACGATACTCTAAGTACTGGCGTGAGTAATTAGTTAGCAATATTTCTGGTGAACTGTAAACAGTATGGATATATGTAATAGGACAGGCGACAGGGTTGACTGTAATGGGAGTTCTATTAAGTAGGGTGGCATGAGCAGTTATGATGGAATGCGTGATGGTTGCATCGTGTTGATGGCCTGCATGTCATACGATTCATGGGATACTGCCTGAAATAAATATGGACTTAAAATTGAGGCAATGTGTCGATGTTATATATCAGTAGTTCGATTACTGAGTTCAAGTTGTTCGATTCAGAAAACGAAAGCTAGATAGAAACGAGCTAAAATATTGCCAATGAAGGACAGTATGTTACATTGCAGAGGTGGTTCACTTCTTGGCAGATATGGGGTACACGTCTCGGTGGGTAATTAACCCAGGACATAAGTGACGATAGTAATAATGTGTAAACATCAGCTATTCTAAAGGAAAGCCTGCTCAGATCGCATTACATTTAGAGTTCATGGTGAAAGGAGGTATGGCAGTGTTGCCGGATTATTAGAAGATTAGCTGTGCCGTTGGAGGAAAAAGTTAGCCGTTCCTACGAACAGAACAAAAATGTAACGACAATACACTTTTGATATCAATACGTACATTTGTTTGGGATTTTTTTTACACAAACGCATCAAGACCATAGAAGTATTTTCTACGAATCAACCAGATGTCTTGTTTATTTGTACATCATCACTACGAGTAACACTGAAAGGAACATTGTAAGTCACAGGACGGACATAGTGATAAGCATGTACTGGCAGGAATTTGCATACATAATTAGATCCGACATTTGTCGCCGTCATGAGACAGACACAACTTCAAACTATAGCAACTGTGCCCAGGGAATCCGTGATATTGTGTGGTGATTTGACGGTGTATAGACATTTTTCATTGCAGTAAGCAGGTTGCAGCAGTGAGCGGTGGTTTCCTGTATCGCAGACGAGTGAGGCAGACAACAGCCAAGACCCGAAGAGGCGTATCATCCTGTCTGAAGAACGACATCAAGGTGACAGAGGACAGTAGCTGAAAGAGCAAGTACTAACATCTGCAGATCACTACGAACAAGGACAGGAGCAGATACATAAGGTGCTAATTCTTTTAGATTATCGATGTAATTTGATCTGTATCACGCATATTTATTATATTATTTTATATATATTGATAATAATATTGTTGTAATTTGTAGCACAGCCGATACATTTTAGTGTCCACATTGGGTGATTTTGTTACCTGAAGTGAAAGGTGCGGCTTAACGGAGCTGGGACTAAAGTAGCATTTTAGATACAGATGAAAGGCATACGGCGATACAATTTCAGTGAAGAAGTAGTTTTTGGTAGTTGACTACAATATAATTGGCAACCATTTGTCCAGTGGAAAATTAACAGACACTGACATAACATCTGGCGAAGTGAATCTCGCACGATCGAGTTTGTTTACAGCAGGAGGAATGCATTGCCAGCATACGATGTGGGTAATCATTGTGTGGTGACGAAGCGTGTCTCAGAATATGTTCACATCATGTAGGGCAACCTTCCAGCATATGACATGGGTAATTGTTATATGGTGGGGGACTCGCTATGCGGGGTGTTGAATATATTTGATGGTTAGTACAACTGATTATTGTTATGTATATGGGTTAACGATACATAACATGATTTCGTTGTGGGTAAGTGTGATTTAAAAATAATAACAGTTTATGATGGATAACAGCATGTGAAGTCATGTTGCATCGTTACCTGACCGTTGTCGTGTGTATGGGTAAATGACACACGACGGTGATTTGGCTACGATGAAGCATAATTTCAACGGATTTAGTTCATATTTTCCGGTGAATAAATATTTGCTAAACTTGGTTAAAACATGCAAGGTTTTGGTTCAATTGACATCATGACTACTTATACGAAGTGAGGTCAATTGCTATCATAACATTGCCATTTTTTTTATCGAAGGTAATTGCAGCGATAGGTAGTAGGGGTATAGAGAGAACTACACATAATGTGAGGGTACGGTGCGGTGTGCTGGGATAGAAGCGATTCCCTACGCAGATATAACAGTACACTAGAACTGTACCAAGGTATGCGGTACATCTCTGTACGAATATGGAGGTACACTATGGACTGGCTAATGTCATTAGACTAAGAGATTTAGGGGAAACTCTCTTTGGACTAATGCGCTAAGACAGTCTATATGATACCGAGATATGACCATCAGAGAGTTAAAGATGATTATTATAGATACTAAGTCATATAACGATATAGAATCAGCATATGACTAGCACTAATGGACAGGTAAACTTTGCTACATAAATATGTGAGCATTGAGCGATGATACCATGTTACAAAGGTTGATTGGAGAACAAGAATTATCCTGCTGGAGAAAATATTAGTCATGGAAAATAACAGGAAAGAACTGAAGAGAGTTAGATTTATCCTTAAAGGAGAAGAAAATGAATAGATACAGAAATACGATTGGTCTACTGATCATTTGTTACATGGAGTGAACTATTGTGCTATTGTAATACTGCTGATCAAGGCAGTATATTATTATGTGGCTATTGTATTAGTAGATAGATAATGAATATCAATAATGTCCGTTAGGAGCATATTTAACTCAAGCAGAACTTGAGAAAGTTACATTTGGTATTGAACATTTTAGACGTATTAGTCCTTCATTTAGTGACAGCACAGCAATGATTAAACAATTCTTGACACCATATTTAGATAATAGTAAGGTAGATCATATACACGGATGTGCAGCTATAAGATATGAGTCGAGCTCAGACGACGAGGTGTCATACAGAAAGAACAACATACAACAACGTCGGTTGAAAAAGACAGCCAAACCACGACAAACAGATATGGCAGATTATACAAAATCAAACTGGCATGAAGAAACTCCGCCAAAGATGTCACAAACCCATTATACCAACACAAACACTTTACTAACAGAATGGAAACAACAAAGTGTTCCCGAAACTCAAATTAACAAAAGAATACGGGATGTGAAAATAAGGAATTGGAATCGGTATTGGAAATATCTAGGTTTGTCCGATGAAGAACGGAAAGAAAGAACACGTCAAATAGATGATTATAAATCAGTAACAACATACGTCACACAGGAAGATGAGAATCACTGCCCAGTTCTACACATTAAAGAAACATAGATTAAATAGATTAAAACAAGTCATACATTAGATTCACATGCAGTACACACAGCGACAGATGAGCATTGTATCGTAGTAGTTCAGATAAGTTAGATTAATTATTAAGATATATTAATGATATGTTATTGCTGTTAAAAATGAAATTCATGAAAATTGAAAAAAAAAAAAAGATGAATTTCTGAAAAAAATAAATTCAGAAAAATAAAAAAAAAAGTCATGAATGAAAAGAATCAAAAAAATAATTATTGAAAAAAAAAAAAAAAAACAAAGAAAAGACAAGACAAAATAATTGAAAAGACAAGCAATTGAAAAGAACAAGATTTGTCATTATTTCGTTTAATGCATTTTTCAGTATTACATGATGTATTATTATTATTTTGTCATGACAATACACATATATTATGCACACTTTCACACAAATTCCACAGGTTTAGTAAACAAAATAGGTAGGGCACATGATGCAAAGGTTACTACTGATTTAATTTATGAAGAAATTAGATTAATTTTGATTATTCGGTTATGTTATTTCAATTGTATTATTGCATGGGTTATTATGCATAACTGTAAGATGCATTTATTCTCATGAACAGGATGACTGGGAATGAAAGGAATATTAGCTATCTAAGTAATTAATGTAATATTGCTATTATTATGTGATAGAGTAAGATTAAATATTGCAGGTAAATATTAGGCAGCCATACTCATGAGCCACAAAGATCAACGAAGAATATACAGTAACAACATTAGAAAGTACCAACAAAAATATGCAGGAGTATGAGAAGGTCGTCTATGATTATGCACAGGGAAGGCAAGAGCGATTCACTTAACAATGATGTCAGTGGAGGCTGGATGTAATGAACACACACATTTAAGGAGCCACTAGGGATGTCCGGGGAGACATTGGGACTTAGTGATGCTGGACTTCAATTCTCTGAGATAAAAAGGAGTTTGGGAGCCACACATTGTCTACGGGGATAGATGTGAGATGTGTCCGATTTATAAAAAAAATTATTTTTTTGGTGATGATGTTCATAGCAATTCAACTATCCGCAATGGAATAGGTTAAAAGGATAAGGGATACGCTTTATTGCAGAGATACGGACAGTTATGTGCGACCTTTAGTGAACAATGTAGACGGATATGTGCGACCATGGACCAATATGACAGGTATGTTCGACTACTGCGACTCATGTCACAGACTGGAAGACTGAGTTTATAGGTAAAATGTCTACAACATTTTAATTTGACGAGGAGGCATATGTGCCATGTGTCGCAGAATGCAATAATCGGGAATTAAGAATACAGCACAGTAAACGCACAAAAGCTGACTTGGTGACGGAAACGTCAGTGAGCGAAGGACAGATAAACAGACGCGGAACAGCGATCAAGGAACGTAGGCACACGGTGTGAATGGAGGGAGTCTGAAAGATAGGGATGAGATCAAGGAAGGACACAAGAAGTCCAGCATGATATGATCTTGGAGAAGCGAGCTGAAGAAACGACTCAACATCCGATGAGCGACATCTAAGTTGAGGAGTCACTGGAAGGTCACATAATAGACGATACTCTAAGTACTGGCGTGAGTAATTAGTTAGCAATATTTCTGGTGAACTGTAAACAGTATGGATATATGTAATAGGACAGGCGACAGGGTTGACTGTAATGGGAGTTCTATTAAGTAGGGTGGCATGAGCAGTTATGATGGAATGCGTGATGGTTGCATCGTGTTGATGGCCTGCATGTCATACGATTCATGGGATACTGCCTGAAATAAATATGGACTTAAAATTGAGGCAATGTGTCGATGTTATATATCAGTAGTTCGATTACTGAGTTCAAGTTGTTCGATTCAGAAAACGAAAGCTAGATAGAAACGAGCTAAAATATTGCCAATGAAGGACAGTATGTTACATTGCAGAGGTGGTTCACTTCTTGGCACTAGTCTTCATGTGTTTTAATTTTCTAATTAAAATATCATGATCTACCAGAAGAAGAAGAAGAAGAAGAAGAAGAAGAAGAAGAAGAAGAAGAAGAAGAAGAAGAAGAACCAGTAGCAATCTGATTATATGTCCGTTTCGCATTTCCTCTGAGCGTCGAGCGTCGGCCAGATCCGCTTGTCACTCCTCGCTGTCTCATTCTTGCCAGACCATGGTTTTGATGAAAACGTGCTTACACATGATAAAGATACACTTTCTTGCGTATAGTGGAACATTCTAACGAAATATTTGTGTCCATGGATTTGAGTGTCAAAAATGTTGCAAACTAAATGAGGCCAATCTAATACAAATGAATGGTCATATTATTCCCAGAGAAATAACCCACACAGTAGGACTAGAAACGTTTGGTTGTAGGTTCTGACAATAAAAACGTAATGTTTGAAAAGTATACCTACAATTCTTATTTATATGCAACTTTTGAATGCAAACCGCATTTAGTGTCTGCGAACAATTATTGTATGTAATGTAATAAATGCCGGGCTCCCTGTAGAATGAATTAAGGACGCTGTTCGTAATCCAGCATACCCACGTTCGAAACACAGCTGCGCGAGATTTGGCAGCAGATCATGTCGAACTGGTTTCTTACGGAAAGATATGTTAGCCGGAGGTTCAGAAAGGCATGGCAAACTACTGAACGTAAAACTTGCCATGACATCAACAGCAGCGGGTTCTAAATGTTGCTGTTATGTAGCCGGGGGCGGGATTGGGGTGAGCGCCTGTGATATATTAGATTTTCACAAACGTAACATCACGATTAAATATTTCCAGGACGACAAAAATCGGCGTTCACCGCAACGGATTTATTTGTTCCATAATGGTACGATCCAAGATTTAATATACCCGTTGGGAATGAAAAACATTAACTCGGAAAGGACCGTATAAATAGCAGCGCGCAGAGCGACATGGCCTGTTTGTACATCAGCCAGCATGAGACAAGAACTGAAGCAGCGGAAGGAGTGAGAGAGTTTCAAAATTCATTAGAAAAGAACATCCTCAGCCTACGAAATCGCTGTGAGAAATTGCATCTCATTCAGATCATGAAACGTGTCGACATGTTGAGGTCATTCTGATAAATAAGGTAAACACCACATTTAATTCAGTTAAATTGTAGTTAGTTGTGAGCCTATTTTCCCAGAAGAGAGTTGGTAAGTAGACTCGGTTGAACACGTGTGGTGAACGAAGAAGTTAATTTAATTGTTATAGTTTATAGATAAACTATTAATTAAGAATACCCATATTGAATGTTATTTTCTCCCATTAGTAAACACCTGACTTAATGTATAAAAATCATTAATCCAAGTTGTACATTTAATTCTTAAGCAACTCAATCTACAATGATTTGGAATGGTGAGTTCTTAAGAATAGTACAAACTAAATAATATTATACTCAGTTATAGTCACAAGATAAACTGTACAAGAGGAGAAGAATACAGTGTTTATTTTCTCCCAGCTAAGCAACTTAGTTAATGTATAAAACATTAGACACATGTTATACATTTTATTTCTTAAGCATGAAACTGAATCTACAATGAATTAGAGTGACTTAAGGAACTTCAGAATTCTTAGTACATTGGTAAGGACATAAAGTATATGGCCCACTGGTAAGATTAAAAACTAGTTTACATGTGCCAGCACTAATAGAGAATTTAGTGGAATGTGTATAGTCAAGTAGATGGAGCACATTAGTCAGTAAATTAATTTTTTTACATGAGCACATGGACAACCAAATAG
Organism: Cepaea hortensis; assembly: GCA_963921405.1. Taxonomy (NCBI): domain Eukaryota; kingdom Metazoa; phylum Mollusca; class Gastropoda; order Stylommatophora; family Helicidae; genus Cepaea; species Cepaea hortensis. The sequence goes on from OY992897.1 coordinate 15,875,729, forward strand.
TTTCTTTTAATTCATGAGCACATGAGAACCAGCCAGAGCTCTACAGGTCTCATAATTTGTGTGATGGTACAGCCACTTGGGGTAAGGCAAATATATAAACATGGCTGTTAACCATGGGCAATAATAATATTTGTGCCTCATAATAGTTCGTAACCAACCGCCATGCAAGAAGTATGTTAATTCATAATGCCTGAATATGAATTGGATATATCACCTAAATTGTATGTATTTCATGAGAACATGTGATAACTCCTGGACTCCATGTTGCTAAATCCTGGATGAATTGCCTAAGTGTGTCTAATGATCACAATGATCACTATGACATTGTTGATAACATGTCTGTGAGGATTCATGTGTGAGTTCATCATTGTTAAACAAGATGTGAATGTATCATTTCATAAAATCCACCAGCATGCATGACTACAAGTTAGGTTGAAGGATGAGATGCCCTTGTAATGTCCTTCTTGGTGAATCTGTGAATGTATTCTGTGTAAAGCACCTACATATGCATGATTGTCATCCATATAGATATGATTGTGTCTGATGAATGGGTGAGACCTCATTGTGATGCCATATGGTGTAAACATGTTATGTTGTCATTTGGAAATCACATAAGTACCCACTTTACATGACAGTATGAAGAATGTGTGATGAAGGATTCCTATATGATCACCCATACCCATATGAATGTGTCTGTGGACTGAGTGAATTTATCAGCCATACATATGAATGATGTCAGAGTTGAGTGAGTGAGTGAAGTTACATGCTGAGTGAGAAAGAGGGAGTATAAGCCAACAGTCAATCTAATGATAGCCAGCAACTTTGATGTGGAATGCCATGCCTATCACTAGAGAAATGCTTCGGTGTACCCCATAAACTAAAAACTAATTTAGTACACTCCGGCGCATAACACCACTTTGTATAAAGTATCATTCATATCTCTATCATCTAGTTTTGTGCGCTAAGCACGACACAAGCCATGTCATACATTACGCATAGCACCAGCATCTGTGTGTGTAATTTAAGCAAAATCCCACTTTGTAGTTCATGTTAACACATATGGTCTGTTGTAATGATAATAATGAATTTCAAAGATGATGAGGATGACTGTAATTTAATGAAAATGATATAACCATGATTATGATGATAATGTTAGAATAATGTAATGATTTCTAATGTCATAAACATGATAATAATGATGATGATTGTAATAACAATGTAATAATTATGAAAATAATGATAAGGATTTTAATTACAATTATTATAAAAACCATGATGATGTTGATGATAATAATCAATGTTACATCCATGAGAATGGAAGAAATCTTCTCACTTGAAGCATTTAATGAAGAAGAATACACCTGAAGGCTATACAAGAATAATACCAAATGTACTTATCTTGTTGATAAGCAAATACTCATGGAAATGGGACCTGACTTTTAAAAGCTCTTAATGTATAAGACCTTTTTCTTGAATAGAAAAAGATGAAGTAGAGAACAAAACTAGATACAGAAGAGAATGGTCAACATAATTGCTAAATTCCCAATCACTCAAGGTATTACTTCTAGAAACCTGAGGACAGGCATAGGTGATGATGAAACTGCGCATCTGCTAGTAAACCTTGAACATTTGATAGTGGAAGATTGGATTGAGAGCAAACAACTGTGTTGGTGATAACTACATGAAAACACCATGACTATCTTTCTTCTATGTTATTTTCTCTAAAGAACAGGATCCATTTTATTGTTTTCCCTGGTTATGTTCTTAGGCTTTTACATGTAAATCCTAATGTCATATTTCTGATATTATTCGAATTATGTGATTGATGGAATTTCAGGTAGTGGTCTTATTCATGTCAATCCAGACCTGACTTGGTGAAGTTTGAAGGCAGCACCTGTTGAGTGAGCACATGGTTGAGTGATGCCCTTGACAGAGTAGCGTCGAACCTTATCTACCTGCAACCATTCCATTTGTCTCATAGGAGAGGTAATCTTTATTTAAAATAAGTACCTGCCAAGACAAAGGAAAACAAGAGCCAACTTATGTTCTACTACACCCAGGAACAATAAATAATACTACAATTGATGATAGCCAGAGTGATTCCCAAAGCTGGAAGTGGAGAATCCTGATTGGAGACAGTTCTTTTTTTTCAGATCATCCAGACCAGTAAAAGATTAGCTTTACAGGCCACTGCGAAAAATCTAAACGGTTAATTATCTACCTGATCATGGGCACATCAAGTCTGTAATATTTAATGTATATGTATATGTCCTTATTTCTATGACAGGAAATTGTAATTTTGAATGCACTTTACAAAATCCATATTTATGTGTATTAAATCAACAAAGAAAAATAAGGTCATGTCATGTATTGATTGTATTTTACTTGTCATAATCAAATTGTTTTAAATTACCCTAGATAGAATTAATTAGTTGGTAGAGGAGAGGCAAGGAACCACATAGGGAATAAATTGGGTATAAAAGGGAGTACAACTTTTTCAGTATTTCCTAAAGGTATTCCTTGGTTCTCTAAAACTCTATTTCTGGTTTCAACAATTGAGTCAGGACAACAAAATTAATTAAACGGGCAGGATCACATGGGGAAAAATGATTTTTCATCATTTATCTCTGTGGGGTTGAGCCATCAATCAAACCCATATCCGACAAGTTGGGGGCTAAGTCCGGGTATTTCTTTAATTAGAAAGTAGAATATAGCAGGTTAGGATAGTAACATTCACCTAGTCAGAGTTATCATATCATTAGATATTGATAAAGTAGGTAGATAACTCTAATCAGACATACGTGCTTTGCTTAAAGTCTATTCTCCAGGTATACAGGCGTATTCACCTTCAGAGAAGACAAGAAAAAGGTAAGAATGGCAGACACCGCCAGACTGAGAAATCTTTTCATGGAGACTGGTAAGCAGTGCGACCTAACAGGTAAGGAGTTAGCTCAGTATGTTAGCGAGGAATTCGAGAAACATGAACGTCTACAAGCTGAGAAGGAAAAGGAGGAAAGACGTCTACAAGCGGAGAATGAAAATAAGGAGAAGGATAGACAGGCAAACAGAGAACAAGAAGAAAGAAGACAAAAACATGAACTGGAAATGAGGAAGTTGGACAATGAAACCGAGTTACGACGACTGGAAATCATGAACCAACAGAATCCCTCAACAGATCAAAGTAGATCTTCAGCTGAACCACCAGGGGAAGCAGCTTCAGTTCAAGTGAACGCCATGTCTTTTCCATTGGAACCTTTCAATGAACAAACAGACATCATCGAAAATTATTTATCAAGATTCGAGAGGATGTGTGTGATGTGCGGACTGGAGGAGACCAAATGGGCAGTTAAATTGTCACAAGGACTTCGCGGAATTTCTTACGAAGTATTTTCTAGGATACGACCGGAGGAGTTGGGCAATTATAACATCCTAAAACAAGCCTTATTAGCCAGATTCGAGATAGACGGAGAGAACTACAAGAAACAGTTCAGGACTGCTCGGAAGGAAGCTGGAGAGAACTTCTCTCAATACGTAGAAAGACTAAGATCCTACCTAAACAAATGGCGTACCATGTCTAGATTTGAGGAAACCTACCAAGATCTAGAAGAAATGATTCTGATAGATCAACTCAAACAGAAAATGTCTCAGGACATGAGAGCATTTTTAACACAGAATGGAGCTGAGAGATTGAAGTCTATCATTACTTTGGCAGAGAGATATGAAAAGTCGCAGAAAGAGGCGGGAGGTAATCAACGAAATACCAATAATCTTCCTCGCGAATTCCCTCAGAAGACCAAAGATAAAGGAGAACCGAAATCCAGCAAACCAAATGGATCGAATAAGACCACTACAAATCAGAACCAGCAGTTCAAGTGGGAGAAGAAGCTCTACTGCAGCCATTGTAAAAATCATGCTCATAACACAAGGGATTGCAAAAAGAAGCCTCAACCTCTTACCACAGCCTGTGCAGTAAAACCTAAAGCAGCGAGAAGGAACCAGAATGCTTATTCCAATATGGACACGCAACGGAACACCAACTTCAAACTGCCAGTCATAGAATCTGTCAACCTGAATGGATGGACAGTGGAATGTCTCTATGATACAGGTTTATTTTTCGACGCAATTGTACAAGCCTCATTGGTAAACCCAGAGCAAGTTACAGATGAAACCGTCGAAATACAGGGATTTCTGAAAAGTTCCGTACCTATGACACTTCCTGTTGCCAAGGTCAGCATAACTTCACGCTATGTTACGGGAGAAATCAGAGCAGCGGTCATGGAAGATCCAATCTACCCTGTCATGCTTGGATGTCGATACGTCTTTTTAGGAGAACCAGTACAGCCAATGATAGCATCAGCGGTGACTACGCGCCAACAGGCCAAGGAAACTCCAACGACTACGACACCAACAAATCTTCAGCCCGAAGATTTAAAACAAGCCCAAGCAACAGATAGTTCACTTGGGACGTGCTTCTGTAAGTTGCCAAAATCACATACACCTCCTGGGAAGGGTGATCTCTACATGAAGAATGGAATTCTTCACAGAAAGGCAGGAAAGTTAGGACAAGAGTATTCTCAACTGGTTGTTCCAACTACTTACAGAACACAAATACTGGAGATGGGACATAGTATGCCGTTTAGCGGACATATGGGAATCAACGCAACCATGCAACGAATCTCAACTCACTACTACTGGCCTGGAATAAACGCGGACATTCAACGATATGTCAAATCATGCCCAGAATGTCAGAGAGTAGCCCCAAAGCACTGGACACCACCAGCGACATTAGGGGAAATGCCCATCACTGGCACACCATTCGAGAAAGTGGCTGTGGACATAGTCGGACCTCTCACCCTGACAAAGAAGAGGAATCGATTCATACTAACACTAGTAGACACATGCTCGATGTGGGCGGAAGCTGTGCCGATGCCTTCGAGTGATTCCAAGCATGTAGCAGAAGCTCTACTTGGAATATTTACAAGATTAGGATTTCCAATCCGGATCCTGACTGACAACGGATCTCAGTTCAAAGGAAAGTTGATGGAGGAAGTGTTTAGAATGTTCCAATCTAGGCAGATATGTACTTCTCCATACCACCCTGCTTCAAACGGAGCTGTGGAAAGATTTAATGGGACACTAATAACCATCTTGAAGAAACTAGCTCAAGAAAAACCAGAGGCGTGGGATACATACATTCCGGCAGCACTTTTTGCGTACCGCGAGGTACCACACAAATCTACGGGAATTGCACCAGCAACACTGTTGTTTGGTCGTCCAATTAAGGGACCATTAGAAGCTTTACTTCGTACCTGGACTGATGATTCAGTTGATGAAACTGTTGTGACTGCATCCGCATATGTGGAAGAGTTAAAACAACGACTTCAACTTGGCTGGAAATTAGCCGCAAGCAACCTACGACAAGCACGACGTAGAATGGCCCTAAATTTCAACCAGAAAGCGAAAGATAGAGAGTTACTGGTGGGAGAAAAAGTACTATTACTTCTTCCCACAAGTCAAAACAAGTTGCAAATCGGTTGGAAAGGACCTTATGTAGTAAAGGAGAAAATTTCCAGAACAAACTACAAGATCGCTATAAAGGGGAAAGAGAAAATCTTTCATCTAAACCTGTTACGGAAGTACAACGAGAGACCCCCCACCGAGACAGCACATTTGATAGCAATGGCCGTAGCAACAGAAGTTGAGCATGGAAACTCAATGGGAGTGGAGTATCCACTGCAATTCAACGAGACTTATCGAGATGTGGACATTAGTTCAACATTAACGACGGATCAGCAGCAGCAGATTCGAGAGTGCTTAGAGAATTATGCAGAGATACTAACAGACAAGCCAGGATTAACAAATCTTGAAGAATTCGACATGAAGTTGAAGGATACAACACCTGCGCGAGTCAAAACCTACCCTGTTCCATACGCCAAAGCCAAATCTCTCAAAGATGAAATTCAACAATTGCTTTCAGCTGGGATAATATCACCTTCTGAATCACCTTACAATGCAAATGTAGTTTTATTGAGGAAACCCAATGGTGAACATAGATTATGCATTGATTATCGGCAGCTGAATACGGTGACAGAGTTCCAACCGGAACCACTGCCAGATCAGAATCAACTTTTCACCAGCCTCAACAGAGCAAAATACTTCACAAAGATAGATCTCAGCAAAGGATATTATCAAATCCCAGTGAAAAAGGAAGTTAGACCGTGGTTAGCCTTCAGCACTCCTGATGGACACTATGAATTTAACGTTCTTCCTTTCGGATTAAGCAATGCACCTAGTGTCTTCACTCGCATGATGAGGAAACTTTTAGGACCATTGGAAAATCCACGTCTTAGCAACTTCATGGATGACATCCTGATTGCTACAGAAACATTCGAGGAACATCTTGAGACATTGAAGATACTGTTCAACCGCCTGAAAGAAGTGGGGTTGACTGCAAGACCAAAGAAGTGCCAGATTGGGTTCAGGCAATTAGACTTTTTGGGACACACAATATCTCAAGGAAAAATGCAACCTCATGATGGTAATGTGGAGAAACTAAGAAATGCACCGCGACCCAGAACCAAAAAGGATGTTCGATCTTTTGTATCTCTCTGTGGATTTTACCAAAGATACATCCCAAACTTCAATTCCCTCGCATCTCCGTTGACAAATCTCACTCGGAAAGGGGAACCAGAAAAGGTTGTTTGGTCTGCTGACTGCGAGAAAGCGTACGCGGAGTTAAAGAAAGCTTTAACAGCAAAACCAGTTCTTCATCTACCAGATCTAACACGTCCATGGATACTTAGGACGGATGCAAGCAACATAGGAATTGGTGCCACCTTATTACATGGAATGGATGAGGATAAATCAATGCTCTTTCCAGTTGCCTATGCCAGTAGAAAATTGAATTCAGCCGAACGCAATTATTCTACCATTGAAAAGGAATGTTTAGCTTTAGTCTGGGCAGTAGAGAAGTTTCAGGCGTACCTGTATGGGAAACACTTCACAATACAGTGCGATCATCAACCTCTCACGTTCCTGGCAGCATCCAGAAACTTAAACGCTCGACTAATGAGATGGTCGTTACTTCTACAACCGTATTCATTCCAAGTTGAATATGTTCCAGGAAAGATGAATGTAGGAGCAGACTTTCTCAGCAGACATCCTATTGAAGATTCTGTATAAGAATCAAAGGACAAGAAAGGATTAGAGGAAATATAAGCTTGTTACGCTTGCTCAAAGCTACTGTTCTTCAGGCGAACAACAGTCTGAGAGGGGAGCCATGTGATATATTAGATTTTCACAAACGTAACATCACGATTAAATATTTCCAGGACGACAAAAATCGGCGTTCACCGCAACGGATTTATTTGTTCCATAATGGTACGATCCAAGATTTAATATACCCGTTGGGAATGAAAAACATTAACTCGGAAAGGACCGTATAAATAGCAGCGCGCAGAGCGACATGGCCTGTTTGTACATCAGCCAGCATGAGACAAGAACTGAAGCAGCGGAAGGAGTGAGAGAGTTTCAAAATTCATTAGAAAAGAACATCCTCAGCCTACGAAATCGCTGTGAGAAATTGCATCTCATTCAGATCATGAAACGTGTCGACATGTTGAGGTCATTCTGATAAATAAGGTAAACACCACATTTAATTCAGTTAAATTGTAGTTAGTTGTGAGCCTATTTTCCCAGAAGAGAGTTGGTAAGTAGACTCGGTTGAACACGTGTGGTGAACGAAGAAGTTAATTTAATTGTTATAGTTTATAGATAAACTATTAATTAAGAATACCCATATTGAATGTTATTTTCTCCCATTAGTAAACACCTGACTTAATGTATAAAAATCATTAATCCAAGTTGTACATTTAATTCTTAAGCAACTCAATCTACAATGATTTGGAATGGTGAGTTCTTAAAGAATAGTACAAACTAAATAATATTATACTCAGTTATAGTCACAAGATAAACTGTACAAGAGGAGAAGAATACAGTGTTTATTTTCTCCCAGCTAAGCAACTTAGTTAATGTATAAAACATTAGACACATGTTATACATTTTATTTCTTAAGCATGAAACTGAATCTACAATGAATTAGAGTGACTTAAGGAACTTCAGAATTCTTAGTACATTGGTAAGGACATAAAGTATATGGCCCACTGGTAAGATTAAAAACTAGTTTACATGTGCCAGCACTAATAGAGAATTTAGTGGAATGTGTATAGTCAAGTAGATGGAGCACATTAGTCAGTAAATTAATTTTTTTACATGAGCACATGGACAACCAAATAGTTTCTTTTAATTCATGAGCACATGAGAACCAGCCAGAGCTCTACAGGTCTCATAATTTGTGTGATGGTACAGCCACTTGGGGTAAGGCAAATATATAAACATGGCTGTTAACCATGGGCAATAATAATATTTGTGCCTCATAATAGTTCGTAACCAACCGCCATGCAAGAAGTATGTTAATTCATAATGCCTGAATATGAATTGGATATATCACCTAAATTGTATGTATTTCATGAGAACATGTGATAACTCCTGGACTCCATGTTGCTAAATCCTGGATGAATTGCCTAAGTGTGTCTAATGATCACAATGATCACTATGACATTGTTGATAACATGTCTGTGAGGATTCATGTGTGAGTTCATCATTGTTAAACCAGATGTGAATGTATCATTTCATAAAATCCACCAGCATGCATGACTACAAGTTAGGTTGAAGGATGAGATGCCCTTGTAATGTCCTTCTTGGTGAATCTGTGAATGTATTCTGTGTAAAGCACCTACATATGCATGATTGTCATCCATATAGATATGATTGTGTCTGATGAATGGGTGAGACCTCATTGTGATGCCATATGGTGTAAACATGTTATGTTGTCATTTGGAAATCACATAAGTACCCACTTTACATGACAGTATGAAGAATGTGTGATGAAGGATTCCTATATGATCACCCATACCCATATGAATGTGTCTGTGGACTGAGTGAATTTATCAGCCATACATATGAATGATGTCAGAGTTGAGTGAGTGAGTGAAGTTACATGCTGAGTGAGAAAGAGGGAGTATAAGCCAACAGTCAATCTAATGATAGCCAGCAACTTTGATGTGGAATGCCATGCCTATCACTAGAGAAATGCTTCGGTGTACCCCATAAACTAAAAACTAATTTAGTACACTCCGGCGCATAACACCACTTTGTATAAAGTATCATTCATATCTCTATCATCTAGTTTTGTGCGCTAAGCACGACACAAGCCATGTCATACATTACGCATAGCACCAGCATCTGTGTGTGTAATTTAAGCAAAATCCCACTTTGTAGTTCATGTTAACACATATGGTCTGTTGTAATGATAATAATGAATTTCAAAGATGATGAGGATGACTGTAATTTAATGAAAATGATATAACCATGATTATGATGATAATGTTAGAATAATGTAATGATTTCTAATGTCATAAACATGATAATAATGATGATGATTGTAATAACAATGTAATAATTATGAAAATAATGATAAGGATTTTAATTACAATTATTATAAAAACCATGATGATGTTGATGATAATAATCAATGTTACATCCATGAGAATGGAAGAAATCTTCTCACTTGAAGCATTTAATGAAGAAGAATACACCTGAAGGCTATACAAGAATAATACCAAATGTACTTATCTTGTTGATAAGCAAATACTCATGGAAATGGGACCTGACTTTTAAAAGCTCTTAATGTATAAGACCTTTTTCTTGAATAGAAAAAGATGAAGTAGAGAACAAAACTAGATACAGAAGAGAATGGTCAACATAATTGCTAAATTCCCAATCACTCAAGGTATTACTTCTAGAAACCTGAGGACAGGCATAGGTGATGATGAAACTGCGCATCTGCTAGTAAACCTTGAACATTTGATAGTGGAAGATTGGATTGAGAGCAAACAACTGTGTTGGTGATAACTACATGAAAACACCATGACTATCTTTCTTCTATGTTATTTTCTCTAAAGAACAGGATCCATTTTATTGTTTTCCCTGGTTATGTTCTTAGGCTTTTACATGTAAATCCTAATGTCATATTTCTGATATTATTTGAATTATGTGATTGATGGAATTTCAGGTAGTGGTCTTATTCATGTCAATCCAGACCTGACTTGGTGAAGTTTGAAGGCAGCACCTGTTGAGTGAGCACATGGTTGAGTGATGCCCTTGACAGAGTAGCGTCGAACCTTATCTACCTGCAACCATTCCATTTGTCTCATAGGAGAGGTAATCTTTATTTAAAATAAGTACCTGCCAAGACAAAGGAAAACAAGAGCCAACTTATGTTCTACTACACCCAGGAACAATAAATAATACTACAATTGATGATAGCCAGAGTGATTCCCAAAGCTGGAAGTGGAGAATCCTGATTGGAGACAGTTCTTTTTTTCAGATCATCCAGACCAGTAAAAGATTAGCTTTACAGGCCACTGCGAAAAATCTAAACGGTTAATTATCTACCTGATCATGGGCACATCAAGTCTGTAATATTTAATGTATATGTATATGTCCTTATTTCTATGACAGGAAATTGTAATTTTGAATGCACTTTACAAAATCCATATTTATGTGTATTAAATCAACAAAGAAAAATAAGGTCATGTCATGTATTGATTGTATTTTACTTGTCATAATCAAATTGTTTTAAATTACCCTAGATAGAATTAATTAGTTGGTAGAGGAGAGGCAAGGAACCACATAGGGAATAAATTGGGTATAAAAGGGAGTACAACTTTTTCAGTATTTCCTAAAGGTATTCCTTGGTTCTCTAAAACTCTATTTCTGGTCTCAACAATTGAGTCAGGACAACAAAATTAATTAAACGGGCAGGATCACATGGGGAAAAATGATTTTTCATCATTTATCTCTGTGGGGTTGAGCCATCAATCAAACCCATATCCGACAGCGCCCAACCTTGCATAAATACCCCAATGGTTCGGTGCATTCATTACCTATACAGCAAAAGTCCAACTCCTGGCCTTCGCGTGGCGGACCTTTTTTAACTAACAGGAGAAGGGGCGGCGGCGAGTCACTGGCACCGAGAAATAACCAGAAAGCTCTAGATGTGTATGCACGTACATGCATGCGCAGACACGTGTGTGCGTGCCTACACACCTAAACTCGAGTAAGACCACAGTCTGCTCTAGCAAAGGAGAGGTGCTGAAGACGGAGGCAACAAGACAGGAGGCGCACCACAGAAATCAGGATGCCACGCAGTTACGCGTAATGAAATATGTCGACTACTGCTAAATGTTATGGTGCTCGCACTGCTTTGGACCCCCAGGCAGGTGCAGTGCCGGGCCCTATGTCTCGAAAGAGTTCAACCACGACTGCTGGAGGTCCTTCTCAGATGTCCTGTGGGGCCAGGGGACCTCAGAATAGAGCGTCTGGCTATATCAAACAAAGATTAAGAATAATGCACTGGAATGCGAAGGGAGTCAACTACAAATAATAGAACTAGAAAACATCTTGGGCCAAGTAAAAGTAAGCGTATGTTGCTTGCAAGAAAGTCACCTCAACGAAAATATAACCGATCTGCCCGAATAGACAGGCGAAAGGGTGGGATACTGACCCTTGTAAAAGATAACATCACTGCTTCCCAAATTGAAGTTTACATGGAAGGGGCTGAGTATCAGACTCTTAAACTTAAGACAGTCAAAACAGACCTACATCTGATCGATTACTACTATCCAAGTGACCGACCACAGGCACTGGACACACTACCATTAAAAGAAAAAATTATTTTGTGTGGCGATTTCAAGAGCCACTCGCAGAGCTAGGGCTATGATCACATGGACCAGAGAGGAGAGAGATTGGAAGACTGGCAGGATGAGAATAGATTCATCTTGATTAACAAGCCGTCCAAGCCACATACTTTCTACTCGAGATCATGGCACACTACAACTACATCTGACCTGGCAAATCATTCGCGAGACTTGGAGTGGAACATCACACGAATTGTTGGCAAACAACTTGGTGGCAGTGACCATCGGCCAGTCTTTCTAACCGTAGAAAATGAGCTTGTAATTTAAAGCAGCATCCTCTCGAGGTGGAACTACAAGAAAGCAGACTGGGCAATGTACAAGTATTGCACCAGCATACTGTTAGAAACCTTAATACTGAGAAAGACATAAATAAAGTAGTTATAGATCTTGGGAAATGCATACTACAGGCAACACGAGAAACTGTACCAAGAGGAGCCTGTAAACATTATAAACCCTACTGGAGTAGTGAACTTAAAAAGATGCATAATGATGTGGGAGTGTGTAGAAAGCAAGCAGAGGCCAAACCCAGCCAAGAGCACCACAATAAATACTAGCACGCAAAAGCCAAATTTCAAAGAACCATGCTGCAGGCTAGACGGGAAAGCTGGCAGGAGAAAACAGAGTCTCTGAACTTTGAAAGAGACACAAGGAAATTGTGGAAGCTAATAAAACAACTTAACGATGAGGGCACAAGGAGACACTCAAAAATTGCACTACATAAAGACGGAAACATCTTAACAGGAAAGCAAGCAGCTGACCATTTTGCGGACTCATTCGCACAAGATAACAATATCGAAATTATTCCAGAGAAACAACAAGAGATTCGAGAGGAATGGCAACATACAGGACAGAAGGAAATGGTACATGAGGTTCTGGAGGCACCCATCACAGTCAGCGAACTGGAGATAGCCATATCAAAACTGAAAATGAGAAAGTCACCAGGAGCTTATGGTATCTGCAATGAAATGATCAGGAACCTAGGAACAGAGGCCAAAGCAAAGATGCTGCAGATCTTCAATAACAGCCGGACGCTAAGCAGTGTTCCACAAGCCTGGAGAGAAGCAATCATGATACCCCTCCCAAAATCAGGGAAAGATAGTTCCATTGCCTCCAGCTACAGACCAATTAGCGCTGTCTCTACAAAGCAATGGAGCTCATCGTCAATCACAGACTGCACTGGTACATTGATAGTGAAAACATCCTTGTGCCACAGCAAGCTGGCTTTAGGCAGTGCTACTCTACGGAAGATCAGACAACCTACCTCTCTCGAGAAATTGAGGATGCATTCCAAGAGAAGAAGCTGGTGCTTGCTGCATCGCTTGCTGAATGTAAGACGAGCCTGCGCGCCCAATTTGTGACCCTAATAAGGTTGATTTGATTTGATTTGATTTGATTTGCATGGATAGATCTGAAGAAAGCCTTTCACACAGTCTGGAAAGAAATGTCTGATGAAGAAACTGAGAAACTGTAACGTCAATGGAAGAATGTACAAATGGGTGAAAGCATACTTGCACAACAGAAGAGCCCGAGTACAGATAGACGGACTCAAGAGCAAGAAAGTATTACTGCGCCACGGTGTTACCTAGGGCGGAGTCTTGCCCTCCACACTTTTTCTAATCTTCATCAATGATCCTGTTGCTAATCTACCGCATGGAATTAAAGCGGCAATATACGCTGATGACCTGGTTCTATGGAGCACAAATGAACATGCATCAGTGGCCACCAGATCGCTACAAAGAGCTGTAGATGCATTTGTTACATGGGCAAACAGATGGTGTGTTAGCATAAACACTGACAAGTGCAGCACCACTCTATTTACCCTATCTCAAAAATAAAACAGGCAGGGATTATTCAGATAAATGGAATACCCCTTAGAGAAGACAAAGAACCAACGTACCTTGGAGTAACATTTGATGGCAGGCTGACATGGAGAAAGCACATCAACAAAGCAATAGCAAAAGCCAGAAGGAAAATAGCCATCCAGAGAAAACTAAGTGGAACCACATGGAGAGCCCGTGGGAAAATACTTAGCAAAGTTTAACAACAGAGCACATATGACCACACCTGGAATACGGATCAACTGCGTGGTGTTCAACATAAAAAAACTTAGGGCCCGACACTGCACCTGCCTGCGGGTCCAAAGCGGGGCGAGAACCATAACATTTAGCAGTAGTCGACATATTTCATTAAGCGTAATTGCGTGGCATCCTGATTTCTGTGGTGCGCCTCCTGACTGGTTGCCTCCGTCTTCAGCACCTCTCCTTTGCTAGAGCAGACTGTGGTGTTACTCGAGTTTAGGTGTGTAGGCACGCACACACGTGTCTGCGCATGCATGTACGTGCATACACATCTAGAGCTTTCTGGTTATTTCTCGGTGCCAGTGACTCGCCACCGCCCCTTCTCCTGTTAGTTAAAACAGGTCCGCCACGCGAAGGCCAGGAGTTGGACTTTTGCTGCATAGGTAATGAATGCACCGAACCATTGGCGTATTTATGCAAGGTTAGGAGCTCTCATCAACCCCGCCCCTGGCTACATAACAACAATATTTAGAACTCGCTGCTGTTCATGTCATGGCAAGTTTTACGTTCAGTAGTTTGCCATTGCTTTCTGAACGTTCGGCTAACATACCTTTCCGTAAGAAACCTGTTCGACGTGATCTGTTGCCAAATCTCGCGCAGCTGTGTTTCGAACGTGGGTATGCTGGATTACGAACAGCGCCCTTAATTCCTTCGACAGGGAGCCCGGCATTTATTACATTACATACATTAATTGTTCGCAGACATTAAATGCGGTTTGCATTCAAAAGTTGCATATAAATAAGAATTGTAGGTATCCTTTTCAAACATTAGGTTTTTATTGTCAGAACCTACAACCAAACGTTTCTAGTCCTACTGTGTGAGATATTTCTCTGGGAATAATATGACCATTCATTTGTATTAGATTGACCTCCTTTAGTTTACAACATTTTTGACCACTCACATCCATGGACACAAATATTTCGTTAGAATGTTCCCCTATACGCAAGAAAGCGTATCTTTATCAAGTGTAAGTACGTTTTCATCAAAACTATGGTCTGGCAAGAATGAGACAGCGAGGAGTGACAAGGGGATCTGGCCGACGCTCGACGCTCAGAGGAAAGGCGAGACGGACATATAATTATAATCACATTGCTACTGGTACTATTGGTGTTTGAACTCTTCGCTGGCTGCTGAGGGTGAGGACGGAGCGCTTATGGGAATGCCCCGAATGTTGTGATGTTGGTTCCTGAATCAATCAATCAATCAATCAATACGGAAGCCAGGTTATTGTGATGGCTAGAGGTTCGCCTTTCGGCTCGGTGATCATGAGTTCGAATCTGCAGCGGGCCGAGGTTTGGGTGTGGAGAATAATCGAATTTGTGTCTTGGTCATAGTCATAATATCCACTTCTCGACTGACAAAGAAACTGATCTACGAGATACAGTCTCCCTTTGTGCTGGGTAGCTCAATGAACCTTTGTCCCTGACTGTGATAATATTTCAATCCCCGTTGACAAACAAGGAGAATTTGCTGATTCATTCTCCCCCATGACGGGTATTGTAAATATATAAATAAAAAATCTCCTAGCCTAACTCTTTAAAAGACAGATGGCAATAATACTAAAGATGATTAATTGATGACAGTGGTAGACATTAGGAATATAGAATTATCTGTGAAAGTATGTTTTTGAACATGCATAGTATGAATTGTGTGTGTGAACTTGATAGGAGTGACATTTTGATTAATCTGTGACATTTTGTGTTAAAACCATGTGTGAAATTACGTGTGTGTGCATTTAGTGTTTCATAACAAGTATTTGGCATGTGTCGGCTCCGTGGCAAATGAGCTATGGACGCAGTTCGTAATCCCACATACCCGCGTTCGAAACACAGCTGTGGCGATTTGTCAGCAGACCGCCTTGCGTTGGATGTTTACAAAATGGTTTGGGTGCCAATCGTTCAGAAAGCAATGGCAAACTACTGAACGTAAACTTGCCAATATATCATAAACATGCAAAGCATAATGGGGTTGACTGTGACGTCCTGAAATGGATATGCAGCTATCGTCTTGTTTTTGTAATTGGACCTGCATAACAGGCCGGACAAAAATTTCTTTAGTTATGAAACGGATCTGACACTAAAAATTATAAAACTATTTATTATAATGTCGAATCAAAATAGAAAAATGTATTACAAAATTTTCACGCACTTAAACTAAAGCCACAGCTTTTATCAAACTCTGAAGATTTCGTAAATGATTAAATTTGTTGTTTATAAAAGACCTAACTATAGTTAATTTCTTTAAAACATTTATAAAACATTGTAAAAACTACACAATTATTCAAATTACAAAATACAGTCAAGCTATTGTTAATAATATCCCTTGTAATCACTTATGTTGTTATGTCCCATTGTAATATTTTAATAACATGACTTTCTTTTGAATGTGGTTTTATTTCGTACAAAACAATGTTTTTGCATGGTGCGTTGCGTGTTTTCTTTTACATTTACAAAATACAACAAGATCTCCAGATGTCAAATGCAACAAGATTCTCTAATTGTTTGTGTAATTAATGCATACATTTTTCCCCCCGTGTTTCCATCCTATTTCAGGATATTGCGGTCAACATCAGCATCTTTCAGCTGTATGTTCATTCCTAGGCTAGATTACGCGCATCAGCACGCCACGACTTTCTGAGCGATCGACTCCATACTCTCGTAAGTCACTGGCGCGACTCAAACCGCTTCCAATTCTCGTGCGCTCACGTCAACAAGGAGAGTATTCGGGGTTACGGAGAAAGCTGCTAAATTCCCCCCCCCTCCCCCATTGCTCCAATGCTGTGATTCCCTTTCGTATTCTACCGGGGTAGGGACTTACTTCCGTGATTTTAAAAAAAAAGATGTCTTTCATTCAAAGCAGTGTGTATTTACATGGTGTAATGTGTGTTTCTGATATATATATTATTTCTAGTATTCCTCTTGCTAGCCGTGGTTCAAAGACTATTCCCACACCGTGTCTTGCCCTTTCTTGCTGTTCTACTCCAGAGTAAACAAACGTGCAACTGTGGACACCTTGAATCCTCCCCCCTTTATTCTGGTGTCCACTATTCCCATCAGTCCAATTTTCCTCTTTTCAATTGTTTCTATAAGTTCTTGTTCTTTACTATTAAAACCGCAGACATTCACTATGCCTATTTTATTTTTTTTTTTTTTTGATCGTTGATCTATCTCGTAGTCCATTAACATTGCCGAGTCTATATCCATCTGGGTCAGTCCGTTTATATTTCTTAGGTTTTCTACGAGCAATATGAAGATCCCCTGCCGGCTTACTAGGCCAGTCGCAGGTTTAGGACAAACATCTGACCATTGGGAGTCTTTACCCCATGGCGAGCCATAGCCCCGTTAGCCCATGACCTCGCGGTTATGGTTTCCCGGTCTACACCACGTGGAGGTGGGGTTGACTTGTGTAGTCTGCGGGTCATCGAAACAGGCTACTAATGTTCACTTTTCCCCCATTCTGGGAGAGGCAAGCCGACCCTAACCCTGCTGGCTACAGGGCCAGGCGCAGTCCACACCTTGTTGAAGAACCATCTCCAAATTACACCCTTAGAGAACTCTTGTTTGCGGTCGACCAAGCACTAATACTAATAGTAATAGCAAAATCAGAAGCTGAATTACAAGACCACATAATTAGTCTACATGAAATATGTAGAGAACATAACATGAATATTAGCACATGTGAAACAGATGTAATGACTATAACTAAAGAAGTAAAAAAGCAACAACAATTCACCTAAATGAACATTCCCTCTCACCCCGACGTGTCTCCACCTTGCCGTGGTGGGGGCCGATGTGCTTGCCGATGAATGAAAACTACATATCGGACAGTTTATGGTATAGGGGCCAGACTAAGAGAGACACAACCTGCTGCTCTGCAGGTAAACTGAGGATAGCAGTCAAAAGTTTAAATCAGGCGCACAAAGGCAGAAGTTCCTGGTCCGGACAATATTCTAAGGCTCTCTGTCAGGGTTTAGGCTGAACGCCTCTAAGCCACAAACCCTCGGATGTGGGAGCGCGGCCGATACCCACCTACCGAAGAATAGAGGTGAGATACTGAGCACGCTACATGCCCAGTTCTGATACTTGTTCGAAGGCTCTCAGCTGGGGGATATGAGGGATTCCCGGATGAGGGGGCCTGGCCGTTTCTCGTTCACTACTGCACGGAGGTAAGGTGCTGAGCCGGCAGTACATGTAGCCTGCCTCGTGAGCAGGAAAGTGCCCCAGTCGAATGAAATGCTAACGAAAACTGTATCACTCATAGAGTGTAGACGAAGGTGGAAAAACGTCTCAATAAGAAGAAATGGAACGCAAGGCTAGCGAATCCATTGCGTGGTCCGAAGTCAAAAGCAAAATCTTACCGAGTGGATGTCGCCCGCAGCCTGACCGTTCCTGGTGTGTGCTTGAGCTTGTAACAAGCTACGTGGAGGGTCCCAAATAGCCCTATCACAATATTTCAAAATTATTCTCTTTATAGCCCTGGCTGGGATAGGTCTTTACCTGCCAACCCTCCTCCGTTTTCCCCGGACTCACTGTCACTCTTTCTTTCGCCCTAAGGACCTATTTCCTGCCGTGTTCTTCTGGCTGATCCATATATATAACACAGTGATCGTTGGAATAAACTAAAACTTGATTTATTAAATCAATACAGGACAGCACAGAAAAACATCAAGGTAGTTAACACAGAAAGTTCTAAACAGACACAACACAGATAAAGTTCAGGCACAGAGCCTCAGGTTGCCATAGTCACAGACCCAGCTTCATATATTGTCCGATCTGTCCACATACATCTCACCACGTGTGCCAGAAGCTCCTTCCTTCCCGGTACTTGGGTGTAAGTTCAACCGGCTTCTGTAGAATCAAAGCCACTGGTTTTTGAGGACTTCCATTGAATTATGGTTTCCCATAATGGGAATTGTTCATGGAATTAACATAGATAGGTGTCTTTCAATGTCCGGTACAAAATGGGTATGCCGGATAATCATGCGTAGACTCAGCCTAGAAATCAACTGCTCTCGGGCCTATGTCACTGAAAGGACCCGAGATGCACCATTACTGCAAATTGTCATTTTCTCATGGTATGTAGGATAATCATGCGTAGACTCAGCCCAGAATTCAACTGCTCTCGGGCCTATGTCATTTCCTCAAGATATGCCTTTGCCTCTCTCTCAGAGTTAGGCACACCATGTGTGGGATGGCTTATACGTTGATCTGGCTTCATCAGACGTATTTGGCTCTAGCATAGAAGCCGTGTGGATACTGTCCGATTTAGTCACGTTCAACAGAAGAGGACCCTGGAGATGACAAACAATATTGAGCGACTGGGCTGACTCATGTATCACACAATCCTGAGGACCAATAGGGTCTCAGTTATTACATTTGACATATAGGATCTCTACCCAATGCATTATATACGATACCCGAATGAATGGGCCTGACCTGTCAGGTAGCCCCTGGATTGGCTACGTCCGGGCTTGAGTAGACCTCCAGCTTGTAGATGTCAGGTTGTCCACCCTATGAACGTTTTGTCTACAAGACACACTTTCCACACTCATACCAAGCCTTTATTATTATTGGGCGCATTCATTTCCATGCTTTCCTCTCACTTGCAAACCATGCCTTTCTCACAACCAAGGTCTTGTGGTGTGGTGCGCCTAGTAATCTGGGTGTTTCTCCCCGTTAACTAAATATAGTGTAGTAGTGGGGTTATATGGCACGCCGTGTAGTTCCCCATTCCCAGCAAGAATAGGAAAGAAGATACTACCCCTCCCGGCCGCCGCTCTCGACTGAGCTGTCGCCCCAATGTACCGGCATTGTCCTGCACACGCCATAGTGTAGATGAGTTCAGGTTCTCTCAGTGAGATAGAGGAGTCCATTATCCTCCCGACATCATCCTATCGAGTGACAGACGAAAGAGATA
The DNA here is from genome assembly GCA_963921405.1 of Cepaea hortensis. NCBI lineage: Eukaryota > Metazoa > Mollusca > Gastropoda > Stylommatophora > Helicidae > Cepaea > Cepaea hortensis. Next base: position 15,895,542 of record OY992897.1, read on the forward strand.
GTCCTGTGGATAGCCTCTTCTGGCTCAAGAAGATAGATCATAGATTACCATAGCTATCCAATGATGATATTCCACAGAAAGATGACAATATGCCCAATTCAAGCCGTAGAAAGAAAGATAGCAGCAGCTCATCTGACGCCAAGAACAAATGAAATCCTCTGTGGAGATATATTGTTCAGATTCACTTCCCCGGCTATGCCAAGAACAAAACACCTAGTTAGATTGCCAACGGTCAACCAACTCTTCATTTGTTATGATTGGCTTTTCGCCAATTCATCTTCCCCCTCGAGACAAAATACATTTATAAGTCCAGGTCTGGCTGGACCACCCACAACTCAAGTATTACCTTTCCACTACCTCAGTAGTATGTTGCACCTCTGTCGTAATCTTTAAATCACTTGACATGCTGCAACTATCAAACGGTAGGTGTTGGCACGGCCATCAATTGACCAGCAGCCGCACCAGTGCACATTTGACGCAAGGCGCTCCATCGGGTCTACCCGAAAGGAAAGACAAATATATACTCGCTCCATGTAAAGATTGTGGTATGAAGATAACCCAAAGAACCATCTTTCATGGAGATTTGAGCGAACAAGAGAACTGAAAGCTTCCGAAAGCCGTTTCCCCCTGTTTACCCAAAATAAAAGAATGCATAAGGCCATGGACCACTGGCGTTTCGCTACATAGGCCCCCTCTTAAGAAAGTCGAACCCTACGAACTTTCTACTGTCAGTGGTTCTGTTCGAATGACCCCACCCTCACATTCAACCATAGGATGCCGTGATAGGAAATCTGCTCCCACATTCTCCCTTCCGGGGATGTATTCGACCGTGAACTGATACGGTTGTAGGAGCAATGACCATCTCATTAACCTCGCGTTCAGTTTCTTAGAAGTTGCCAAGAACGTCAGAGGTTGATGGTCGGATTGCACTTTGAACTGGACTCCATACAGATAAGGTTGAAATTTCTGTACCGCCCACACTAGAGCTAGACATTCCCGTTCGACGGTGGAGTAATTCCGTTCGGCGGGTAACAGTTTTCGACTGGCATATGCCACCGGACACAGCACCGAAGGATTATCTCGCCCTTCCTGCAACAGAGTTGCCCCAATCCCTATGTTACTCGCGTCGGTTCTCAGAACAAACGTTTTCTCCAAATCTGGGAGTTGCAGGACTGGCCTATCCACCAACGCCTGTTTCAGCTTCCCATAAGCCTCTTCACATCTCGGGGTCCAGACTATAGGATCTGGCGATCCTTTCTTCAGGGTTTCGGTTAACGGCGCCCCTATTTCGTTGAACTTCGGAATGAATTTCTGGTAAAACCCACACAGAGACAAGAAAGACCTAACATCTTTTTTAGGATTTAGGACGGGGTGCGAGACGGACCTTCTCAATATTCTTTTCTTCCGGTACCAGTCCCCCTGGGGTAATAGTATGTCCCAGAAATTCCAAGGATTGATATCCAATCATGCATTTGGCTGGACGGTCGGTTAACCCCTCCTCTTTCAATCTTATGAAGATCTGTTCCAAGGATTTCAGGTGATCATTCAGATTGTCAGACGCGATGAGAATATCATCCATAAACGAGACGACAGAGGGATCCCTTAAAGGGTCTAATAACTTTCTCATCATGCGTGTGAACACACTGGGCGCATTGCTCAGCCCAAAAGGCATCACCTTAAATTCGTAATGGCCGCTCGGAGTACTGAAAGCGAGCATGGGCCGAACCTCAGGCTTCACAGGGATCTGATAATATCCCCGGCTTAAATCGATTTTTGAGAAGTACTTTGCCCTATTTAATCTGGCAAATAGTTGATTTGTGTTTGGTAACGGCTCAACTTGGAATGTCGTACAACTGTTTAAATGCCTGTAATCAATACATAAGCGGTGCTCCCCGCTTGGCTTCCTCAACAAGACAACCCCGGCATTATACGGAGAAGTCGAAGGAGTGATGATGTCATCGTCCAGAAGCTTCTGGATTTCAGCTTCCAGGGCCTTCTCTTTCGAAAAGGGCACTGGATATATTTTTTGGCGAACGGGGTCTTGGGTATTCAGAGTCATATCAAACTCGACTAACCCTGTCCGCCCTGGCCGATCGGTAAGAATCTGCTGATGGGACTCCAACAAACGGATGACCAGGTCTGTTTCTTCAGCCGACAGATCAGGATTTATATGTACATCCCTATAGGTTTCCCCAGGGTGTAATGGATACCCCCTATCCGCGTCTTCGCCCGATTCAGTTTCCATCGCGACCGCCATAGTCATGAGTGGGAGAGAAGTACCGTCCGATCGTTCTTCATACTTCTTGAGGAGGTTAATGTGGAAGATTTTGGACTTCCCCCTGATTCGGATGGCATAGTTGGTGCGGGAAACAACCCTTTCCACCGGGAAAGGCCCCTGCCACCCAATCTCGAGTTTATTGGAACCTACTGGAAGTAACAACAGAACCCGATCCCCCACCTTAAGAGACCTATCTTTCGTCCTTCTATTGTAGTAGGCCGCGTGTCTCTTTCTGGCCGCTCTCAGATTCTGAGCTGCCAAAGCCCAACCCGTCTGGAGTTTCTTCTTTAACTCTTCGACGTATTTATATGAGGATACAACTTCTTCGGAAGTTTCTTCCTCTGTCCAACATCTCAATAAAGCTTCTAAGGGACCCTTGATTGGCCTCCCGAATAGTAGAGTGGCTGGTGGCAACCCGGTCGACCCATGGGGAACCTCCCGATAGGCGAACAAGGCGGCTGAGATATACTCATCCCATCTGTCTGGTTTCTCTTGAGCCAGCTTCCGAAGGATGGTCATCAAGGTACCATTAAACCTCTCTACTTGCCCATTTGACTGAGGGTGGTATGGGCTTGTGTGAATGTGGTTAGTCTGGAAGATACGAAAGACTTCCTCCATCAGCTTACCACAGAACTGAGACCCATTGTCCGTTAGGATCTGGTTGGGAAATCCCAACCGAGTAAAGGTCTCCATCAGTGCATCAGCCACTCGCTTAGAGTCGATTGTGGCCAAAGGTATCGCCTCACCCCACATGGAACAGCAATCCACCATCGTAAGAATATACATATTCCTCTTCTTAGTCCGAGGAAGAGGACCAACAAGATCGATGGCAACTCTCTCGAAAGGAGAGTTCATAATGGGCATGTCGCCCAGGATTACTGGAGCCGTCCAGTGTTTTGGTGCCACACGCTGGCACTCTGGGCACGACTTGACGTACCGACGCACGTCTCCAGTCATCCCTGGCCAGTAGTAATGGCAGGAAATGCGCTGGAGTGTTGCCCCGACACCCATATGTCCACTGAAAGAAATGGTGTGTCCCATATGAAGAAGCTGTTCCCGATAAACCTTAGGAACTACCAGCTGTCCATGCTGGCGATCCTCCACTCCGGCTCTCCGGTACAGTAACCGATTCTTCATATAATACTGACCCCGTCTTGGTGGGTCAGAACTTTTTGGCAACTGGTTAAAGCAAGATTGCAAAGTAGCATCCTGGCTTTGAGCAGCTCGAAACTCCCCAGGCAAGGGATTCACGATCAAGGCCGGCGTCTGCTCATCTCCCGATTGAGATCTGGTTTGCATTGCCCCTACGTACATGGGTTCTGTTGGAATCCCTAGAAAGACGTAGCGACAACCCAAGATCATTGGGAAAATCGGATCTAGCAGAACGGCTGCCTGTATAGTGCCGGTAACATATTTCGATTTGATGTCTACCTTCGCAATCGGAAGAGACATCGCTACCGCACTCTTGGTCGCCGTTTGAATCTCAATAGACTCCCCGGTTAGCTGCTCTGGGCTCACTAAGTGTGAGGAAATTACAGCCTCAAACTGCAGACAGGTGTCATAGAGACACTCAACTGGTTGTCCGTTCACAAGTACCGTTTCTACTACTGGTGGTTTTTCTGAATCATTGTTCCCAAGATCCCTCCCTTCTACTTCCTTGTGATACCCTTCCCCGGTTTCTACAAGACAAGCAGCATAGTGAGAGTCTTTCTGTTTACGCCGGCAATCAACCGTATTGTGTGTGGGAGATTTGCAATAGGCGCACCACTTTTCACTCCACTTTCTTTTAGGAGATCCAGGTGGACTCTTACCAGAGGGTTTCTTAATAGGAACTTTCTCGAAAGGATCCTCCTTCTTGGTGTGAGCTGTTCTAGGGTTCTTCTTCTTTCCAGACCATGTGTCTGGTGGTCGGGGATTGGGTTGTGACAATTCCCCATTATCCCCATGAGCTAGCACATACCTTTCCGCCAATGTGCTGACTATGTCTAACCTTTCTGCCCCATTTTCAAGCAAGAAGGTTTGCAATGGCTTAGGCATCATCCTCTTCATTTGGTCCACGACCACTAATTCTTCCAAACTTTCATAGTCGTTAGAAAATCCAGCTAATGACATCCACTTCAAGAGAACTGAGCGAACAAGAGAACTGAAAGCTTCCGAAAGCCGTTTCCCCCTGTTTACCCAAAATAAAAGAATGCATAAGGCCATGGACCACTGGCGTTTCGCTACAAGCGACCAGTGGCAAGCGAGATGCCCAACACATGGAAGTGAGGAACTAAAGCAGCCATGAGCAGGACGTGGCAACAACTCGGGTGAGCCCAGTCTCAGAGCAATATGTGCCGGCTCTGTAATTATGGAAGCCTCCTTGGATAGTTAGGGACTGCCCATGGTCTGCCCCTGCCTTCCCTTGAGGGTTGACCATGATGTCATTTGACCGTTCTATCTTGACCAGCTGATATGTAGGCGACATCACAAAAATAAGTCTAACGTGCCGAGGAAGGCTTACCTTATTTAAAAAAAAATGCCTGCTGAAGTCGGAAGTGCCGTCCTATGGGTGGCAAACTAAAAATTGACACTACGCATTTACGTCCGAGTGAAATATCTCGTCCGAATGTCTCTCGTGCTAGGAACAGCTCTGACTACCTAGTTTCAGAATGCCGCTCTTGTTCGGAACAGCTCTGACTAGGTAGTTTTCCGAATGTCCGCCGTGCCTGGAACAGCTCTGACGGGCACAAGGACAAGCACATGTCCGAAAAACTCGCTGAGTGGATACCATCTGCAGACCTGTATGGTTTGTGCAGGAACGGCCCGGGGCGAACGAAATGCCCAATATATTGAAGTGAGGAATTAAAGCAGCCATGAGCAGGACGTGACGATTCCCTCGGTGAGCCCAGCACCAGAGCGTTATGTGTCGGCTCTGCAATTATGGAAGCCACCCAGGATGGCGGGAAATGCTATGGACTGTCCCTGCCTTCCTTTGAGGGACGACCGCGAAGTCTTCGACTGTTCCAACTTGACCAGCTGGGAGGTGGACGGTACCACAAAAGTGAGAGTCTCTAAGGAATGCTAACCTGGTCAAAAATGCCCGCAAAAGCCGCATGTGTTGACCTAAGGGTTTTCGACCCAAGGGTGCCTAACGCACACAGCAATCACATCTGAAAAAACACTCCGGATGGACGCAGAGAAGAAGAAGAAGAAGAAGAAGAAGAAGAATATTCCCTGAAATAAGTAAAGAGTTTCAAGTACCTAGGACATAAATTGTCATTAAATGGCAAATCGGAAGACGAGATCGAAAACTGATGCTATAAGGCAAACCAACTCATTGGATAAATAGCACCATTACTGAAGAACAAACATGCATCAATAGTTACAAAGAAAGCACTTTACAACACAATCTTCCTACCAATTCTATGCTATCAATGCCAAACCTGGACAATGACAGAAAAAGGGAAAAGAAAATCCCAACAACAGAAATGAGATTGCTGAGAAGAATACTCAATGTAACAAGGAGAGATCAGATCAGAAATTAAGAAATCGGGACTAAAGTTGAGGTTATAGCAGCGCTAGATTTTATTAGAAGGCATCAAGTTAAATGGTTTGGCTATGCAAGTAGGTTACCAACTAACAATGATTGATTGATTGATTGATTTAGGAACCGGCATCACAGCATTCGGGGCATTCCCATAAGCGCTCCGTCCCTATCCTCAGCAGCCAGCGAAGAGTTCCAACACCAATAGTACCAGTAGCAATGTGATTATATGTCCGTCTCGCCTTTCCTCTGAGCGTCGAGCGTCGGCCAGATCCCCTCGTCACTCCTCGCTGTCTCATTCTTGCCAGACCATGGTGATCCATTTGCTTCTCCGAGGTGTACACGTGCTCCCACAAGGCCGCAACCACGTCTGCCTTGTCATGCATCAATACTCCATCAAGTTTTACAGAGCCAGCCACTCTGTCCGTCTGTTAATTCCCCAGCACACCGGCATGCCCCAGAGAAAAGATCCAGACGATGCCTGCCACCCGTGACCTCCGAAGCGTAGCAAGGCACTCTGCCCGAAGCTTGCCTGTCCTCACCTTCCTCAGCATGCTTTCTGAGTCAGTTACAATCACGATGTATACCACAACAAGCAATGATGTACAGACCAGATGGAAGCAGAGCAGGAGGCCGACCAATTAAACGTTGGACGAAGGGAATAGCAGTCCATGGGAATATCGATACATGAAGCCCATAAGCGGGCACTCTCCCGCTGCTTATACTTCACCTCGACACGGCAAGGTACAAATGGAACATGATGAGATGAGATGGGAGATGAATGTTTCTTTTGTTTGTGTATATCACAGAGCGATGCAGTTTGTTAGTGTTGAGTGTCACATGTACGAATAAAAGACATGCAACCATACATAGATATGATAATATAACATTTATGGCATGGTGCATGTACACACTCATAGATATGATAATATAACATTTATGGCATGGTGCATGTACACACTCATAGATATGATAATATAACATTTATGGCATGGTGCATGTACACACTCATAGATATGATAATATAACATTTATGGCATGGTGCATGTACACACTCATAGATATGATAATATAAGATTTATGGCATGGTGCATGTACACACTCATTACTTACATAAGGGAGGAAGGAGGCCCGTCAATTGTTTTCTTTTTTTAACTTTAATGTCGTACTACACGGTGTATTTACAAGGTACGTTGTGTGTGTGTGTGTGTGTGCGCGCGCGCGCGTGTGTGTGTGCCTGTGCGTGTGTGTTTACATTTGCGAATACAACATATACATTCATTTACACGTAATAACAATTCATTCATGGCATGGTATAATTACCTAAACATTACTTGTTGATGATGATGGTAGAGTATTCATTTCCTCTCATGCACACTGACATCTTTTAATAGAAATTCTTTCATACTCCAGGTATTCTCATTCACTCTTAGTTTTTATTTTTACAAGTGTAACAGTATCACCGGCTCCGTGATGATGGAGTTACGGACGCAGTTCGTCATCTCGCATACAACATTCGAAACACAGTTGCGGGCGATTTGGCAGCAGACCGCCTTGAGCTGGTTTTTCATGAAATGGTATTGTGTCGGTCATTTCATGAAATGGTATTGTGTCGGTCATTCAGAAAACAATGACAAACTACTTGACGCAAATTTGCCAAGAGATCACAATAGCAAAGGATGCTGGTGTTGACTGCGACGTCCTGTAAAGTATATGCAACTAATTTTTCAACAGTATCATTGAATGGATTATACATTAATTATTGCAAAAAGCGTCCCAATTTACACAATACATTGCAAACAGGTATGTATGGTGATTGTTCGCACGAGAGAAAGACAGTGAGAGAGAGAGAGAGAGAGAGAGAGAGAGAGAGAGAGAGAGAGAGAGAGAGAGAGAGAGAGAGAGAGAGAGAAGAGAGAGAGAGAGAGAGAGAGAGAGAGAGAGAGAGAGCAAAGACTGATGTTGGCTGCATTGGGTAGTAACTTCATGGCAGGCACAATGGATTTATTTGGGGAGGGCGGGGTTTGAGCGTGAAGGTTAAACGAACATTTTTCTTGGTCATGGTCATAATATCCACTTCTCGGCTGACAAAGAAACTGATCTACGAGATACAGCCTCCCTTTGTGCTGGGTAGCTCAATGAACCTTTGTCCCTGACTGCTAATATATGATCTCTGATGTTATCCCGTTATGTCATAACGAAAGCTCGAAAAGGTTTGTCAGCAATGAGAGTCATGGCGACTGCCAATATCGAGCAAACACTGCTAATACTTCTGCTCCAAGGACTGGTGCTTTCACGCATCGAGTATGCCCTGGCCATCCTCACTGTCAGCCCTACACAGATTGGAAGACTCGAAAAGGTACAAAACGAAGCCATGAGCATCATATGTGTGTGTGTGTGTGTGTGTGTGTGTGTGTGTGTGTGTGTGTGTGTGTGTGTGTGTGCGTGTGTTGAGTTTTTCGTAACAGGTATTTGGCCTGTGCCTTCTTCGTGGCGAAGGAGTAACGGACGCAGTTGGTAATCCCACATACCCGCGTTCGAAATACAGCTCCGGGCGGTTTGGCAGCAGACCGCCTTGCGTTGGTTTTTTTACGTATTGGTATGGGTGCAGGTCTTCAGAAAGCAATGGCAAACTTCTGAACGTAAACTTGCAAGATATCACCAAAAAAAAACATAAAATGCTGGAGTTCGCTGAGACGTCCTGCAAAGTATATGCATGTGACTCATCATCATCAAGTGCCGTGCCGACTGGCGTAGGCATTCATGACTCTCCACAGATCTCGGTCTTTGGTTTTCTGGATCAACTCTGCCGTTGATATTCCTCCATGCAACAGTCTCAATCCATCCAGCATCATTTTTCGTGATCTGCCTCTGCCCCTCTTCCCCTCGATCGTTCCAGTTGTCATGATGTTCTTCTCATCACATGACCAAACAAAGTTGTTTGTCTCTTTCTTATTGTTGTATATAGTGTTCTAGTTTCACCAGCCTCTTTAAGGCATTCCTTGTTAGTTACATTGGCAGTCCAAGGAATTCGCAACATTCGTGTAAGGAACCATATCTCCGTTGCTTCCAATCTCTTTCTAACTTTTTTTTTTAAATTTGGCCTGTATAATAGGCCGGAAAAAATATTTCTTTATATTATCTTAAAACTCTAACAAGTACGAATTAAAAGAATAAAAAAATTTATTAAAACATATAATAGAATTAGATAATGCATTATAAAATTTCCATGCTTTTGAAATAACGCATAATTTTTACGTAAACTTTAAAGATGTTTTAAAATAATTATCCATTTACTTATGGACTGTATAATTGTAGATAACTTATTTAAAATTTTATAAAAATTAATATATATGCTACAATTAATTAAATTATCAAATATATTTATGTAACTTTTAGTAGTGTCCCTTGAAATAACTCATGTTGTTATGTCCCTTTGCAATATTTTATTTACATGTCTTTCTTTTTAATGGGGTTTTAGTTTAGTTTAGTCGTTGGATCAACATCACGGCACACGGTTTAACCCATAAGTGCTCCGTTTTCCTCCTAACTCAAATCTGAGTCTGGAGAAACTTAGCTCAATTCACGAACTCCGTAGCACCGGCGAGGATCCTGAAATACTTTGGGTAGATTTTTAACTCGAAATTTTGCCCGGGCAGCGCCGTTAGGCTACTCTTTATCGATTTCCAACTGCCAAGTGATTTTTTACGTGAGCAACAATACACACGGGCGTCCGATCTGGAATTACCGATTACTGGAAGTCCAGGTGGATTTTTTAAATAAATCCCGGTCCTCACCGGGGCCTGAACCCGGGACCTCCAGCACTCGAGGTGGACACCATACCTCGAGACCACTTAGCCCCCGGGGGTTTTAATGGGGTTGTATTTTGTACAAAGCTGTGTTTTTACAAGGTGGGTTCCATGTTTTCCTTTACATTCACAAAATACAACAGGACCTCCAGACGTCAAATGTAGCACGATTCTCTCATTGTTTGTGTAATTACTACATACTATGTTTTATATTCTCTTCCTCTTCTTCAGCGTTCCGAGCCATTGAGGTTCTTTGCTGCAGATACAATCCGTCTCCATTCGTCTCTCTGGTGGACCTTCTTATGCCAGTCGTTGATTCCAAGTGCTTGTAGGTCTGTATATATATTATCTCTCCACCGTCTTCTTGGTCTACCTCGGGGTCTACGGTCATTTATTTCCTGAGTGTAAGCGAGTTTTGTTTCCCTATTATCTTCCATTCTTTCTATATGCCCCAGCCATTGTAGTCTATTAGCCTTCATGATACCAATGATTAGCGGGGACTTAAACAGATCATAAATGTCTTTGTTACTTCTTCTTTTCCACTCTCCACTTTGTGTATCCCTAATGGGTCCAAAGATGCGTCTTAAAACTTTGTTCTCAAAGTTTTGTAACCAGGCTTCGTCTCCTTTCGTTGTACTCAAGGTTTCAGAGCCATGCAGCACAACTGGTCTGATCAGTGTTTTTTATATTGTGGTTTTGGTGTTACGAGATAGCGCATTTGATTTTAGTAAATGTTGTAGTGCATAGTATATTTTATTTCCAGAATTGATTCTAGTTTGTATTTCTTCCCTTATGATGTTGGAGCAGTTGAAGATTGTACCCAGGTATTTGTATGTTTCCGTTCTTTTAATGATCATATTATCTATAATACTATTTGTATGTGACCAGAGTTTTTAGCCATTCCTTCTCTTGAAATTACCATATATTCTGTCTTATCTTGGTTGATAATTAGCCCCATCTGTTGGGCTTTTCCCTTTGCATTCAAATGTTGCATATACTTGTAAATAGGAATTGTAAGTATCCCTATCAAACTTGCATTCGCACTTGCGGATCGCTGTCAAGAACAAGTTAGCTGAACAGTTCAAGAAGCCTGATACGGGGGGAGGAAAATGCCCCTGGTGGTTAGCCTATAACGTCTAATGTAGTATCCTACTTGTTCAGTGTTAGAAAAGAGTAGCGTTCCCGACCGTGTTGAAGTGAAATCGCATCATTTGGGTTGGCAAACAACGCGATTCCGTGAGGTGTTTCTACTACGCTATCATGGTGTGTTTTGCTTCTACTTTTGGTGTCTAAATTATACCTTTTTGTTTTTTTTATCTATTATTATTTTATATGTATGAAGGCTGATTTAATCATTTCTGCTACATTGGAGTCCTATTTGTTCCAAGAGAAATAACCCACACAATAGTACTAGAAACGTTTGTTTGAAGATTCGGACAATAAAAACTTAATGTTTGAAAGGGTTGGTTGGTTGGTTGATTGATTCAGAAACAAAAATTCCAAAATCGGCCTCGTTCAACCCGCTTCTTCAGCCTTGGTTAGAGTTGAGGTCCATGGTTTTTGTGGGTTTAATCCAGTTTCTGTCTGTGCGCTCTTACGAGTGAGTCCTAACTTGGACTGGTTACATAAGCGTTTGTGTCTGTGACGTCAGCTGGGGGTTGTTCGGCGAGTTGTTCTTCATGTTCGTCTCCTCTGATGGTTTCTTTGGTTAGTGAAGGCTCCTGTCTCGTCTGGCTTGACTGGTTGCAGTCCTTATAAGGACTTTTTATTTGGTCTCTTTGCCTCCTTTTTTGTGTATTGCCTGTAGCAGCTTTTCGATGTATTCGTTATCTTGCTTGCGTAATACCTCTTCCCTTTTTCTTTCGAAATCCTTGGGCCTGTTTTCTATTTCGAGTTTTTTTGCGTACCTGTCGCCTTTCGTATTCTGCGTTCTGCTTGAGGAGAAGCTCCAAAGGAGGTGAAGGTGGAAACAATGGTGACGACGGGGTATACTCTGTGCCGTCGTCATAGTGCTCCTCTAGGTTTTCTTCAGAGGTCTGGCGGGATATTGGCTTGCCCTTGAATTTATTGGCGTCGTATTTGGGCTGCTGGCATTAGCTTGTGGTTCAGGCTCGGTCTTTTGTTGGGTTTCATCTTACTGCTTCTATGTGGTCTCTTGCGTGGCTTCTGCTGGTTTCTTTTGTATTGATTCCATTTCAGCTTTTAACAGTTCTCTCTCTGACTTATTGGTTTGTAGTATTTCTTCGTTTTCCTTCTTTATCAGTGCCATGCGTTCCACCTCTTGTTTGATGTTTTGCTGGATTTCCTTTATGTCCGCCAGCAGTTTCTCGTTGTCGCCAGTCTGTGTCGGTGTTTGAAGTAGCTTGTCCTGTTTCTTTAGCTGGTCAATCTGGCTCTGCAGTTGAGATCTTTCAGCTTGCGAGATGCACGTGGCTGTCTCGCGCCTCCTCGTTGCTTCCTTGTATGGTGTCTTTGTAGTTATGGCGGTCTTTACGACATCTTTATGTCTTTGGATGTATGGACAGCCCAGGTATCTTGCTCCATACTAGCCAAGGTAGTTGGCGCACTTTCTGTTGTCGTTGGGTGCTCGGAAGTCCTTGTCCTGTTTGGCCAGCTGACATTCCTTGAAGGCATGGTGATCGGCGCAGTAACGACAGATCTCTGTCTAGCTGCGGCATGTTGTTCTGCTGTGGCCGGCCCTCAGCATCTTGAGCATTGAGTGATTCTTGGAATTAATCGTTCAGGTTGTTGTATGTTCTTGTTTATCGATACATGGCTTGGTATCTGGCTGCCCTCAGTGGTCACCCCCGCTAGCGTAGTCCATGGTTGTAGGTTCATGTGTATGATAGACATGACTAATGAAGACACATTTATTTTAGTGTCTAGTTCGTCATGAGTCGAAGTACATTTGTTCCCGCAGCGAGGAACTGTCGCCATTTGGAGGTGACAGGTTCGAATCCCGATCGGTAACTACAGCTTTAAAATTTTATGTTGTTTAGTGTGTCCTCTAGTCTCTACTTCCTTCTTCTCCTTCTGTGAGCGCCAAAAAATACTATGTGTGTTTATTTATGTAGGGATCTTGGAGTACGTCAGAATCCACTCCGCCCTTAAGATTTGAGACCAGCGACCTTGAGACCTCTGAGATTAGCGCCACACATGATAGACACTCGCATCCATGTAGGCCGGTTGCAGGTCGGCCCGTCATATCTGAACGATAGGGAGGAAGGACGTGTGGGAGAACTGTAGAGCGACTGCACATTGAAAGTATGGTCATCGGTGGAATCAGTGTATATGTTCTTCACGTTCGCATGTGATGCTCGGTGGCCGAGTGGGATGTCATACAAACATATCTGTGTGAGATAGAGTGAGCAGATAGTCTGTGAAATACGTTGGGATGAGAATGATGCTACAGCGTTGCCAATAAAGTTCTATTAAAATGTACACTGCTAACAACGGCCTTGTGTGTGTATTGGAGTCGTCTTTGATAATGTTGCTGTCGTGGGCGAGAGGGGACCCCACTGGTCAAGTTGCGGTGACTTTCTCTTGGTGATCATCATAGTTATTCGCCTGGACAAAAGCGAAACGTCAACACCTTTGCCTGAGCTCTTGAAACATCACATCCGCGACGGCAGTTGTGCAGTGTGTGACTCCCACACACATAATAACGGGTTTTGCTTCTGCAGCCGCATGACAAGGACTATTCATCTGTATTAGATTGTCCCCCTTTAGTATGCAGCTCATAGTCCTCTCAATTCCATGGACACAAATGTTTCGTTAGAATGTTCCACTGTACGCAAGACAACTGATCTTTTTCAGTTGTACTCTAAGTACGCTTTCAACACGGAAGCCGAGCTAGTGTAGTGGCTAGATACTCGCCTGTCGGCTCGGTGGTCATGAGTACGAATCTGCAGCGGGGCGGAATTTTACAATGGATCTGGCCTCCCTGGTCGTCATTGGCTTATGAAGGCTAATCGTAGCAACGTCCTTTGTTTTCCGCCATTGTATTCTGTAAATCTGCACTACTTCGTGTTATGTTGTGTTGTTTACATTTCTCCAGCCTTAGGACAGACAAGCTAGGAAATATATAATGGCAGTAGAAATGATATTTCTGAGGAGAATGCAAAGAAAGCTATGAATGGACAGAAAAACAAATTAGAAAGTTATTTCAAGAACAATGGATCACACATTAATCACTGCAACAAGCGTCCCAATTTACAAAATAAATTGCAAACAGGTATGCATGGTCGCGAGAGAGAGAGAGAGAGAGAGAGAGAGAGAGAGAGAGAGAGAGAGAGAGAGAGAGAGAGAGAGAGAGAGAGAGAGAGAGAGAGAGATTCAAGTTACCTGCATAGGGTAGTAACTTCATGACAGACACAATAGATTTATTTGGGTTGGTTGAGGTTTGGGGGTCCAAGTTAAACGAACTTGTGACTTGATCATGGTCATATATCCACTTCTCGGCTGACAAAGAAACTGATCTACGAGATACAGCGTCACTTTGTGATGGGCAGCTCAATGAACCATTGTCCCCGACTGTGGTAATATTTCCCAAACCCAGTTAACAAAGAAGGAAAATGTGCTGATTCATTCTCCCCCATGACGGGTATGGCAAATATATAAAGGATCTCCAAGCCTAAATAAACAAATTGAACTGACACAAACTTTCCATGTTTTTATTTTGCTATGTGAATGCATCATGTACTGTTGATGAACGAAAGATGAGTGATTGGAAGGGCCGAATGTGAGACGGGCTTCATCATCATCAAGTGCCGTGCCGACTGGCGTAGGCGTTCAAGACTCTCCGCAGATCTCTGTCCTTGGTTTTCTGGATCAACTCTGTCGTTGATATTCCTCTATGCCACCGTCACAATCCATCCAGCATCATTTCTCGTGGTCTGCCTCTGCCTCTCTTCCCCTCAATCTTTCCAGTCGTCACGATGTTCTCCAGCGCCTCTCTTCTCATCACATAACTGTGACATGTTTGATTGAGACAGAGGACCTAATTTGTAGTGTTCTCTGGAGATATATCTTGAATAATAAATATACAAGATAAAGGATATGATTTTGCACGTTTTATGTCTAGAGGTCTCTTAAGTGAGATAATAATTCCTGCAATAGCCTTTTTGGAGAACCACTTTTCTTTGGCTCAACCCCCACTGTGAGACTACTATGTATCTACACAGAAATTTATAAAAGAAGTAAAATAGTTCACCCAAGGCCAGAGAAAATCTGAACTATTAGCCCCTGTACAACTGAGGATCCGTCTCACTCAACATATTGTTGTCAGTGTGCTGTTTGTCCGTCACCTTAGATCTTCTCTTATTTATTTTGTCAGTATGACCTATATCAGTTCAATTAGTCCTTAGGACTTTAGGATTCAATATTTGTAGACAAACTCAACAATAACTGAACATTACATCTGTTGAACAAGACATCTACATGACAGGTTCCCGACAAAAGTGGAACATACATTTACAAGGAAATGTTTACACCACAATTGTACAAGACATACATCATGAGAGATACTTGACAACATCTATACAAGACTTTACACAACATTTGTCACCAACCCCAGCACTTAAGACAGTCACCAGGTACAATACTTGACAGCAACTGTACAAGACATTCTCCTGAGACATGTACTTAAAACACTGCTTCATTAAATACACAATTTATTGAGCTGATGGTGAGTCTAGTGATGACTATTGTTCCATCTCCTGGCATGTCAACACTTCAATAATTACATTGAAAATGCATAAAATATGTCCCACATGCATGTAGATAAACATGATACACCACCTCCTACACACTCCTCCAGCTTATCAATAAACTATCTCCTCCTCTCTAATCTCTAACTACACACTGAGTTCCGTATCTATCATCAGTTTCTGTCTCTGGGGAAGGTTATGAAATCCTATCATGGAAAAACTTAAGGGAGGAACTACTGTTCTGGGTCTGTTGAATCCTTTTATCATCAGCATTGATGTTGGACAAGCTCCAGTTAGCAGATTTCCCACAAGTTCCATGGCAGATTCATTCCTCTGGAAGACAAGATTTGGTATGATGATACGGTACTGCATCTCACGGTTGATCAGGCTATCTGTGAAGGCTGTCACTGGGTACTTCAATAATGATATACATAATGTCCAAGACATTGCAGCACTTCACCTCGCCCTCAACTTCACCTACTCCTCAAGTCACATTCTTCAATCACTGTGTGAGCACCATGCTGGATATTTTCTTAGTTGAGTCTTAGATAAACAAACACTGCAAGTTACTTCACCAGTTTTCTCTGAATGTAGTCCATACCAAAAGACTTGATGTTATTCTCAGTTGACATTTGATTGAATCAAAGATCACTGTCCAGCTCACCACTATTATAGTGCTTCAGATTGTGTTATGCTCTCATTTGTGCATTCAGCTGTTGAGAGCTGAGAGAAAATTCTTCTTTGATTTTCCTGCATTTTGAT
The DNA here is from genome assembly GCA_963921405.1 of Cepaea hortensis. Lineage (NCBI taxonomy): Eukaryota > Metazoa > Mollusca > Gastropoda > Stylommatophora > Helicidae > Cepaea > Cepaea hortensis. The sequence continues at coordinate 15,911,625 of OY992897.1, forward strand.
AGGGAGTCACTTCTGGATCTAGGACTTCTGTTTAGTTGTCCCAGATGATATATGAAAGGCCCTCCACCATCCTATTTGTTCTCTGTTGATATACAAAATGGCACAACATCTCTTCACATGTGTTAAAAGATAATGTTATCATACATCAACATACACAAATTGGAGATGGGGATGTTCAGGGAGGATGTTGACCAAACACACCTCTCCTAGTTTGATAATGAAGTGTAGTTCACTTGGATGTACTGTGGGTGATATGTTTTATTATTCACCTCCATCTGTGGTAATCACAAGCCTATATGTTGAGACAGGGGTAGCTTACACAATTACAAGCATTTAGGTGGTCCAAGTTCCACCATGTTTGAACCACAGTAGACCTGGGCACAAGGAGGACCAGACACAGTACAGCAAGAATCATGAGCAAGCATTGTGACATAGTAACATGGGGTAGGCATTGTGAAGGGAAATGGAAAATAGGCATTTACAACTGCAATATGCAATATGTATTAACTAATGGCATTTACCCAATTAGCAGACCAGACATCCATTCCAATGGTTGTCATGTTGGTGCATGAATGTCCTATTCCATATACACTCACTCAGCAATGCCAGACCTCACCCCTTTTCTCAGACAGACCTGGCTCACAGGTACATCATCTTCATCATCATCATGTGCTGTTTCCCCACTGAGTAATGTTCATGTCTACTACAGTCGGTAACAGAAGCTCAATTGCACAAGCAATTGTTCTCATATGCACCAAAGCACATATGGGGGAAAAACATGTTTAGTCCCTGTAAATTTGCATGAGCCATACATTGTATTCAGCCGACTAAGACACAGGTTCACACACCTATAGTCCTTCTAGGAACTAGTTTATATGAACCAACCAACAGTAGAGGTACCAGTGTAATACTTCAAAGAGAAATTGTATTAATTCTCTTGGTCATATAGCCACCAGGCATCACATGAACTTAGCAATTCTGGCGTGCCATACACAACCTGCTTACATATGGATATTGAAGTATCTTTCCTTCTACTAATGTGAGAGGCTACTTATCAAATCACCAGCTCACTCCTCCAACATTCTCAGCTTTTAAAAGGAACTTATACATGTTTACATCACACATTCCAATTCAGACTGTCAATTGTTAACTCACAAGAGCAAAGTACAGTTGAGTTAAGAATGAGTAATAATAGGCATTTATAATGCACAAATGGTTTGCGAATTGCATTGAGTGTACTTTACAATCTTCAAGCATACGCAACCAGTCACAACAGAGAGATGATATGCACTTGGAGTATACAGCGTGAAAGACATGTCAAGGTTGAAGAAGCAGTATCCAGAATACTGGCGCACAGAAGTTCTGTTTTCACTTTTCACATTTTATTCATAAAATACTCTTATATTCTTCTCTTTCGTTCACTAGGCATAATCACAACATTTAAGTATGTTTTAATGTGGTACCTGTTGTCCAGAGAACAATATATTATCGAATCTTTAAGGGCATTGTTGGGTCATCACATCACACTAGCGACCGCTCCGTTTGGAATCCCGCGTCTAACTGCTAGATTTTCAAATGTGGCCCAGTGATTAGCGTGGGCTGCCACGTACTAGCCAATGAAAAAGACAGGCTCATATACCGCTGCCCTCCCCCAACTCGTTCTAGAACTTACGATTCCAAGAATCGCCCTTCTATCTGGAAACGCCGCTCAAATCGAAAGTATTTTTATGAATGTGTCGGGCTGGGAATGTGGGTCTGATCCATCATGCTACAATAACCAGAAAAGCTGTTTGTCTCTTTCTTATTGTTGTACAGTATATAGTGTTCTAGTTTCGCCAGCCTCTATAAGGCATTCGTCGTTAGTTACTTTGGCAGTCCAAGGAATTCGCAACATTCGTTTAAGGAACCACATCTCTGTTGCTTCCAATCTCTTCCTAATTTGTTCATTTATATTCCAAGATTCACAGCCATACAGCAAATCAGGTTCTATATAGCACCTCATCACTCTCTTTCTTACATTCAATGATAGCGACTTATTGCATAAGATATTCTTCATTTTTTGAAATGCAGCCTTTGCTTACGTGCGCAATTTTGTTACCCTTTGAAAATAAAGATCAATTCATTTCAATTTGTCCCTGACTGTGGTAATATTTCCCAATCCCCGGTGACAGTGAAGGAAAATGTTTTGATTCATTATCCCCAATGACAGGTATTGTAAATATATCAATAAAGGATCTACAGGCTGAGGGGCACTTTTTACAATACTGATTCTTGACGATCATAATAATACATTTTTGAAATGGAAAGAAAAGAGTTAAACTAAAGATAGTAAAACATAAATGATGGCAATGATGATAATAATACCAAGAATGATTGATTGGGGATAGTGGTGCACATTAGGAATATAGAACTATCTGTGAAAGAATGTGTTTGAACATGCATAGTATGAAGTGTGAGTGTGAACTTGATGGGAGTGACATTTTGCTTAATATGTGCACATTTGTGCTTAAAAATGTGTGAAAATACGTGTGTGTGTGTGTGTGTGTGTGTGTGTGTGTGTGTGTTGACTTTTCCGTAACCAGTATTTGGCCTGTACGGGCTCCGTGGCGAAATTGTTACGGAGGCAGTTCGTAATCCCACATACCCGCGTTCAAAATACAGCGGCGTGCGATTTGTCAGCAGACTGCCTTGCGTTGGATTTTTAAAAACTGGTTTGGGTGCCGGTCGTTCAGAAAGTTATGGCAAACTACCGAACGTAATCTTGCCAAGATATCAAAAATAAGCAAAGTATGATAGGGTTGACTGCGACATCCTAAAAGGCTACGCAACTAACCTGCTGTTTTTTGTTTTTAAATGTGGCCTGTATAACAGGCGGTCAAAAAATTTCTTTAGGCGTTAATGGTCACTTCGTTTCTACTCATTGAAAGCATGCAACCATTTATTATTATGTCGAATCAAATAAAAAAAAAAATTATTAGAAAATTCTCACGTACTTAAAGCAAAGCCTTTAATTTTATACAAACTCTGAAGATCAAGTAATATTTGTATCATATTATTGGGTACTTTTGACTTTATTCACCCCAAACAAAATGGAATCCCAGGGTATGACGTCACATCAAGGGGTTCCCTGTCTTGCGCCGTAGCTCGGTGCGCAATTATATCGATGTGCCATGTTCTATGCGGTGGTGCGCTATTCTTGCGGTGGCCAGAATCGAACAATGTCCGCAAGAATGGTGTTAAATACATCGAGACCAGCGCATTTAGTTTGTCGACGCCAATGAATTCGCACATGTAGGACTCTAGTAGATGTCTGTGTGTTCCATTCTGCCTCTTGGCTACTGAGGATGGGGATGGAGCGCTTATGGGAATGTCCCGAATGCTGTGATGTCGGTTCCTATATCAATCAATCAATCAATCAATCAATCAATCAATCAATCAATCAATCTTGTTTCTCTCCTTGGCAGTTCTCCACATGCGCTGGATGCATTGAGTATGTGCACCGGTGGTAGGGTCCACAAAGTTGTGGGAGTGGTTGACTGTGAGATGCGTCAATTCGGGAATACTCCCAATTCCGTTGTATGCACGCCAGAGGTCGGAGACTACAGTTGTGCCAGGCCGAATGTGTGTCCTGATCAGCGGCAGAAGCGTTGCTGCTGTTCTGTCTGGAACACAGAACATGAAGCAGTCGGCTGTTTCACGACAGATGCCACCAAATACCCACTGTTGTGGCAACACTCGTCCCATATGAGATGTTTGCACCTTGTAAATAGGCTCTCATCTATCTCCACAGTGCTATTTTATCCTCCTATTACTACAGGATTGACTAACAGTTTGTTGGCACAAACCTCTCGTAGGTAATTACTCCAGTCAACAGTTGCTGTCAGCGACATCCCCCCAACCGTAACTGGCAAAATGAAATGCTTGTCAACTCTTGAGACCAGCAGTATATGAAAAGAATGGATATGTCTGTAGGGGAGACGCGAGCCTTGCAGCCATGTGCCTTGTTTCAGCGGGATGATCTGCCGACATGGTGACATCTCCATCTGTCCTTACGCTCAGTCAGCGATAGCACGATGATGACATGATTATGAGAACAGCGTCTAGCAGAATGTCAGATGCTATGATGCTGCTGCAGAAAAGCAACGCTACTCTGCTTGTAGTGGACAGCCGCTGCAGCTGCCAGTTCCAGAAAACTCATGATGAGACTGACACACACACACACACACACACGCAGTCACACAGAAACGGTTGCCAAAGCAAAGACACACTGTGGGGCAATTGAAACGCACTGACACGCACTGTATCCGAACACAGAGGAGATCACCGTCAGTGCTAAATATAGCTGGTGACCCTAAATATAGCTGGTGACGTTTGTTTGGGGTGAATTAACAGAAAAGTACCCAACTATTTGGTTTGTGCTGGCTCCTGTTAAAGGTGTTACGGATGAAGTTCGTAATCCCACATACCCGCGTTTGAAACACAGCTGCGGATGGTTTGGCAGCAGACCGCCTTGCGTTGTTTTTTTTACGAATTGGTATGGATGCTGCTTGTTCAAACATCAATGGCAAACTTCTGAACGTAAACTTGCATAGATATCACAAACGACCCCCAAAATAATGCTGTGATGTCTTAAGGATACGGAATTAACTTCTGTTGTTTTATTTGGCCTGTGTAACGGGCCGGAAAAAAATTCTTTCGGCAAGCTTACCAGTCTAAGTAACTGGTAGATAAAAATAAAACCATTTATTATAATGACGAACAAAAACGAAAAATATATTATAAAATTCAAACACATTTAAAATAAAACCAATATTTTTACATAAACTTTAAAAATATGGTAAAGTTATTATAATGTTTTTTTAATGTGGCATGTAACTTTAGTTACCTTATTCAAAAATTTTTATAAAAGGTTAAGATAAGAACACAATTGTTTGAAATAAATAAAACAGTCACTGTATTAATATTGATGTCCCTTGAAATCACTTATCTTGTTATATCCCTTTGTATTATTGAGAGGAAGAGGAAGGCCAAAGAGAAGATGGGTGCAGGATGTGGCGGATGATCTCCAGATGGGTGTATCAGACGCGGGACATCTTGCTTGTGATCGAGAAGTTTTCCGGAAGGTTGTTATGGGAGCGAGGTTCTGCAAAGGACATGCTACTGAATGAATGAATGAATTATTTCAATAACACGCCGTTCTTTTTAATGCATTTTTATTTCGTACAAAACAGTGTTTACATTTACAAAATACAACAAGACCCCCAGACGTCAAATACAGCAAGATTCTCTAATTGTTTGTATAATGTCTACATACTATTTATTACATTACACACATGAATTCTTCGCACACATTAAATGCGGTTTGTATTCAAAAGTTGCATATAAATAAGAATTCTTGGTATCCGTTTCAAACATTTAGTTTTTATCGTCATAACCTACAACCAAACGTTTCTAGCCATATTGTGTGAGTAATTTCTCTTGGAACAGTAGGACTATTCATCTGTATTACATTGTCCCCCTTCAGTTAATCATGTTTGCGTCCTCTTAAATCGATGGACACAAATATTTCGTGAGAATGTTCCACTATACGCAAGACAGCTGATCTTTTTCAATTGTAAGTACGCTATCAACACGGAAGCCGAGCTAGTGTAGTGGCTAGATACTCGCCTGTCGGCTCGGTGGTCATAAGTATGAATCTGCAGCGGGGCGGAATTTTACAATGGATCTGACCTCCGAGACTGGCCTCATTATCATTAAGTGCTGTGCCGACTGGTGAAGGCGTTCATGACTCTCCACAGATCTCTGTCCTTGGTTTTATGGATCAACTCTGTCGTTGATATTCCTCCATGCCACCGTCGCAATCCATCCAGCATCGTTTCTCGTGGTCTGCCTCTGCCTCTCTTCCCCTCAATCTTTCCAGTCGTTACGATGTTCTCCAATGCCTCTCTTCTCATCACATGACCAAAAAAAGATGTTTGTCTCTTTCTTATTGTTGTATGTAATGTTCTAGTTTCGCCAGCCTCTTTAAGGCATTCGTCGTTTGTTACTTTGGCAGTCCAAGGAATTCGCAACATTCGTCTAAGGAACCACATCTCTGTTGCTTCCAATCTCTTCCTAATTTGTTAATTTATATTCCAAGATTCACAGTCATACAGCAAAACAGGTTCTATATAGCACCTCATCACTCTCTTTCTTATATTCAATGATAGCGACTTATTGCATAAGATATTCTTCATTTTTTGAAATGCAGACTTTGCTTACGTGCCCAATTTGTTACCCTTTGAAAATAAAGATCAATTCAATTCAATTCAATTCAATTCACTTTGTCCCTGACTGTGGTAATATTTCCCAATCCTCGGTGACAATGAAGGAAAAAGTGTTGATTCATTATCCCCAATGACACTTAGCAAGGTGGAGAAAGGAGTGTTTCATGTGGAATGGCTCTCGTCGCTTCAGAGGTCACAGATCGTGAGAATTGTATGGATATGTTGCCCTGGCCATGCTGGTGTACGGGGGAATGAACAGGCTGATAGGCTAGCAGGGAATGCACCTCTTGGTGGTATCTTGCCTATGGACAATGGGGAGGTGGTCATGCGCTTGTGGGACCAGGTGGAGAAGGCGGAGGAACCGATTGAGAACTCATATGTGGCAGGGGATCTGGAAGAATCTCAAAACTGAGAGGGAAGACCAGGAGAACTTTTAATCAGATAGCGGTGGGAACGATTATTCGTATGACTCTTCGCTGGCTATTGAACGAGGGGACTGAGCACGTATGGGAATATCCTGAGTGCAGTGATGTCAGTTCTTAACTCAACTCAACTCAACTCAACTCAACTCAACTCAACCCCAATGACAGATATTGTAAATATATAAATAAAGGATCTATATGCCGAAGGGCACTTTTTAAAATACTGGTTCTTGACGATCATAATAATAAATTTTTGTAATGGAAAGAAAAGAGTTAAACTAAAGATGGTAAAACATAAATGATGACAATAATACTAATTATCGTTTGGGAACAGTGGTACACATTAGGAATATAGAACTATCTGTGAAAGTATGTGTTGGAACATGTATAGTATGAAGTGTGAGTGTGAACTTGATGGGAGTGGCATTTTGCTTAATATGTGCACATTTGTGCTTGAAAATGAGTGGAAAATACGTGTGTGTGTGTATGTGTGTGTGTGTGTGTGTGCGTGTGTGTGTGTGCGTGTGTGTGTGTGTGTGTGTGCGTGCGTGTGTGTGTGTGTGTGTGTGTGTTAAGTTTTCCGTAACAAGTATTTGGCCTGTGCCTGCTCCGTAGCGAAGGTGTTACGGACGCAGTTCGTAATCCCACATACCCGCGTTCGAAACACAGCTGCAGACGATTAGGCAGCAGACAGCAATACGTTAGCGTTGTTTTACAAATTGGTATGGATGCTGCTCGTTCAAACATCAATGGCAAACTTCTGAACGTAAATTTCCATAGATATCACAAATGACCAAAGAAAAAATAAAATGCTGAGGTTGACTTTGATGTCTTAAGAATATACAATTAACTCCTTTTTCTTTTTATTTGGCCTGTATAACAGGCCGGAAAAAAATTCTTATCTTACAGACCTTATTAATATAACTAAATGTAACATAATTATGAAACCATTTATTATAATGACAAACAAAAGCGGAAAATGTATTATAACATTCAAATGCATTTAAAATAACACCAAAATTTGTACACAAACTTTGAAAATGTGGTAAAGTTGTTATTAATTTTTTTTTATATGGTATGTAACTGTATTTAATTTATTTAAAACTTTCATAATAAGTGAAGATAAGTACACAATTATTTGAAATAAATAAAACAGTCACTCTATTAATATTGATGTCCCTTGAAATTACTTATGTTGTTATATCCTTTTATATTAATTTAACAACACGTCTTTCTTTGTAATGTATTTTTATTTCGCACAAAACAGTGTTTTTGCAAGGCGCGTTGCGTGTTTTCTTTTACATTTACAAAATACAACAAGACCCCCAGACGTCAAATACAGCAAGATTCTCTAATTGTTTATGTAATGTCTACATACTATTTATTACATTATACACGTTAATTCTTCACATACATCAAATACGGTTTGTATTCAAACGTTGCATATAAATAAGAATTCTAGGTATCCGTTTCAAACATTGAGCTTTTATTGTCAGAACCTACAACCAAACGTTTCTAGCCATATTGTGTGAGTTATTTCTATTGGAACAGAAGGACCATTCGTCTGTATTACATTGTCCCCCTTTAGTTGATCATGTTTGTGTCCTCTTAAATCGATGGACACAAATATTTGTTCCAGAATGTTCCACTATACGCAAGACAGCTGATCTTTTTCAATTGTAAGTACGCCTTCAACACGGAAGCCGAGCTAGTGTAGTGGCTAGATACTCGCCTGTCGGCTCGGTGGTCATGAGTACGAATCTGCAGCGAGGCGGAATTTTATAATGGATCTGGCTTCCCTGGTGGTACTTGGCGATGAAAGCTTGTCGTCGCAACGCCCTTTGCTTTCCGTAACTGTATTTTGTAAAACTGCACTACTTCGTGTGTTTTTACATATTATTTACATTTCTATAGCTTTACCGCAGAAATTTTTTTTTTTGTTTTTTTGTTTTTTTGCATATCCTTTACAGGACATCGCTGTCAACAGCAGCATCTTTCAGCTGTCTGTTGATTTCTTGGCAAGATTACGCTCAGTAGTTTGCCATTGCTTTCTGAGCGGCCGGCTCAGTATCCCGCAAGTCGCCAGCGGGGGTCGAACCGCTCCCAGTTCTCTCCCGCTACGAGACACTGCGTGATAAACGGGATTACGGAGAAAGTGTTGTAACCCCTCAGCCAGAGAGACCGGCTACCGCAGAATAGCTAGGGAAAATCTAGTGGCAGTAGAAGTGAGATTTCTGAGGAGAATGCAAAGAATGCCATAGATGGACAGAAAAACGAATGAGAAAGTTATTTCAAGAACAATGGGTCAAACATATATTAATCATTGCAACAAGCGTCCCAATTTACAAAATAAATTGCAAACAGGTATGCAAGCTGTTCGCTCACTCACGAGAGACACACACAGAGAGAGAGAGAGAGAGAGAGAGAGACAGACAGACAGACAGACAGACAGACAGACAGACAGACAGACAGACAGACAGAGACAGACAGAGAGACAGAGAGAAAGTGAGAGAGAGACAGAGAGAGAGACATAGAGAGAGACAGAGAGAGAGACAGAGAGAGAGACAGAGAGACAGAGAGAGACAGAGAGACAGAGAGAGACAGGGAGAGACAGGGAGAGAGAGAAAGAGAGAGAGAGAGAGAGAGAAAGAGAGCGAGCCAATACAAAGACTTAAGTTAGCTGCATAGGGCAGTAACTTAATAACAGTCACAATGTATTAATTTGGGGTGGGGAGGTTTGGTGGAGTTTAAAGGAACTTTTGTCTTGCTCATGGTCATAATATCCACGTCTCGTCTGACAAAGACATTAATCTACGAGATACAGCCAACCTTTGTGCTGGGTAGCTCAATGAACATTTGCCCCTTTACCGCAGACAAGCTAGGAAACTTCTAGTGGCAATAGAAATGAGATTTCTGAGGAGAATGCAAAGAATGCCATAGATGGACAGAAAAACGAATAAGAAAGTTCTTTCAAGAACAATGGGTCAAACATACATTAATCATTGCAACAAGCGTCCCATTTTACAAAATAAATTCCAAAAATGTATGCTAAGTGTGTGCTCGCACAGAGAGAGAGAGAGAGAGAGAGAGAGAGAGAGAGAGAGAGAGAGAGAGAGAGAGAGAGAGAGAGAGAGAGAGAACAAAGACTGAAGTTAGCTGCATTGGGTAGTAACTTCATAACAGCCACAATGAATGTATTTGGCGTGGGCGAGGTTTGTGGGTGGAGGTTAAACAAACTTTTGTCTTGGTCGCGGTCATAATATCCACTTCTTGGCTGACAAAGAAACTGATCTACGAGATACAGTCTCCCTTTGTGCTGGGTAACTCAATGAACCATTCTCCCCAACTGTGGTAATATTTCCCAAAACCTGTTGACAAAGAAGGAAAATGTGCTGATTCATTCTCTCCCATGACGGGTATGGCAAATATATAAAGGATCTCCAAGCCTAAATAAACAAATTGAACTGACACAAACTTTCCATGTTGTTATTTTGCTATATGAATGCATCATGCACTGTTGATGAACGAAAGATGAGTGACTGGAAGGGCCGAATGTGAGACTGGCCTCATTATCATCAAGTGCTGTGCCGACTGGTGAAGGCGTTCATGACTCTCCACAGATCTCTGTCCTTGGTTTTATGGATCAACTCTGTCGTTGATATTCCTCCATGCCACCGTCGCAATCCATCCAGCATCGTTTCTCGTGGTCTGCCTCTGCCTCTCTTCCCCTCAATCTTTCCAGTCGTTACGATGTTCTCCAATGCCTCTCTTCTCATCACATGACCAAAAAAAGATGTTTGTCTCTTTCTTATTGTTGTATGTAATGTTCTAGTTTCGCCAGCCTCTTTAAGGCATTCGTCGTTTGTTACTTTGGCAGTCCAAGGAATTCGCAACATTCGTCTAAGGAACCACATCTCTGTTGCTTCCAATCTCTTCCTAATTTGTTAATTTATATTCCAAGATTCACAGTCATACAGCAAAACAGGTTCTATATAGCACCTCATCACTCTCTTTCTTACATTCAATGATAGCGACTTATTGCATAAGATATTCTTCATTTTTTAAAATGCAGACTTTGCTTACGTGCCCAATTTGGTACCCTTTGAAAATAAAGATCAATTCAATTCAATTCAATTCAATTCACTTTGTCCCTGACTGTGGTAATATTTCCCAATCCTCGGTGACAATGAAGGAAAAAGTGTTGATTCATTATCCCCAATGACACTTAGCAAGGTGGAGAAAGGAATGTTTCGTGTGGAATGGCTCTCGTCGCTTCAGAGGTCACAGATCGTGAGAATTGTATGGATATGTTGCCCTGGCCATGCTGGTGTACGGGGGAATGAACAGGCTGATAGGCTAGCAGGGAATGCACCTCTTGGTGGTATCTTGCCTATGGACAATGGGGAGGTGGTCATGCGCTTGTGGGACCAGGTGGAGAAGGCGGAGGAACCGATTGAGAACTCATATGTGGCAGGGGATCTGGAAGAATCTCAAAACTGAGAGGGAAGACCAGGAGAACTTTTAATCAGATAGCGGTGGGAACGATTATTCGTATGACTCTTCGCTGGCTATTGAACGAGGGGACTGAGCACGTATGGGAATATCCTGAGTGCAGTGATGTCAGTTCTTAACTCAACTCAACTCAACTCAACTCAACTCAACTCAACCCCAATGACAGATATTGTAAATATATAAATAAAGGATCTATATTCCGAAGGGCACTTTTTAAAATACTGGTTCTTGACGATCATAATAATAAATTGTTGTAATGGAAAGAAAAGAGTTAAACTAAAGATGGTAAAACATAAATGATGACAATAATACTAATTATCGTTTGGGAACAGTGGTTCACATTAGGAATATAGAACTATCTGTGAAAGTATGTGTTGGAACATGTATAGTATGAAGTGTGAGTGTGAACTTGATGGGAGTGGCATTTTGCTTAATATGTGCACATTTGTGCTTGAAAATGAGTGGAAAATACGTGTGTGTGTGTGTGTGTGTGTGTGTGTGTGTGTGTGTGTGTGTGTGTGCGTGTGTGTGTGTGTGTGTGTGTGTGTTAAGTTTTCCGTAACAAGTATTTGGCCTGTGCCGGCTCCGTAGCGAAGGTGTTACGGACGCAGTTCGTAATCCCACATACCCGCGTTCGAAACACAGCTGCAGACGATTAGGCAGCAGACAGCAATACGTTAGCGTTGTTTTACAAATTGGTATGGATGCTGCTCGTTCAAACATCAATGGCAAACTTCTGAACGTAAATTTCCATAGATATCACAAACGACCAAAGAAAAAATAAAATGCTGGGGTTGACTGTGATGTCTTAAGAATATGCAATTAACTCCTTTTTCTTTTTATTTGGCCTGTATAACAGACGGAAAAAAATTCTTATCTTACAGACCTTATTAATATAACTAAATGTAACATAATTATGAAACCATTTATTATAATGACAAACAAAAGCGGAAAATGTATTATAACATTCAAATGCATTTAAAATAACACCAAAATTTGTACACAAACTTTGAAAATGTGGTAAAGTTGTTATTAATTTTTTTTTATATGGTATGTAACTGTATTTAATTTATTTAAAACTTTCATAATAAGTGAAGATAAGTACACAATTATTTGAAATAAATAAAACAGTCACTCTATTAATATTGATGTCCCTTGAAATTACTTATGTTGTTATATCCTTTTATATTAATTTAACAACACGTCTTTCTTTGTAATGTATTTTTATTTCGCACAAAACAGTGTTTTTGCAAGGCGCGTTGCGTGTTTTCTTTTACATTTACAAAATACAACAAGACCCCCAGACGTCAAATACAGCAAGATTCTCTAATTGTTTATGTAATGTCTACATACTATTTATTACATTATACACGTTAATTCTTCACATACATCAAATACGGTTTGTATTCAAACGTTGCATATAAATAAGAATTCTAGGTATCCGTTTCAAACATTGAGCTTTTATTGTCAGAACCTACAACCAAACGTTTCTAGCCATATTGTGTGAGTTATTTCTATTGGAACAGAAGGACCATTCGTCTGTATAATATTTGTCCCCCTTTAGTTGATCATGTTTGCGTCCTCTTAAATCGATGGACACAAATATTTGTTCCAGAATGTTCCACTATACGCAAGACAGCTGATCTTTTTCAATTGTAAGTACGCCTTCAACACGGAAGCCGAGCTAGTGTAGTGGCTAGATACTCGCCTATCGGCTCGGTGGTCATGAGTACGAATCTGCAGCGAGGCGGAATTTTATAATGGATCTGGCTTCCCTGGTGGTACTTGGCGATGAAAGCTTGTCGTCGCAACGCCCTTTGCTTTCCGTAACTGTATTTTGTAAAACTGCACTACTTCGTGTGTTTTTACATATTATTTACATTTCTATAGCTTTACCGCAGAATTTTTTTTTTTTGTTTTTTTGTTTTTTTGCATATCCTTTACAGGACATCGCTGTCAACAGCAGCATCTTTCAGCTGTCTGTTGATTTCTTGGCAAGATTACGCTCAGTAGTTTGCCATTGCTTTCTGAGCGGCCGGCTCAGTATCCCGCAAGTCGCCAGCGGGGGTCGAACCGCTCCCAGTTCTCTCCCGCTACGAGACACTGCGTGATAAACGGGATTACGGAGAAAGTGTTGTAACTCCTCAGCCAGAGAGACCGGCTACCGCAGAATAGCTAGGGAAAATCTAGTGGCAGTAGAAGTGAGATTTCTGAGGAGAATGCAAAGAATGCCATAGATGGACAGAAAAACGAATGAGAAAGTTATTTCAAGAACAATGGGTCAAACATATATTAATCATTGCAACAAGCGTCCCAATTTACAAAATAAATTGCAAACAGGTATGCAAGCTGTTCGCTCGCTCACGAGAGACACAGAGAGAGAGAGAGAGAGAGAGAGAGAGAGAGAGAGAGAGAGAGAGAGACAGACAGACAGACAGACAGACAGACAGACAGAGACAGACAGAGAGACAGAGAGAAAGTGAGAGAGAGACAGAGAGAGAGACATAGAGAGAGACAGAGAGAGAGACAGAGAGAGAGACAGAGAGACAGAGAGAGACAGAGAGACAGAGAGAGACAGGGAGAGACAGGGAGAGAGAGAAAGAGAGAGAGAGAGAGAGAGAGAGAGAAAGAGAGCGAGCCAATGCAAAGACTTAAGTTAGCTGCATAGGGCAGTAACCTAATAACAGTCACAATGTATTAATTTGGGGTGGGGAGGTTTGGTGGAGTTTAAAGGAACTTTTGTCTTGCTCATGGTCATAATATCCACGTCTCGTCTGACAAAGACATTAATCTACGAGATACAGCCAACCTTTGTGCTGGGTAGCTCAATGAACATTTGCCCCTTTACCGCAGACAAGCTAGGAAACTTCTAGTGGCAATAGAAATGAGATTTCTGAGGAGAATGCAAAGAATGCCATAGATGGACAGAAAAACGAATAAGAAAGTTCTTTCAAGAACAATGGGTCAAACATACATTAATCATTGCAACAAGCGTCCCATTTTACAAAATAAATTCCAAAAATGTATGCTAAGTGTGTGCTCGCACAGAGAGAGAGAGAGAGAGAGAGAGAGAGAGAGAGAGAGAGAGAGAGAGAGACAGAGAGAGAGAGAGAGAGAGAGAGAGAACAAAGACTGAAGTTATCTGCATTGGGTAGTAACTTCATAACAGCCACAATGAATGTATTTGGCGTGGGCGAGGTTTGTTGGTGGAGGTTAAACAAACTTTTTTGTCTTGGTCGCGGTCATAATATCCACTTCTTGGCTGACAAAGAAACTGATCTACGAGATACAGTCTCCCTTAGTGCTGGGTAACTCAATGAACCATTCTCCCCAACTGTGGTAATATTTCCCAAAACCTGTTGACAAAGAAGGAAAATGTGCTGATTCATTCTCTCCCATGACGGGTATGGCAAATATATAAAGGATCTCCAAGCCTAAATAAACAAATTGAACTGACACAAACTTTCCATGTTGTTATTTTGCTATATGAATGCATCATGCACTGTTGATGAACGAAAGATGAGTGACTGGAAGGGCCGAATGTGAGACTGGCCTCATTATCATCAAGTGCTGTGCCGACTGGTGAAGGCGTTCATGACTCTCCACAGATCTATGTCCTTGGTTTTATGGATCAACTCTGTCGTTGATATTCCTCCATGCCACCGTCGCAATCCATCCAGCATCGTTTCTCGTGGTCTGCCTCTGCCTCTCTTCCCCTCAATCTTTCCAGTCGTTACGATGTTCTCCAATGCCTCTCTTCTCATCACATGACCAAAAAAAGATGTTTGTCTCTTTCTTATTGTTGTATGTAATGTTCTAGTTTCGCCAGCCTCTTTAAGGCATTCGTCGTTTGTTACTTTGGCAGTCCAAGGAATTCGCAACATTCGTCTAAGGAACCACATCTCTGTTGCTTCCAATCTCTTCCTAATTTGTTAATTTATATTCCAAGATTCACAGTCATACAGCAAAACAGGTTCTATATAGCACCTCATCACTCTCTTTCTTACATTCAATGATAGCGACTTATTGCATAAGATATTCTTCATTTTTTGAAATGCAGACTTTGCTTACGTGCCCAATTTGTTACCCTTTGAAAATAAAGATCAATTCAATTCAATTCACTTTGTCCCTGACTGTGGTAATATTTCCCAATCCTCGGTGACAATGAAGGAAAAAGTGTTGATTCATTATCCCCAATGACACTTAGCAAGGTGGAGAAAGGAATGTTTCGTGTGGAATGGCTCTCGTCGCTTCAGAGGTCACAGATCGTGAGAATTGTATGGATATGTTGCCCTGGCCATGCTGGTGTACGGGGGAATGAACAGGCTGATAGGCTAGCAGGGAATGCACCTCTTGGTGGTATCTTGCCTATGGACAATGGGGAGGTGGTCATGCGCTTGTGGGACCAGGTGGAGAAGGCGGAGGAACCGATTGAGAACTCATATGTGGCAGGGGATCTGGAAGAATCTCAAAACTGAGAGGGAAGACCATGAGAACTTTTAATCAGATAGCGGTGGGAACGATTATTCGTATGACTCTTCGCTGGCTATTGAACGAGGGGACTGAGCACGTATGGGAATATCCTGAGTGCAGTGATGTCAGTTCTTAACTCAACTCAACTCAACTCAACTCAACTCAACTCAACCCCAATGACAGATATTGTAAATATATAAATAAAGGATCTATATGCCGAAGGGCACTTTTTAAAATACTGGTTCTTGACGATCATAATAATAAATTTTTGTAATGGAAAGAAAAGAGTTAAACTAAAGATGGTAAAACATAAATGATGACAATAATACTAATTATCGTTTGGGAACAGTGGTACACATTAGGAATATAGAACTATCTGTGAAAGTATGTGTTGGAACATGTATAGTATGAAGTGTGAGTGTGAACTTGATGGGAGTGGCATTTTGCTTAATATGTGCACATTTGTGCTTGAAAATGAGTGGAAAATACGTGTGTGTGTGTATGTGTGTGTGTGTGTGTGTGTGTGTGTGTGTGTGTGTGCGTGTGTGTGTGTGCGTGTGTGTGTGTGTGTGTGTTAAGTTTTCCGTAACAAGTATTTGGCCTGTGCCGGCTCCGTAGCGAAGGTGTTACGGACGCAGTTCGTAATCCCACATACCCGCGTTCGAAACACAACTGCAGACGATTAGGCAGCAGACAGCAATACGTTAGCGTTGTTTTACAAATTGGTATGGATGCTGCTCGTTCAAACATCAATGGCAAACTTCTGAACGTAAATTTCCATAGATATCACAAACGACCAAAGAAAAAAATAAAATGCTGGGGTTGACTGTGATGTCTTAAGAATATGCAATTAACTCCTTTTTCTTTTTATTTGGCCTGTATAACAGGCCGGAAAAAAATTCTTATCTTACAGACCTTATTAATATAACTAAATGTAACATAATTATGAAACCATTTATTATAATGACAAACAAAAGCGGAAAATGTATTATAACATTCAAATGCATTTAAAATAACACCAAAATTTGTACACAAACTTTGAAAATGTTGTAAAGTTGTTATTAATTTTTTTTTATATGGTATGTAACTGTATTTAATTTATTTAAAACTTTCATAATAAGTGAAGATAAGTACACAATTATTTGAAATAAATAAAACAGTCACTCTATTAATATTGATGTCCCTTGAAATTACTTATGTTGTTATATCCTTTTATATTAATTTAACAACACGTCTTTCTTTGTAATGTATTTTTATTTCGCACAAAACAGTGTTTTTGCAAGGCGCGTTGCGTGTTTTCTTTTACATTTACAAAATACAACAAGACCCCCAGACGTCAAATACAGCAAGATTCTCTAATTGTTTATGTAATGTCTACATACTATTTATTACATTATACACGTTAATTCTTCACATACATCAAATACGGTTTGTATTCAAACGTTGCATATAAATAAGAATTCTAGGTATCCGTTTCAAACATTGAGCTTTTATTGTCAGAACCTACAACCAAACGTTTCTAGCCATATTGTGTGAGTTATTTCTATTGGAACAGAAGGACCATTCGTCTGTATTACATTGTCCCCCTTTAGTTGATCATGTTTGCGTCCTCTTAAATCGATGGTCACAAATATTTGTTCCAGAATGTTCCACTATACGCAAGACAGCTGATCTTTTTCAATTGTAAGTACGCCTTCAACACGGAAGCCGAGCTAGTGTAGTGGCTAGATACTCGCCTGTCGGCTCGGTGGTCATGAGTACGAATCTGCAGCGAGGCGGAATTTTATAATGGATCTGGCTTCCCTGGTGGTACTTGGCGATGAAAGCTTGTCGTCGCAACGCCCTTTGCTTTCCGTAACTGTATTCTGTAAAACTGCACTACTTCGTGTGTTTTTACATATTATTTACATTTCTATAGCTTTACCGCAGAATTTTTTTTTTTTTTATTTTTTTTATTTGGTATATCCTTTACAGGACATCGCTGTCAACAGCAGCATCTTTCAGCTGTCTGTTGATTTCTTGGCAAGATTACGCTCAGTAGTTTGCCATTGCTTTCTGAGCGGCCGGCTCAGTATCCCGCAAGTCGCCAGCGGGGGTCGAACCGCTCCCAGTTCTCTCCCGCTACGAGACTCTGCGTGATAAACGGGATTACGGAGAAAGTGTTGTAACCCCTCAGCCAGAGAGACCGGCTACCGCAGAATAGCTAGGGAAAATCTAGTGGCAGTAGAAGTGAGATTTCTGAGGAGAATACAAAGAATGCCATAGATGGACAGAAAAACGAATGAGAAAGTTATTTCAAGAACAATGGGTCAAACATATATTAATCATTGCAACAAGCGTCCCAATTTACAAAATAAATTGCAAACAGGTATGCAAGCTGTTCGCTCGCTCACGAGAGACACAGAGAGAGAGAGAGAGAGAGAGACAGACAGACAGACAGACAGACAGACAGACAGACAGACAGAGACAGACAGAGAGACAGAGAGAGACAGAGAGAGACAGGGAGAGAGAAAAAGAGAGAGAGAGAGAGAGCGAGAGAGAGAGAGAGAGAGAGAGAGAAAGAGAGCGAGCCAATGCAAAGACTTAAGTTAGCTGCATAGGGCAGTAACTTAATAACAGTCACAATGTATTAATTTGGGGTGGGGAGGTTTGGTGGAGTTTAAAGGAACTTTTGTCTTGCTCATGGTCATAATATCCACGTCTCGTCTGACAAAGACATTAATCTACGAGATACAGCCAACCTTTGTGCTGGGTAGCTCAATGAACATTTGCCCCTTTACCGCAGACAAGCTAGGAAACTTCTAGTGGCAATAGAAATGAGATTTCTGAGGAGAATGCAAAGAATGCCATAGATGGACAGAAAAACGAATAAGAAAGTTCTTTCAAGAACAATGGGTCAAACATACATTAATCATTGCAACAAGCGTCCCATTTTACAAAATAAATTCCAAAAATGTATGCTAAGTGTGTGCTCGCACAGAGAGAGAGAGAGAGAGAGAGAGAGAGAGAGAGAGAGAGAGAGAGAGAGAGAGAGAGAGAGAGAGAGAGAGAGAGAGAGAGAGAACAAAGACTGAAGTTATCTGCATTGGGTAGTAACTTCATAACAGCCACAATGAATGTATTTGGCGTGGGCGAGGTTTGTTGGTGGAGGTTAAACAAACTTTTTTGTCTTGGTCGCGGTCATAATATCCACTTCTTGGCTGACAAAGAAACTGATCTACGAGATACAGTCTCCCTTTGTGCTGGGTAACTCAATGAACCATTCTCCCCAACTGTGGTAATATTTCCCAAAACCTGTTGACAAAGAAGGAAAATGTGCTGATTCATTCTCTCCCATGACGGGTATGGCAAATATATAAAGGATCTCCAAGCCTAAATAAACAAATTGAACTGACACAAACTTTCCATGTTGTTATTTTGCTATATGAATGCATCATGCACTGTTGATGAACGAAAGATGAGTGACTGGAAGGGCCGAATGTGAGACTGGCCTCATTATCATCAAGTGCTGTGCCGACTGGTGAAGGCGTTCATGACTCTCCACAGATCTCTGTCCTTGGTTTTATGGATCAACTCTGTCGTTGATATTCCTCCATGCCACCGTCGCAATCCATCCAGCATCGTTTCTCGTGGTCTGCCTCTGCCTCTCTTCCCCTCAATCTTTCCAGTCGTTACGATGTTCTCTAATGCCTCTCTTCTCATCACATGACCAAAAAAAGATGTTTGTCTCTTTCTTATTGTTGTATGTAATGTTCTAGTTTCGCCAGCCTCTTTAAGGCATTCGTCGTTTGTTACTTTGGCAGTCCAAGGAATTCGCAACATTCGTCTAAGGAACCACATCTCTGTTGCTTCCAATCTCTTCCTAATTTGTTAATTTATATTCCAAGATTCACAGTCATACAGCAAAACAGGTTCTATATAGCACCTCATCACTCTCTTTCTTACATTCAATGATAGCGACTTATTGCATAAGATATTCTTCATTTTTTGAAATGCAGACTTTGCTTACGTGCCCAATTTGTTACCCTTTGAAAATAAAGATCAATTCAATTCAATTCACTTTGTCCCTGACTGTGGTAATATTTCCCAATCCTCGGTGACAATGAAGGAAAAAGTGTTGATTCATTATCCCCAATGACACTTAGCAAGGTGGAGAAAGGAATGTTTCGTGTGGAATGGCTCTCGTCGCTTCAGAGGTCACAGATCGTGAGAATTGTATGGATATGTTGCCCTGGCCATGCTGGTGTACGGGGGAATGAACAGGCTGATAGGCTAGCAGGGAATGCACCTCTTGGTGGTATCTTGCCTATGGACAATGGGGAGGTGGTCATGCGCTTGTGGGACCAGGTGGAGAAGGCGGAGGAACCGATTGAGAACTCATATGTGGCAGGGGATCTGGAAGAATCTCAAAACTGAGAGGGAAGACCATGAGAACTTTTAATCAGATAGCGGTGGGAACGATTATTCGTATGACTCTTCGCTGGCTATTGAACGAGGGGACTGAGCACGTATGGGAATATCCTGAGTGCAGTGATGTCAGTTCTTAACTCAACTCAACTCAACTCAACTCAACTCAACCCCAATGACAGATATTGTAAATATATAAATAAAGGATCTATATGCCGAAGGGCACTTTTTAAAATACTGGTTCTTGACGATCATAATAATAAATTTTTGTAATGGAAAGAAAAGAGTTAAACTAAAGATGGTAAAACATAAATGATGACAATAATACTAATTATCGTTTGGGAACAGTGGTACATATTAGGAATATAGAACTATCTGTGAAAGTATGTGTTGGAACATGTATAGTATGAAGTGTGAGTGTGAACTTGATGGGAGTGACATTTTGCTTAATATGTGCACATTTGTGCTTGAAAATGAGTGGAAAATACGTGTGTGTGTGTGTGTATGTGTGTGTGTGTGTGTGTGTGTGTGTGTGCGTGTGTGTGTGCGTGTGTGTGTGTGTGTGTTAAGTTTTCCGTAACAAGTATTTCGCCTGTGCCGGCTCCGTAGCGAAGGTGTTACGGACGCAGTTCGTAATCCCACATACCCGCGTTCGAAACACAGCTGCAGACGATTAGGCAGCAGACAGCAATACGTTAGCGTTGTTTTACAAATTGGTATGGATGCTGCTCGTTCAAACATCAATGGCAAACTTCTGAACGTAAATTTCCATAGATATCACAAACGACCAAAGAAAAAACAAAATGCTGGGGTTGACTGTGATGTCTTAAGAATATACAATTAACTCCTTTTTCTTTTTATTTGGCCTCTATAACAGGCCGGAAAAAAATTCTTATCTTACAGACCTTATATAACTAAATGTAACATAATTATGAAACCATTTATTATAATGACAAACAAAAGCGGAAAATGTATTATAACATTCAAATGCATTTAAAATAACACCAAAATTTGTACACAAACTTTGAAAATGTGGTAAAGTTGTTATTAATTTTTTTTTTATATGGTATGTAACTGTATTTAATTTATTTAAAACTTTCATAATAAGTGAAGATAAGTACACAATTATTTGAAATAAATAAAACAGTCACTCTATTAATATTGATGTCCCTTGAAATTACTTATGTTGTTATATCCTTTTATATTAATTTAACAACACGTCTTTCTTTGTAATGTATTTTTATTTCGCACAAAACAGTGTTTTTGCAAGGCGCGTTGCGTGTTTTCTTTTACATTTACAAAATACAACAAGACCCCCAGACGTCAAATACAGCAAGATTCTCTAATTGTTTATGTAATGTCTACATACTATTTATTACATTATACACGTTAATTCTTCACATACATCAAATACGGTTTGTATTCAAACGTTGCATATAAATAAGAATTCTAGGTATCCGTTTCAAACATTGAGCTTTTATTGTCAGAACCTACAACCAAACGTTTCTAGCCATATTGTGTGAGTTATTTCTATTGGAACAGAAGGACCATTCGTCTGTATTACATTGTCCCCCTTTAGTTGATCATGTTTGCGTCCTCTTAAATCGATGGACACAAATATTTGTTCCAGAATGTTCCACTATA
>OY992897.1:15935848-16093348 GCA_963921405.1 Cepaea hortensis
CAGTCTCCCTTTGTGCTGGGTAACTCAATGAACCATTCTCCCCAACTGTGGTAATATTTCCCAACACCTGTTGACAAAGAAGGAAAATGTGCTGATTCATTCTCTCCCATGACGGGTATGGCAAATATATAAAGGATCTCCAAGCCTAAATAAACAAATTGAACTGACACAAACTTTCCATGTTGTTATTTTGCTATATGAATGCATCATGCACTGTTGATGAACGAAAGATGAGTGACTGGAAGGGCCGAATGTGAGACTGGCCTCATTATCATCAAGTGCTGTGCCGACTGGTGAAGGCGTTCATGACTCTCCACAGATCTCTGTCCTTGGTTTTATGGATCAACTCTGTCGTTGATATTCCTCCATGCCACCGTCGCAATCCATCCAGCATCGTTTCTCGTGGTCTGCCTCTGCCTCTCTTCCCCTCAATCTTTCCAGTCGTTACGATGTTCTCCAATGCCTCTCTTCTCATCACATGACCAAAAAAAGATGTTTGTCTCTTTCTTATTGTTGTATGTAATGTTCTAGTTTCGCCAGCCTCTTTAAGGCATTCGTCGTTTGTTACTTTGGCAGTCCAAGGAATTCGCAACATTCGTCTAATGAACCACATCTCTGTTGCTTCCAATCTCTTCCTAATTTGTTAATTTATATTCCAAGATTCACAGTCATACAGCAAAACAGGTTCTATATAGCACCTCATCACTCTCTTTCTTATATTCAATGATAGCGACTTATTGCATAAGATATTCTTCATTTTTTGAAATGCAGACTTTGCTTACGTGCCCAATTTGTTACCCTTTGAAAATAAAGATCAATTCAATTCAATTCAATTCAATTCACTTTGTCCCTGACTGTGGTAATATTTCCCAATCCTCGGTGACAATGAAGGAAAAAGTGTTGATTCATTATCCCCAATGACACTTAGCAAGGTGGAGAAAGGAGTGTTTCATGTGGAATGGCTCTCGTCGCTTCAGAGGTCACAGATCGTGAGAATTGTATGGATATGTTGCCCTGGCCATGCTGGTGTACGGGGGAATGAACAGGCTGATAGGCTAGCAGGGAATGCACCTCTTGGTGGTATCTTGCCTATGGACAATGGGGAGGTGGTCATGCGCTTGTGGGACCAGGTGGAGAAGGCGGAGGAACCGATTGAGAACTCATATGTGGCAGGGGATCTGGAAGAATCTCAAAACTGAGAGGGAAGACCAGGAGAACTTTTAATCAGATAGCGGTGGGAACGATTATTCGTATGACTCTTCGCTGGCTATTGAACGAGGGGACTGAGCACGTATGGGAATATCCTGAGTGCAGTGATGTCAGTTCTTAACTCAACTCAACTCAACTCAACTCAACTCAACTCAACCCCAATGACAGATATTGTAAATATATAAATAAAGGATCTATATGCCGAAGGGCACTTTTTAAAATACTGGTTCTTGACGATCATAATAATAAATTTTTGTAATGGAAAGAAAAGAGTTAAACTAAAGATGGTAAAACATAAATGATGACAATAATACTAATTATCGTTTGGGAACAGTGGTACACATTAGGAATATAGAACTATCTGTGAAAGTATGTGTTGGAACATGTATAGTATGAAGTGTGAGTGTGAACTTGATGGGAGTGGCATTTTGCTTAATATGTGCACATTTGTGCTTGAAAATGAGTGGAAAATACGTGTGTGTGTGTATGTGTGTGTGTGTGTGTGTGTGCGTGTGTGTGTGTGCGTGTGTGTGTGTGTGTGTGTGCGTGCGTGTGTGTGTGTGTGTGTGTGTTAAGTTTTCCGTAACAAGTATTTGGCCTGTGCCTGCTCCGTAGCGAAGGTGTTACGGACGCAGTTCGTAATCCCACATACCCGCGTTCGAAACACAGCTGCAGACGATTAGGCAGCAGACAGCAATACGTTAGCGTTGTTTTACAAATTGGTATGGATGCTGCTCGTTCAAACATCAATGGCAAACTTCTGAACGTAAATTTCCATAGATATCACAAATGACCAAAGAAAAAATAAAATGCTGAGGTTGACTTTGATGTCTTAAGAATATACAATTAACTCCTTTTTCTTTTTATTTGGCCTGTATAACAGGCCGGAAAAAAATTCTTATCTTACAGACCTTATAAATATAACTAAATGTAACATAATTATGAAACCATTTATTATAATGACAAACAAAAGCGGAAAATGTATTATAACATTCAAATGCATTTAAAATAACACCAAAATTTGTACACAAACTTTGAAAATGTGGTAAAGTTGTTATTAATTTTTTTTTTATATGGTATGTAACTGTATTTAATTTATTTAAAACTTTCATAATAAGTGAAGATAAGTACACAATTATTTGAAATAAATAAAACAGTCACTCTATTAATATTGATGTCCCTTGAAATTACTTATGTTGTTATATCCTTTTATATTAATTTAACAACACGTCTTTCTTTGTAATGTATTTTTATTTCGCACAAAACAGTGTTTTTGCAAGGCGCGTTGCGTGTTTTCTTTTACATTTACAAAATACAACAAGACCCCCAGACGTCAAATACAGCAAGATTCTCTAATTGTTTATGTAATGTCTACATACTATTTATTACATTATACACGTTAATTCTTCACATACATCAAATACGGTTTGTATTCAAACGTTGCATATAAATAAGAATTCTAGGTATCCGTTTCAAACATTGAGCTTTTATTGTCAGAACCTACAACCAAACGTTTCTAGCCATATTGTGTGAGTTATTTCTATTGGAACAGAAGGACCATTCGTCTGTATTACATTGTCCCTGTCAGAGCCTAACATGGTATAGCTGTGCAGCAACATCGTTGCGACACCCGGCGGACAAGAATTGTCGGCGGACAAGATTGTTACCTGACACGCGACCAGCGGTCAGGCTGACGACAGACGCACGCAGGACACGTGACACCACTAGAGGCAGTGGGCCGTTGGCGTGCTAAGCTCAGACCGAGCTGGGACCGGGGACTGGACGGACATGTGCGATGAGAGCAAGGCGTTTGTGTGAATCTCCGTGATTGAAAGCCGAACGACTGATATCTTGAGCGTCAGACCTATGAGCTGTATTGTGGTTGTGAGCGTCGTGAGTTATATATTGTAGATTGTTGTAATTATCGTTCTGTATTTAATGTGGCAATAAATCCATAGAACTTGTGTTGCTGTGTCTTACGTCGAATCACGTTATACTTGTACTGTCTCACACGTGTTAGCTAACGAGCCAATTATAAGATCCTGACATGTGTGGACGTGGGTTGCTCGTCCTTGTTTAAGAACCTAATATATGTAGACGTGTGTTGCTCGTCTTTGGTATTTAAAACTATAATTCTTGAACTTGTAAAATTTGTCAAGGTTATAGCTATGTAAATGTGATCGTGAAAGTCTCAGTATGATCCATTATTACATTGTTTAAATATGTGTAAAACCATTAGTAAATGTGCAGTACATATTGTTTGATCCTGTAAACGTGTAAAACATTTGTGATTTGTGAAACTTGTCACCGTTTGACCTTGTCGACATTGTTATTTTGTCGCCATTTTGACCTTGTCGCCATCTTGTAAACTTGATGTCTATGTCCTTACTGAATGTCATCTTGATGTAAGTGATGTGTCATCAATGTTATTGAGTGTTCAAATACAGATAGATTGTCTTTGTGCATTGAGTAGGTGGAACGCAAAGAGTTTTGGAAAGAGTGTAATTTCTGTTGAAAGAAACACTGTTGACGACAAATTTACGACATACAATTACACTCGACGCCATCCAAACCTAGTCAACACTTAGTGACTTGCAGGCACACACCAACAAATAGACGCTAACTTATTTTCTTCCAAAAACAAAGCAGGTTTTTTCGTACCATCCATAACCTTGCCGTAGAGGTCATTAGTGGTTCCGAAGTAACGACCCTACAGTTTTCTAGCCCGAGTGTCCAACCATTCTTCACCGTATCCAGGGCACTTGAGTATATTTTTCTATACTTTAACTTTACGTATGCAATAGTAGGCACGCATCGTATAGTAAAATAAATTGTAAATTGTTTATTACTAACCATTTATAACATATTTTGTGTGGTTGATTTTCATTGACGTATTTTCCCCATCATGTCGTCATTATTTGATTTCATCGATATGGGTATTAAATTACATCTAACAGGTGATGAATTAACAAAATGGAGCGAGAACAAATACTCTGAATACCTGCTGGTACAGGAGAAAAATAATGAACGCGAAGAAAGAGCAGCGGAGAGAGCTCTAAAACAAGCAGAAATGGCTGCCAAGCAAGCAGAGGCAGAAACAGCCTTAAAACAGGCAGAGATTGAAACAGCATTAAAGCAAGCCGAAGTAGAAATGGCTGCAAAGACAAAGCAAGCTGAGATAGACAGTGAACTTAAGAAAGCAGAAATAGCAGCTCAGAGTAAGAAAGAAGAACTAGAGTTACAGTTGAAAATGAAACAACTTGACACTGAGACTGCGATGAATAAAGAATCAAAGAAATCTGAAAGACTGGAAAAAGAAAACCAGTATAAGAAGTATCAAGGTATCGTACGTAACTATACCTCGGGTGACTGCATAGCAGCCTTTACTCAAAATTTTGAGACTTTAATGGAACATTACCAAGTTCCACTTTCTGAATGGAATATTCTATATATGAGGAGTCTATCTGGGGAACCTCTTAAAGTCATTGAAACCATCCCCAAAGACCTAAGGAAAGAGTACCATTATATTAAATCTAAGATAATGGCACATTTCATGTTAGACGAGGCAGGTTACAGAGAACAATTCAGTAAATTGAGTCCAAAATCAACTCAAACGTTCTCTGACTACCTCTGTTTAGTCCGAGATGTTTTCAGCAAATGGACTTCAGCAGCCAAAATTAATAAAAGTTATGATAGATTAGAAGATCTC
The DNA here is from genome assembly GCA_963921405.1 of Cepaea hortensis. Taxonomy (NCBI): domain Eukaryota; kingdom Metazoa; phylum Mollusca; class Gastropoda; order Stylommatophora; family Helicidae; genus Cepaea; species Cepaea hortensis. Next base: position 15,940,767 of record OY992897.1, read on the forward strand.
ATCATTCGAGATAAAATCATTTCTTCTATCCCATCATCGTTTTCTAAGTTCTTACAGGAGAATGAATGCACAAGTGTGGAAGAAATTGAAAGACGTGGGTCGGCCTATTACACGGCCAACAAACAATGCTTTGCCACGGAAGCTACTGACAGTAACTGGGTAGCAGCAGCCAACTATGAGAAAAACTATAGTAGGCAAAAACCAAACAGGCCTACCTCTGAGAAATTTAGACATTGCATTCATTGTAAATTTTCTCACCATTTGAACGAGATGTGCGATAAAAACCCAGGGTACCAAACATACTTGCAAAATATGGTAAACAGACAAAACAGAGAACGTAAATCGTTCAAAAGTTTACGTAAATGTTTTCTCTGCAAGGCTTTCGGACACCATCGCATGGATTGTAGAGGCAGGCATATGACCAACAAAGCCAATGCCGCCTTGTTCGATAGCTCAGCGTCAGAAGACGAAAATCCGGAGAAACATCCTGTAAATGCAGCACAGGCTTGTGATGTATTTAGTGCTAACAAATGCACTGTCTGTAACACCTTCTATGAAGATGGTATCTTAACATGCGGGCACGCCATCCCTATTGCCAATGAGGAAGCTAACTTGGTAATAGACTCAAAAGGCAGATTAGATATCCATCACGGGTATGTTAATGGCAAGTGTGCTACAGTACTTCGCGACACCGGAAGTACACTTATTGGCCTGAAAACAACATTCATAACGCCTACAGACTATACAGGCAGACACATCACATGTAGAACATTTTCAGGCAATATTGAAAAATATCCATTAGCATGGGCATACATTGAAACACCATTCCTCACCGGGAAAGTAAAAGTCGCGGCACTTACAAACCCAGTGTGCGATATAATCATAGGAAATTTACCTGAGGTGAATGACAAACCTCATAATCATGATATAACATCACTATGTATTGATGATAACACATCACCATCAAATGTCATCACTGAAAATGTCATATCACCTATTGAATGTATGTTAGCTAATGCAGCACTAAGTTCTCATCACATCATTGACGATATCATTCCATCATCATCTGATGTCATTGAGTGTGTGAACGCAGTAACAAGAGCTACTGCTAGAGTGCAAGATGAAAGTAACCAAACTGAGGCTATACAAATGCTTAGCCCAGAATTACCACCTAGTGACTCTATGAAGGAAACATTCATAACAGCTCAAAAAGCTGATCCTTCACTGTCAAAGTACTTTGACCTGATCGGCAAAAAGGCAAGAGTAACCAAAAATGCGAAATGGCATTTTGCTTTACACAATGATATACTCACCAGGTACTACACCAGAGGTGACATTACAATAAAGCAAACTGTTTTGCCAACTACTTATCGCAAGCAAGCTTTACATCTTGCTCACGATATACCTTTTGCAGGTCATATGGCATATGTTAAAACCAGGTCAAGACTTTTGACACAGTTTCATTGGCCAAAATTTTGCAATGACATAAGAACATATTGCAGAAGTTGTGATACATGCCAGAAACTAGTAAAAAAAAGGTAAACACCCACAGGCAAAGTTACAAGTCACTGACTTAGCCAGTCGACCTTTTGAAAAATTATCAGTTGACATTGTGGGCCCTCTTAGTCATACAACTACTAGAGGGAATAAATATATTCTAACTTTTATTGATCAATGTAGTCGCTGGCCAGAAGCGGTTCCGCTAAAGAACATTACTGCCAACGACATCATGGAAGTGTTCTTCCATATTTTCTCCCGAATTGGATTTCCAGATACTATCCAGTCTGATAGAGGCACTCAGTTTATTGCCGCATCCACCCAAGCTTTCACTAAAATGTTAGGAGTGAAGCAAGTTTTCAATAGCCCCTATCATCCTCACTCTAGCGGGATTATAGAAAAGCTTAATGGGGACCTGAAGCACATGCTTGCCAAAGTAACTCAAGATCACCCCAACAACTGGGATGTATACTTACCAGCTGTCCTTTTTGCTTATCGCGAGGTACCACATTCTAGTACCGGTTTCTCTCCTTTTGAACTAATCTATGGTGCCAAACCACGAGGCCCATTAACAATTTATCACCAAATGTTAACTGATTCTACTCCAATACTGAAACCCATATCATCATTTGTGTATGTAACATCATTGCGTGAAAGGATTATTAAATCATGTGAAATTGCTAAAAATGCACTTAAACTATCTGGTGCTACTTACAGACAGTACGCAGATAAAGGTAACAGAACTATAACATTGACACCTGGACAGGACGTTCTACTACTACTACCTAGTGACAGACAGCTACTGACTGATTCTTGGCAGGGACCTTTTAAAGTGACAAGACAAATCTCACCTGTAGACTACGAAATCCTAATAAAAGACAAACACAAAATATTTCACATAAATATGCTAAGACCATACTACAACAGAGACAACGAACAAGACGATACGACAGCTTGCACCGTGATAATAGATCACGAAGATGACGATTCTAGCGACGAGATTCCAACACCTACATTAGACACGACAAACTGCTTGAAGGAGATCAAGATCAATCCAAACTTAAGTCAAGCAGAGACAAACAGTTGCAAACAGTTGATACAACAGTACAACACCATCTTTTCAGACAACCCAGGACAAACAGAATTAGTACAGCATCACATCACACTCACATCAAACACACCAATAAGATGCAGACCATACACAATACCATTACATTACAAAGAACAGTTACATCAAGAGATCACCAACTTAGAAAAAAACAACATCATCAGACGATCCTTATCAGACTTCTCTTCACCCATGGTCATTGTACGCAAAAAGGACAAGACAATACGACTTTGCATCGACTACAGAAAACTGAACAAAATAACTGTTTTAGATCTTGAACCAATGGCAAACACTGACGATCTTCTGACAGAACTGACTGACGCTAAGTTCTTTACGACGCTTGACATGTCTAAAGGTTACTGGCAGATAGCTGTACATGAAGACAGCAGACATCTAACAGCTTTTGCCACACCTTGGGGACTGTACGAATGGTGCAAACTTCCATTTGGGCTAGTCAATGCCCCAGCCACATTCGTACGCATGACACGACTCCTCCTATCTGACATTCCTAATATCATTTGCTATATTGACGACATCTGTGTCCATACAGAGACAATGACGGAACATATAAAGACACTAGAACAGACACTAGAACGTATCAGACAGCACGGACTGACAGTGAAGCCTTCAAAGGTGAGCATGGCTTACCAAGAGATATCATTTTTGGGGTACAGAATATCCAATGGCTTTGTCATGACAGACAACAAAATTGTCTCCAAAATTCTAAAACTGTCACTCCCGACTAATAAGAAACAAGTCCGGAGTTTGTTGGGACTGATCAATTATTACAGGCAATTCATTCCTGATTTTTCAGAACTGACCGAGGTTTTTTCTAACTTACTAACCAAGGATAAGCCTGAAAAAGTTGTACACGATGAATGCCTACGAAATGCATTTCATAAAGTGTTGACATACTTTTCTGATAAGAATTCGAATAATCTCATCCTTAAATTGCCCAACATTCGTTTACCTTTCAGATTGAGAACAGATGCTAGCTCCGTTGCTATTGGGGCAGTCCTGTTGCAGGAATACAACAACATCCTGCATCCCATTTGTTTCATATCAAGAAAACTAAGGCCTCGAGAACGGACATGGTCCATTCCGCAATTAGAGGCACTTGCCTTAGTAGAAAGTGTGACGAAACTATCCAGATACCTTCTAGGACGTCACTTTATCATCGAAACTGACAACAGTCCATTACGGTATATAAATGCCGGAGTACCATCCAACAATATGATTGCTCGCTGGTCCTTGAAGCTTCAGAATTACAGTTTCGAGGTTCGTCATATTTCAGGCAGAATCAATACAATTGCCGACCTTTTGTCCCGTTGTCCAACCGACCCAGTAAGCAATGTCTGAGTGCAGAGTGTACTAATACACTCAGAACAACACAGCCACCAATGAGTGAATGTTGTTTCTATTCACCTACTGTGTAGGGTCTATAATTGTAATTGTGATACGGTAAAAAAACCGACATGTATAATATACTTATTTTAATCAAGCCATGTAATGAGTGTAGTATAATTGTGTAGTGTGTGTTAGAAAGAGAACATTATTAATTGTAAATATACACCAAGAACAGTGTCACAGACGCGTAACCACTTACCAGCACCGAACTTTACCAGTTAACAGTGACAGCTGTGAGTGACTTTCTTCACCGTGATATTTTAACGACGTGTGCAAATGTGGACTGAACAGTGACTTCTACACCACCTCTGCATCGAATTTAATCCAAAATGTTCGACAGTTGAATATCGGACATAAGAACATTCAATCTTTATCCAAAAGTTGTGAACACATCGGAAATAAGAACATTCCATCATAATCCGATAGTTGTGATACTAGAACATCAAACACGAACTTTGAGAACATTTAACTATCCGTTACAAAAGAAAACGGCAGCATTTGTGTTCAAACCGTGTAACAGCAACTAAATTTTGCGTTTCGTGTGTACTTCCTGTGTAATTTAAAAAGTATAGCAAAATTAGCAGACGATATACAAATATTCAAAAACTTATGACTATTGTAAAATCCTTTTGAATCTATAAAATATAATACACCAATTGGGTACTTATTTTTTTGATTAGTGTAATCTTAGAATCATATCTTGATTAATGTATTCATATTACCGACTTTTTTTCGTTAATATGAAAAAACGTCAAGCAATGACGCTAAGAAATTAAATAATTATTGTAATTTATTGAATTTCTTGATTGTCAAAATTACTTCCCTTGCATTTATGAATTACACCAAGGGCCATAATTTGAAACATATTCATTAATGTGTATTGTATAAATAGACATTTTGTTGCTCAAATGGTTAACACACCGGGTAGGCGTCCACCAAGCATGGCAGAGAGCTGCCAACATTGCAAACCAACATAAGAGCTCCTGGCCAAATGAGGTCAGAGTTTGAGTGTTTAATGCGACTTATGTAAAGTCGTATTTCAGTCTGGCTAGATGGCTGTTGCAAAACAACCATATTATTACGTTTTTTTCAAATTGCTGCGAAGTAGATGCGTGAAGCTGGTACTACTGATCTGACTGGGTATTATGGCAATGGAGGTAACCAGCCATCAGGGGGATGAAACCTGAGTTGTGTTAAAAGTTGTACTTCATTTGTCATTTCAATGCAACTTACATTTGTTGTATATATTTCCAGGCCATATATGTATTTTCATGCATAACACTGGGAAAGAGTAGTCTCTGACATGAAGTTAACACTACCCCAGTATATACAGACATCATGAATGAAAGATGACATCTTTCATTGAGGTACCCGGGGAGAATGTCAGAGCCTAACATGGTATAGCTGTGCAGCAACATCGTTGCGACACCCGGCGGACAAGAATTGTCGGCGGACAAGATTGTTACCTGACACGCGACCAGCGGTCAGGCTGACGACAGACGCACGCAGGACACGTGACACCACTAGAGGCAGTGGGCCGTTGGCGTGCTAAGCTCAGACCGAGCTGGGACCGGGGACTGGACGGACATGTGCGATGAGAGCAAGGCGTTTGTGTGAATCTCCGTGATTGAAAGCCGAACGACTGATATCTTGAGCGTCAGACCTATGAGCTGTATTGTGGTTGTGAGCGTCGTGAGTTATATATTGTAGATTGTTGTAATTATCGTTCTGTATTTAATGTGGCAATAAATCCATAGAACTTGTGTTGCTGTGTCTTACGTCGAATCACGTTATACTTGTACTGTCTCACACGTGTTAGCTAACGAGCCAATTATAAGATCCTGACAGTCCCCCTTTAGTTGATCATGTTTGCGTCCTCTTAAATCGATGGACACAAATATTTGTTCCAGAATGTTCCACTATACGCAAGACAGCTGATCTTTTTCAATTGTAAGTACGCCTTCAACACGGAAGCCGAGCTAGTGTAGTGGCTAGATACTCGCCTGTCGGCTCGGTGGTCATGAGTACGAATCTGCAGCGAGGCGGAATTTTATAATGGATCTGGCTTCCCTGGTGGTACTTGGCGATGAAAGCTTGTCGTCGCAACGCCCTTTGCTTTCCGTAACTGTATTTTGTAAAACTGCACTACTTCGTGTGTTTTTACATATTATTTACATTTCTATAGCTTTACCGCAGAATTTTTTTTTTTTTTTTTTTTTTTTTTTTTTTTTTTGCATATCCTTTACAGGACATCGCTGTCAACAGCAGCATCTTTCAGCTGTCTGTTGATTTCTTGGCAAGATTACGCTCAGTAGTTTGCCATTGCTTTCTGAGCGGCCGGCTCAGTATCCCGCAAGTCGCCAGCGGGGGTCGAACCGCTCCCAGTTCTCTCCCGCTACGAGACTCTGCGTGATAAACGGGATTACGGAGAAAGTGTTGTAACCCCTCAGCCAGAGAGACCGGCTACCGCAGAATAGCTAGGGAAAATCTAGTGGCAGTAGAAGTGAGATTTCTGAGGAGAATGCAAAGAATGCCATAGATGGACAGAAAAACGAATGAGAAAGTTATTTCAAGAACAATGGGTCAAACATATATTAATCATTGCAACAAGCGTCCCAATTTACAAAATAAATTGCAAACAGGTATGCAAGCTGTTCGCTCGCTCACGAGAGACACACACACACACAGAGAGAGAGAGAGAGAGAGAGAGAGAGAGAGAGAGAGAGAGAGAGAGAGAGAGAGAGACAGACAGACAGACAGACAGACAGACAGACACACAGACAGACAGACAGACAGACAGAGACAGACAGAGAGACAGAGAGAAAGTGAGAGAGAGACAGAGAGAGACATAGAGAGAGACATAGAGAGAGACAGAGAGAGAGACAGAGAGACAGAGAGAGACAGAGAGACAGAGAGAGACAGAGAGAGACAGGGAGAGACAGGGTGAGAGAGAAAGAGAGAGAGAGAGAGCGAGCGAGAGAGAGAGAGAGAGAGAGAGAGAGAGAAAGAGAGCGAGCCAATACAAAGACTTAAGTTAGCTGCATAGGGCAGTAACTTAATAACAGTCACAATGTATTAATTTGGGGTGGGGAGGTTTGGTGGAGTTTAAAGGAACTTTTGTCTTGCTCATGGTCATAATATCCACGTCTCGTCTGACAAAGACATTAATCTACGAGATACAGCCAACCTTTGTGCTGGGTAGCTCAATGAACATTTGCCCCTTTACCGCAGACAAGCTAGGAAACTTCTAGTGGCAATAGAAATGAGATTTCTGAGGAGAATGCAAAGAATGCCATAGATGGACAGAAAAACGAATAAGAAAGTTCTTTCAAGAACAATGGGTCAAACATACATTAATCATTGCAACAAGCGTCCCATTTTACAAAATAAATTCCAAAAATGTATGCTAAGTGTGTGCTCGCACAGAGAGAGAGAGAGAGAGAGAGAGAGAGAGAGAGAGAGAGAGAGAGAGAGAGAGAGAGAGAGAGAGAGAGAGAGAGAACAAAGACTGAAGTTAGCTGCATTGGGTAGTAACTTCATAACAGCCACAATGTATGTATTTGGCGTGGGCGAGGTTTGTGGGTGGAGGTTAAACAAACTTTTGTCTTGGTCGCGGTCATAATATCCACTTCTTGGCTGACAAAGAAACTGATCTACGAGATACAGTCTCCCTTTGTGCTGGGTAACTCAATGAACCATTCTCCCCAACTATGGTAATATTTCCCAACACCTGTTGACAAAGAAGGAAAATGTGCTGATTCATTCTCTCCCATGACGGGTATGGCAAATATATAAAGGATCTCCAAGCCTAAATAAACAAATTGAACTGACACAAACTTTCCATGTTGTTATTTTGCTATATGAATGCATCATGCACTGTTGATGAACGAAAGATGAGTGACTGGAAGGGCCGAATGTGAGACTGGCCTCATTATCATCAAGTGCTGTGCCGACTGGTGAAGGCGTTCATGACTCTCCACAGATCTCTGTCCTTGGTTTTATGGATCAACTCTGTCGTTGATATTCCTCCATGCCACCGTCGCAATCCATCCAGCATCGTTTCTCGTGGTCTGCCTCTGCCTCTCTTCCCCTCAATCTTTCCAGTCGTTACGATGTTCTCCAATGCCTCTCTTCTCATCACATGACCAAAAAAAGATGTTTGTCTCTTTCTTATTGTTGTATGTAATGTTCTAGTTTCGCCAGCCTCTTTAAGGCATTCGTCGTTTGTTACTTTGGCAGTCCAAGGAATTCGCAACATTCGTCTAAGGAACCACATCTCTGTTGCTTCCAATCTCTTCCTAATTTGTTAATTTATATTCCAAGATTCACAGTCATACAGCAAAACAGGTTCTATATAGCACCTCATCACTCTCTTTCTTATATTCAATGATAGCGACTTATTGCATAAGATATTCTTCATTTTTTGAAATGCAGACTTTGCTTACGTGCCCAATTTGTTACCCTTTGAAAATAAAGATCAATTCAATTCAATTCAATTCAATTCACTTTGTCCCTGACTGTGGTAATATTTCCCAATCCTCGGTGACAATGAAGGAAAAAGTGTTGATTCATTATCCCCAATGACACTTAGCAAGGTGGAGAAAGGAGTGTTTCATGTGGAATGGCTCTCGTCGCTTCAGAGGTCACAGATCGTGAGAATTGTATGGATATGTTGCCCTGGCCATGCTGGTGTACGGGGGAATGAACAGGCTGATAGGCTAGCAGGGAATGCACCTCTTGGTGGTATCTTGCCTATGGACAATGGGGAGGTGGTCATGCGCTTGTGGGACCAGGTGGAGAAGGCGGAGGAACCGATTGAGAACTCATATGTGGCAGGGGATCTGGAAGAATCTCAAAACTGAGAGGGAAGACCAGGAGAACTTTTAATCAGATAGCGGTGGGAACGATTATTCGTATGACTCTTCGCTGGCTATTGAACGAGGGGACTGAGCACGTATGGGAATATCCTGAGTGCAGTGATGTCAGTTCTTAACTCAACTCAACTCAACTCAACTCAACTCAACTCAACCCCAATGACAGATATTGTAAATATATAAATAAAGGATCTATATGCCGAAGGGCACTTTTTAAAATACTGGTTCTTGACGATCATAATAATAAATTTTTGTAATGGAAAGAAAAGAGTTAAACTAAAGATGGTAAAACATAAATGATGACAATAATACTAATTATCGTTTGGGAACAGTGGTACACATTAGGAATATAGAACTATCTGTGAAAGTATGTGTTGGAACATGTATAGTATGAAGTGTGAGTGTGAACTTGATGGGAGTGGCATTTTGCTTAATATGTGCACATTTGTGCTTGAAAATGAGTGGAAAATACGTGTGTGTGTGTATGTGTGTGTGTGTGTGTGTGTGTGTGCGTGTGTGTGTGTGCGTGTGTGTGTGTGTGTGTGCGTGCGTGTGTGTGTGTGTGTGTGTTAAGTTTTCCGTAACAAGTATTTGGCCTGTGCCTGCTCCGTAGCGAAGGTGTTACGGACGCAGTTCGTAATCCCACATACCCGCGTTCGAAACACAGCTGCAGACGATTAGGCAGCAGACAGCAATACGTTAGCGTTGTTTTACAAATTGGTATGGATGCTGCTCGTTCAAACATCAATGGCAAACTTCTGAACGTAAATTTCCATAGATATCACAAATGACCAAAGAAAAAATAAAATGCTGAGGTTGACTTTGATGTCTTAAGAATATACAATTAACTCCTTTTTCTTTTTATTTGGCCTGTATAACAGGCCGGAAAAAAATTCTTATCTTACAGACCTTATAAATATAACTAAATGTAACATAATTATGAAACCATTTATTATAATGACAAACAAAAGCGGAAAATGTATTATAACATTCAAATGCATTTAAAATAACACCAAAATTTGTACACAAACTTTGAAAATGTGGTAAAGTTGTTATTAATTTTTTTTTATATGGTATGTAACTGTATTTAATTTATTTAAAACTTTCATAATAAGTGAAGATAAGTACACAATTATTTGAAATAAATAAAACAGTCACTCTATTAATATTGATGTCCCTTGAAATTACTTATGTTGTTATATCCTTTTATATTAATTTAACAACACGTCTTTCTTTGTAATGTATTTTTATTTCGCACAAAACAGTGTTTTTGCAAGGCGCGTTGCGTGTTTTCTTTTACATTTACAAAATACAACAAGACCCCCAGACGTCAAATACAGCAAGATTCTCTAATTGTTTATGTAATGTCTACATACTATTTATTACATTATACACGTTAATTCTTCACATACATCAAATACGGTTTGTATTCAAACGTTGCATATAAATAAGAATTCTAGGTATCCGTTTCAAACATTGAGCTTTTATTGTCAGAACCTACAACCAAACGTTTCTAGCCATATTGTGTGAGTTATTTCTATTGGAACAGAAGGACCATTCGTCTGTATTACATTGTCCCCCTTTAGTTGATCATGTTTGTGTCCTCTTAAATCGATGGACACAAATATTTGTTCCAGAATGTTCCACTATACGCAAGACAGCTGATCTTTTTCAATTGTAAGTACGCCTTCAACACGGAAGCCGAGCTAGTGTAGTGGCTAGATACTCGCCTGTCGGCTCGGTGGTCATGAGTACGAATCTGCAGCGAGGCGGAATTTTATAATGGATCTGGCTTCCCTGGTGGTACTTGGCGATGAAAGCTTGTCGTCGCAACGCCCTTTGCTTTCCGTAACTGTATTTTGTAAAACTGCACTACTTCGTGTGTTTTTACATATTATTTACATTTCTATAGCTTTACCGCAGAATTTTTTTTTTTTTTTTTTTTTTTTTTTTTTTTTTTTTTGCATATCCTTTACAGGACATCGCTGTCAACAGCAGCATCTTTCAGCTGTCTGTTGATTTCTTGGCAAGATTACGCTCAGTAGTTTGCCATTGCTTTCTGAGCGGCCGGCTCAGTATCCCGCAAGTCGCCAGCGGGGGTCGAACCGCTCCCAGTTCTCTCCCGCTACGAGACTCTGCGTGATAAACGGGATTACGGAGAAAGTGTTGTAACCCCTCAGCCAGAGAGACCGGCTACCGCAGAATAGCTAGGGAAAATCTAGTGGCAGTAGAAGTGAGATTTCTGAGGAGAATGCAAAGAATGCCATAGATGGACAGAAAAACGAATGAGAAAGTTATTTCAAGAACAATGGGTCAAACATATATTAATCATTGCAACAAGCGTCCCAATTTACAAAATAAATTGCAAACAGGTATGCAAGCTGTTCGCTCACTCACGAGAGACACACAGAGAGAGAGAGAGAGAGAGAGAGAGAGAGAGAGAGACAGACAGACAGACAGACAGACAGACAGACAGACAGACAGACAGAGACAGACAGAGAGACAGAGAGAAAGTGAGAGAGAGACAGAGAGAGAGACATAGAGAGAGACAGAGAGAGAGACAGAGAGAGAGACAGAGAGACAGAGAGAGACAGAGAGACAGAGAGAGACAGAGAGAGACAGGGAGAGACAGGGAGAGAGAGAAAGAGAGAGAGAGAGAGAGAGAGAGAAAGAGAGCGAGCCAATACAAAGACTTAAGTTAGCTGCATAGGGCAGTAACTTAATAACAGTCACAATGTATTAATTTGGGGTGGGGAGGTTTGGTGGAGTTTAAAGGAACTTTTGTCTTGCTCATGGTCATAATATCCACGTCTCGTCTGACAAAGACATTAATCTACGAGATACAGCCAACCTTTGTGCTGGGTAGCTCAATGAACATTTGCCCCTTTACCGCAGACAAGCTAGGAAACTTCTAGTGGCAATAGAAATGAGATTTCTGAGGAGAATGCAAAGAATGCCATAGATGGACAGAAAAACGAATAAGAAAGTTCTTTCAAGAACAATGGGTCAAACATACATTAATCATTGCAACAAGCGTCCCATTTTACAAAATAAATTCCAAAAATGTATGCTAAGTGTGTGCTCGCACAGAGAGAGAGAGAGAGAGAGAGAGAGAGAGAGAGAGAGAGAGAGAGAGAGAGAGAGAGAGAGAGAGAGAGAGAGAGAGAGAGAGAGAGAGAGAGAGAGAGAGAACAAAGACTGAAGTTAGCTGCATTGGGTAGTAACTTCATAACAGCCACAATGAATGTATTTGGCGTGGGCGAGGTTTGTGGGTGGAGGTTAAACAAACTTTTGTCTTGGTCGCGGTCATAATATCCACTTCTTGGCTGACAAAGAAACTGATCTACGAGATACAGTCTCCCTTTGTGCTGGGTAACTCAATGAACCATTCTCCCCAACTGTGGTAATATTTCCCAAAACCTGTTGACAAAGAAGGAAAATGTGCTGATTCATTCTCTCCCATGACGGGTATGGCAAATATATAAAGGATCTCCAAGCCTAAATAAACAAATTGAACTGACACAAACTTTCCATGTTGTTATTTTGCTATATGAATGCATCATGCACTGTTGATGAACGAAAGATGAGTGACTGGAAGGGCCGAATGTGAGACTGGCCTCATTATCAGCAAGTGCTGTGCCGACTGGTAAAGGCGTTCATGACTCTCCACAGATCTCTGTCCTTGGTTTTATGGATCAACTCTGTCGTTGATATTCCTCCATGCCACCGTCGCAATCCATCCAGCATCGTTTCTCGTGGTCTGCCTCTGCCTCTCTTCCCCTCAATCTTTCCAGTCGTTACGATGTTCTCCAATGCCTCTCTTCTCATCACATGACCAAAAAAAGATGTTTGTCTCTTTCTTATTGTTGTATGTAATGTTCTAGTTTCGCCAGCCTCTTTAAGGCATTCGTCGTTTGTTACTTTGGCAGTCCAAGGAATTCGCAACATTCGTCTAAGGAACCACATCTCTGTTGCTTCCAATCTCTTCCTAATTTGTTAATTTATATTCCAAGATTCACAGTCATACAGCAAAACAGGTTCTATATAGCACCTCATCACTCTCTTTCTTACATTCAATGATAGCGACTTATTGCATAAGATATTCTTCATTTTTTAAAATGCAGACTTTGCTTACGTGCCCAATTTGTTACCCTTTGAAAATAAAGATCAATTCAATTCAATTCAATTCAATTCACTTTGTCCCTGACTGTGGTAATATTTCCCAATCCTCGGTGACAATGAAGGAAAAAGTGTTGATTCATTATCCCCAATGACACTTAGCAAGGTGGAGAAAGGAATGTTTCGTGTGGAATGGCTCTCGTCGCTTCAGAGGTCACAGATCGTGAGAATTGTATGGATATGTTGCCCTGGCCATGCTGGTGTACGGGGGAATGAACAGGCTGATAGGCTAGCAGGGAATGCACCTCTTGGTGGTATCTTGCCTATGGACAATGGGGAGGTGGTCATGCGCTTGTGGGACCAGGTGGAGAAGGCGGAGGAACCGATTGAGAACTCATATGTGGCAGGGGATCTGGAAGAATCTCAAAACTGAGAGGGAAGACCAGGAGAACTTTTAATCAGATAGCGGTGGGAACGATTATTCGTATGACTCTTCGCTGGCTATTGAACGAGGGGACTGAGCACGTATGGGAATATCCTGAGTGCAGTGATGTCAGTTCTTAACTCAACTCAACTCAACTCAACTCAACTCAACTCAACCCCAATGACAGATATTGTAAATATATAAATAAAGGATCTATATGCCGAAGGGCACTTTTTAAAATACTGGTTCTTGACGATCATAATAATAAATTGTTGTAATGGAAAGAAAAGAGTTAAACTAAAGATGGTAAAACATAAATGATGACAATAATACTAATTATCGTTTGGGAACAGTGGTACACATTAGGAATATAGAACTATCTGTGAAAGTATGTGTTGGAACATGTATAGTATGAAGTGTGAGTGTGAACTTGATGGGAGTGGCATTTTGCTTAATATGTGCACATTTGTGCTTGAAAATGAGTGGAAAATACGTGTGTGTGTGTGTGTGTGTGTGTGTGTGTGTGTGTGTGTGTGCGTGCGTGTGTGTGTGTGTGTGTGTGTGTGTGTTAAGTTTTCCGTAACAAGTATTTGGCCTGTGCCGGCTCCGTAGCCAAGGTGTTACGGACGCAGTTCGTAATCCCACATACCCGCGTTCGAAACACAGCTGCAGACGATTAGGCAGCAGACAGCAATACGTTAGCGTTGTTTTACAAATTGGTATGGATGCTGCTCGTTCAAACATCAATGGCAAACTTCTGAACGTAAATTTCCATAGATATCACAAACGACCAAAGAAAAAATAAAATGCTGGGGTTGACTGTGATGTCTTAAGAATATGCAATTAACTCCTTTTTCTTTTTATTTGGCCTGTATAACAGGCCGGAAGAAAATTCTTATCTTACAGACCTTATTAATATAACTAAATGTAACATAATTATGAAACCATTTATTATAATGACAAACAAAAGCGGAAAATGTATTATAACATTCAAATGCATTTAAAATAACACCAAAATTTGTACACAAACTTTGAAAATGTGGTAAAGTTGTTATTAATTTTTTTTTATATGGTATGTAACTGTATTTAATTTATTTAAAACTTTCATAATAAGTGAAGATAAGTACACAATTATTTGAAATAAATAAAACAGTCACTCTATTAATATTGATGTCCCTTGAAATTACTTATGTTGTTATATCCTTTTATATTAATTTAACAACACGTCTTTCTTTGTAATGTATTTTTATTTCGCACAAAACAGTGTTTTTGCAAGGCGCGTTGCGTGTTTTCTTTTACATTTACAAAATACAACAAGACCCCCAGACGTCAAATACAGCAAGATTCTCTAATTGTTTATGTAATGTCTACATACTATTTATTACATTATACACGTTAATTCTTCACATACATCAAATACGGTTTGTATTCAAACGTTGCATATAAATAAGAATTCTAGGTATCCGTTTCAAACATTGAGCTTTTATTGTCAGAACCTACAACCAAACGTTTCTAGCCATATTGTGTGAGTTATTTCTATTGGAACAGAAGGACCATTCGTCTGTATAATATTTGTCCCCCTTTAGTTGATCATGTTTGCGTCCTCTTAAATCGATGGACACAAATATTTGTTCCAGAATGTTCCACTATACGCAAGACAGCTGATCTTTTTCAATTGTAAGTACGCCTTCAACACGGAAGCCGAGCTAGTGTAGTGGCTAGATACTCGCCTGTCGGCTCGGTGGTCATGAGTACGAATCTGCAGCGAGGCGGAATTTTATAATGGATCTGGCTTCCCTGGTGGTACTTGGCGATGAAAGCTTGTCGTCGCAACGCCCTTTGCTTTCCGTAACTGTATTTTGTAAAACTGCACTACTTCGTGTGTTTTTACATATTATTTACATTTCTATAGCTTTACCGCAGAATTTTTTTTTTTTTTTTTTTTTTTTTTTTTTTTTGCATATCCTTTACAGGACATCGCTGTCAACAGCAGCATCTTTCAGCTGTCTGTTGATTTCTTGGCAAGATTACGCTCAGTAGTTTGCCATTGCTTTCTGAGCGGCCGGCTCAGTATCCCGCAAGTCGCCAGCGGGGGTCGAACCGCTCCCAGTTCTCTCCCGCTACGAGACTCTGCGTGATAAACGGGATTACGGAGAAAGTGTTGTAACCCCTCAGCCAGAGAGACCGGCTACCGCAGAATAGCTAGGGAAAATCTAGTGGCAGTAGAAGTGAGATTTCTGAGGAGAATGCAAAGAATGCCATAGATGGACAGAAAAACGAATGAGAAAGTTATTTCAAGAACAATGGGTCAAACATATATTAATCATTGCAACAAGCGTCCCAATTTACAAAATAAATTGCAAACAGGTATGCAAGCTGTTCGCTCACTCACGAGAGACACACAGAGAGAGAGAGAGAGAGAGAGAGAGAGAGAGAGAGAGAGAGAGAGAGAGAGAGAGACAGACAGACAGACAGACAGACAGAGACAGACAGAGAGACAGAGAGAAAGTGAGAGAGAGACAGAGAGAGAGACATAGAGAGAGACAGAGAGAGAGACAGAGAGAGAGACAGAGAGACAGAGAGAGACAGAGAGACAGAGAGAGACAGAGAGAGACAGGGAGAGACAGGGAGAGAGAGAAAGAGAGAGAGAGAGAGAGAGAGAGAGAGAAAGAGAGCGAGCCAATGCAAAGACTTAAGTTAGCTGCATAGGGCAGTAACTTAATAACAGTCACAATGTATTAATTTGGGGTGGGGAGGTTTGGTGGAGTTTAAAGGAACTTTTGTCTTGCTCATGGTCATAATATCCACGTCTCGTCTGACAAAGACATTAATCTACGAGATACAGCCAACCTTTGTGCTGGGTAGCTCAATGAACATTTGCCCCTTTACCGCAGACAAGCTAGGAAACTTCTAGTGGCAATAGAAATGAGATTTCTGAGGAGAATGCAAAGAATGCCATAGATGGACAGAAAAACGAATAAGAAAGTTCTTTCAAGAACAATGGGTCAAACATACATTAATCATTGCAACAAGCGTCCCATTTTACAAAATAAATTCCAAAAATGTATGCTAAGTGTGTGCTCGCACAGAGAGAGAGAGAGAGAGAGAGAGAGAGAGAGAGAGAGAGAGAGAGAGAGAGAGAGAGAGAGAGAGAGAGAGAGAGAGAGAGAGAGAGAGAACAAAGACTGAAGTTATCTGCATTGGGTAGTAACTTCATAACAGCCACAATGAATGTATTTGGCGTGGGCGAGGTTTGTTGGTGGAGGTTAAACAAACTTTTTTGTCTTGGTCGCGGTCATAATATCCACTTCTTGGCTGACAAAGAAACTGATCTACGAGATACAGTCTCCCTTTGTGCTGGGTAACTCAATGAACCATTCTCCCCAACTGTGGTAATATTTCCCAAAACCTGTTGACAAAGAAGGAAAATGTGCTGATTCATTCTCTCCCATGACGGGTATGGCAAATATATAAAGGATCTCCAAGCCTAAATAAACAAATTGAACTGACACAAACTTTCCATGTTGTTATTTTGCTATATGAATGCATCATGCACTGTTGATGAACGAAAGATGAGTGACTGGAAGGGCCGAATGTGAGACTGGCCTCATTATCATCAAGTGCTGTGCCGACTGGTGAAGGCGTTCATGACTCTCCACAGATCTCTGTCCTTGGTTTTATGGATCAACTCTGTCGTTGATATTCCTCCATGCCACCGTCGCAATCCATCCAGCATCGTTTCTCGTGGTCTGCCTCTGCCTCTCTTCCCCTCAATCTTTCCAGTCGTTACGATGTTCTCCAATGCCTCTCTTCTCATCACATGACCAAAAAAAGATGTTTGTCTCTTTCTTATTGTTGTATGTAATGTTCTAGTTTCGCCAGCCTCTTTAAGGCATTCGTCGTTTGTTACTTTGGCAGTCCAAGGAATTCGCAACATTCGTCTAAGGAACCACATCTCTGTTGCTTCCAATCTCTTCCTAATTTGTTAATTTATATTCCAAGATTCACAGTCATACAGCAAAACAGGTTCTATATAGCACCTCATCACTCTCTTTCTTACATTCAATGATAGCGACTTATTGCATAAGATATTCTTCATTTTTTGAAATGCAGACTTTGCTTACGTGCCCAATTTGTTACCCTTTGAAAATAAAGATCAATTCAATTCAATTCACTTTGTCCCTGACTGTGGTAATATTTCCCAATCCTCGGTGACAATGAAGGAAAAAGTGTTGATTCATTATCCCCAATGACACTTAGCAAGGTGGAGAAAGGAATGTTTCGTGTGGAATGGCTCTCGTCGCTTCAGAGGTCACAGATCGTGAGAATTGTATGGATATGTTGCCCTGGCCATGCTGGTGTACGGGGGAATGAACAGGCTGATAGGCTAGCAGGGAATGCACCTCTTGGTGGTATCTTGCCTATGGACAATGGGGAGGTGGTCATGCGCTTGTGGGACCAGGTGGAGAAGGTGGAGGAACCGATTGAGAACTCATATGTGGCAGGGGATCTGGAAGAATCTCAAAACTGAGAGGGAAGACCAGGAGAACTTTTAATCAGATAGCGGTGGGAACGATTATTCGTATGACTCTTCGCTGGCTATTGAACGAGGGGACTGAGCACGTATGGGAATATCCTGAGTGCAGTGATGTCAGTTCTTAACTCAACTCAACTCAACTCAACTCAACTCAACTCAACCCCAATGACAGATATTGTAAATATATAAATAAAGGATCTATATGCCGAAGGGCACTTTTTAAAATACTGGTTCTTGACGATCATAATAATAAATTTTTGTAATGGAAAGAAAAGAGTTAAACTAAAGATGGTAAAACATAAATGATGACAATAATACTAATTATCGTTTGGGAACAGTGGTACACATTAGGAATATAGAACTATCTGTGAAAGTATGTGTTGGAACATGTATAGTATGAAGTGTGAGTGTGAACTTGATGGGAGTGGCATTTTGCTTAATATGTGCACATTTGTGCTTGAAAATGAGTGGAAAATACGTGTGTGTGTGTATGTGTGTGTGTGTGTGTGTGTGCGTGTGTGTGTGTGCGTGTGTGTGTGTGTGTGTTAAGTTTTCCGTAACAAGTATTTGGCCTGTGCCGGCTCCGTAGCGAAGGTGTTACGGACGCAGTTCGTAATCCCACATACCCGCGTTCGAAACACAGCTGCAGACGATTAGGCAGCAGACAGCAATACGTTAGCGTTGTTTTACAAATTGGTATGGATGCTGCTCGTTCAAACATCAATGGTAAACTTCTGAACGTAAATTTCCATAGATATCACAAACGACCAAAGAAAAAAATAAAATGCTGGGGTTGACTGTGATGTCTTAAGAATATGCAATTAACTCCTTTTTCTTTTTATTTGGCCTGTATAACAGGCCGGAAAAAAATTCTTATCTTACAGACCTTATTAATATAACTAAATGTAACATAATTATGAAACCATTTATTATAATGACAAACAAAAGCGGAAAATGTATTATAACATTCAAATGCATTTAAAATAACACCAAAATTTGTACACAAACTTTGAAAATGTGGTAAAGTTGTTATTAATTTTTTTTTTATATGGTATGTAACTGTATTTAATTTATTTAAAACTTTCATAATAAGTGAAGATAAGTACACAATTATTTGAAATAAATAAAACAGTCACTCTATTAATATTGATGTCCCTTGAAATTACTTATGTTGTTATATCCTTTTATATTAATTTAACAACACGTCTTTCTTTGTAATGTATTTTTATTTCGCACAAAACAGTGTTTTTGCAAGGCGCGTTGCGTGTTTTCTTTTACATTTACAAAATACAACAAGACCCCCAGACGTCAAATACAGCAAGATTCTCTAATTGTTTATGTAATGTCTACATACTATTTATTACATTATACACGTTAATTCTTCACATACATCAAATACGGTTTGTATTCAAACGTTGCATATAAATAAGAATTCTAGGTATCCGTTTCAAACATTGAGCTTTTATTGTCAGAACCTACAACCAAACGTTTCTAGCCATATTGTGTGAGTTATTTCTATTGGAACAGAAGGACCATTCGTCTGTATTACATTGTCCCCCTTTAGTTGATCATGTTTGCGTCCTCTTAAATCGATGGTCACAAATATTTGTTCCAGAATGTTCCACTATACGCAAGACAGCTGATCTTTTTCAATTGTAAGTACGCCTTCAACACGGAAGCCGAGCTAGTGTAGTGGCTAGATACTCGCCTGTCGGCTCGGTGGTCATGAGTACGAATCTGCAGCGAGGCGGAATTTTATAATGGATCTGGCTTCCCTGGTGGTACTTGGCGATGAAAGCTTGTCGTCGCAACGCCCTTTGCTTTCCGTAACTGTATTTTGTAAAACTGCACTACTTCGTGTGTTTTTACATATTATTTACATTTCTATAGCTTTACCGCAGAATTTTTTTTTTTTTTTTATTTTTTTTATTTGGTATATCCTTTACAGGACATCGCTGTCAACAGCAGCATCTTTCAGCTGTCTGTTGATTTCTTGGCAAGATTACGCTCAGTAGTTTGCCATTGCTTTCTGAGCGGCCGGCTCAGTATCCCGCAAGTCGCCAGCGGGGGTCGAACCGCTCCCAGTTCTCTCCCGCTAC
The DNA here is from genome assembly GCA_963921405.1 of Cepaea hortensis. Classification (NCBI taxonomy): domain Eukaryota; kingdom Metazoa; phylum Mollusca; class Gastropoda; order Stylommatophora; family Helicidae; genus Cepaea; species Cepaea hortensis. The sequence goes on from OY992897.1 coordinate 15,960,832, forward strand.
GAGACTCTGCGTGATAAACGGGATTACGGAGAAAGTGTTGTAACCCCTCAGCCAGAGAGACCGGCTACCGCAGAATAGCTAGGGAAAATCTAGTGGCAGTAGAAGTGAGATTTCTGAGGAGAATACAAAGAATGCCATAGATGGACAGAAAAACGAATGAGAAAGTTATTTCAAGAACAATGGGTCAAACATATATTAATCATTGCAACAAGCGTCCCAATTTACAAAATAAATTGCAAACAGGTATGCAAGCTGTTCGCTCGCTCACGAGAGACACAGAGAGAGAGAGAGAGAGAGAGAGAGAGAGAGACAGACAGACAGACAGACAGACAGACAGACAGACAGACAGAGACAGACAGAGAGACAGAGAGAGACAGAGAGAGACAGGGAGAGAGAGAAAGAGAGAGAGAGAGAGAGCGAGAGAGAGAGAGAGAGAGAGAGAAAGAGAGCGAGCCAATGCAAAGACTTAAGTTAGCTGCATAGGGCAGTAACTTAATAACAGTCACAATGTATTAATTTGGGGTGGGGAGGTTTGGTGGAGTTTAAAGGAACTTTTGTCTTGCTTATGGTCATAATATCCACGTCTCGTCTGACAAAGACATTAATCTACGAGATACAGCCAACCTTTGTGCTGGGTAGCTCAATGAACATTTGCCCCTTTACCGCAGACAAGCTAGGAAACTTCTAGTGGCAATAGAAATGAGATTTCTGAGGAGAATGCAAAGAATGCCATAGATGGACAGAAAAACGAATAAGAAAGTTCTTTCAAGAACAATGGGTCAAACATACATTAATCATTGCAACAAGCGTCCCATTTTACAAAATAAATTCCAAAAATGTATGCTAAGTGTGTGCTCGCACAGAGAGAGAGAGAGAGAGAGAGAGAGAGAGAGAGAGAGAGAGAGAGAGAGAGAGAGAGAGAGAGAGAGAGAGAGAGAGAGAGAGAGAGAACAAAGACTGAAGTTATCTGCATTGGGTAGTAACTTCATAACAGCCACAATGTATGTATTTGGCGTGGGCGAGGTTTGTTGGTGGAGGTTAAACAAACTTTTTTGTCTTGGTCGCGGTCATAATATCCACTTCTTGGCTGACAAAGAAACTGATCTACGAGATACAGTCTCCCTTTGTGCTGGGTAACTCAATGAACCATTCTCCCCAACTGTGGTAATATTTCCCAAAACCTGTTGACAAAGAAGGAAAATGTGCTGATTCATTCTCTCCCATGACGGGTATGGCAAATATATAAAGGATCTCCAAGCCTAAATAAACAAATTGAACTGACACAAACTTTCCATGTTGTTATTTTGCTATATGAATGCATCATGCACTGTTGATGAACGAAAGATGAGTGACTGGAAGGGCCGAATGTGAGACTGGCCTCATTATCATCAAGTGCTGTGCCGACTAGTGAAGGCGTTCATGACTCTCCACAGATCTCTGTCCTTGGTTTTATGGATCAACTCTGTCGTTGATATTCCTCCATGCCACCGTCGCAATCCATCCAGCATCGTTTCTCGTGGTCTGCCTCTGCCTCTCTTCCCCTCAATCTTTCCAGTCGTTACGATGTTCTCCAATGCCTCTCTTCTCATCACATGACCAAAAAAAGATGTTTGTCTCTTTCTTATTGTTGTATGTAATGTTCTAGTTTCGCCAGCCTCTTTAAGGCATTCGTCGTTTGTTACTTTGGCAGTCCAAGGAATTCGCAACATTCGTCTAAGGAACCACATCTCTGTTGCTTCCAATCTCTTCCTAATTTGTTAATTTATATTCCAAGATTCACAGTCATACAGCAAAACAGGTTCTATATAGCACCTCATCACTCTCTTTCTTACATTCAATGATAGCGACTTATTGCATAAGATATTCTTCATTTTTTGAAATGCAGACTTTGCTTACGTGCCCAATTTGTTACCCTTTGAAAATAAAGATCAATTCAATTCAATTCACTTTGTCCCTGACTGTGGTAATATTTCCCAATCCTCGGTGACAATGAAGGAAAAAGTGTTGATTCATTATCCCCAATGACACTTAGCAAGGTGGAGAAAGGAATGTTTCGTGTGGAATGGCTCTCGTCGCTTCAGAGGTCACAGATCGTGAGAATTGTATGGATATGTTGCCCTGGCCATGCTGGTGTACGGGGGAATGAACAGGCTGATAGGCTAGCAGGGAATGCACCTCTTGGTGGTATCTTGCCTATGGACAATGGGGAGGTGGTCATGCGCTTGTGGGACCAGGTGGAGAAGGCGGAGGAACCGATTGAGAACTCATATGTGGCAGGGGATCTGGAAGAATCTCAAAACTGAGAGGGAAGACCAGGAGAACTTTTAATCAGATAGCGGTGGGAACGATTATTCGTATGACTCTTCGCTGGCTATTGAACGAGGGGACTGAGCACGTATGGGAATATCCTGAGTGCAGTGATGTCAGTTCTTAACTCAACTCAACTCAACTCAACTCAACTCAACTCAACCCCAATGACAGATATTGTAAATATATAAATAAAGGATCTATATGCCGAAGGGCACTTTTTAAAATACTGGTTCTTGACGATCATAATAATAAATTTTTGTAATGGAAAGAAAAGAGTTAAACTAAAGATGGTAAAACATAAATGATGACAATAATACTAATTATCGTTTGGGAACAGTGGTACATATTAGGAATATGGAACTATCTGTGAAAGTATGTGTTGGAACATGTATAGTATGAAGTGTGAGTGTGAACTTGATGGGAGTGACATTTTGCTTAATATGTGCACATTTGTGCTTGAAAATGAGTGGAAAATACGTGTGTGTGTGTGTGTATGTGTGTGTGTGTGTGTGTGTGTGTGTGCGTGTGTGTGTGCGTGTGTGTGTGTGTGTTAAGTTTTCCGTAACAAGTATTTGGCCTGTGCCGGCTCCGTAGCGAAGGTGTTACGGACGCAGTTCGTAATCCCACATACCCGCGTTCGAAACACAGCTGCAGACGATTAGGCAGCAGACAGCAATACGTTAGCGTTGTTTTACAAATTGGTATGGATGCTGCTCGTTCAAACATCAATGGCAAACTTCTGAACGTAAATTTCCATAGATATCACAAACGACCAAAGAAAAAACAAAATGCTGGGGTTGACTGTGATGTCTTAAGAATATACAATTAACTCCTTTTTCTTTTTATTTGGCCTGTATAACAGGCCGGAAAAAAATTCTTATCTTACAGACCTTATATAACTAAATGTAACATAATTATGAAACCATTTATTATAATGACAAACAAAAGCGGAAAATGTATTATAACATTCAAATGCATTTAAAATAACACCAAAATTTGTACACAAACTTTGAAAATGTGGTAAAGTTGTTATTAACTTTTTTTTTTATATGGTATGTAACTGTATTTAATTTATTTAAAACTTTCATAATAAGTGAAGATAAGTACACAATTATTTGAAATAAATAAAACAGTCACTCTATTAATATTGATGTCCCTTGAAATTACTTTGTTATATCCTTTTATATTAATTTAACAACACGTCTTTCTTTGTAATGTATTTTTATTTCGCACAAAACAGTGTTTTTGCAAGGCGCGTTGCGTGTTTTCTTTTACATTTACAAAATACAACAAGACCCCCAGACGTCAAATACAGCAAGATTCTCTAATTGTTTATGTAATGTCTACATACTATTTATTACATTATACACGTTAATTCTTCACATACATCAAATACGGTTTGTATTCAAACGTTGCATATAAATAAGAATTCTGGGTATCCGTTTCAAACATTGAGCTTTTATTGTCAGAACCTACAACCAAACGTTTCTAGCCATATTGTGTGAGTTATTTCTATTGGAACAGAAGGACCATTCGTCTGTATTACATTGTCCCCCTTTAGTTGATCATGTTTGCGTCCTCTTAAATCGATGGACACAAATATTTGTTCCAGAATGTTCCACTATACGCAAGACAGCTGATCTTTTTCAATTGTAAGTACGCCTTCAACACGGAAGCCGAGCTAGTGTAGTGGCTAGATACTCGCCTGTCGGCTCGGTGGTCATGAGTACGAATCTGCAGCGAGGTGGAATTTTATAATGGATCTGGCTTCCCTGGTGGTACTTGGCGATGAAAGCTTGTCGTCGCAACGCCCTTTGCTTTCCGTAACTGTATTTTGCAAAACTGCACGCACTACTTCGTGTGTTTTTACATATTATTTACATTTCTATAGCTTTACCGCAGAATTTTTTTTTTTTTTTTTTTTTTTTTTTTTTTTTTTTTTTTGCATATCCTTTACAGGACATCGCTGTCAACAGCAGCATCTTTCAGCTGTCTGTTGATTTCTTGGCAAGATTACGCTCAGTAGTTTGCCATTGCTTTCTGAGCGGCCGGCTCAGTATCCCGCAAGTCGCCAGCGGGGGTCGAACCGCTCCCAGTTCTCTCCCGCTACGAGACTCTGCGTGATAAACGGGATTACGGAGAAAGTGTTGTAACCCCTCAGCCAGAGAGACCGGCTACCGCAGAATAGCTAGGGAAAATCTAGTGGCAGTAGAAGTGAGATTTCTGAGGAGAATGCAAAGAATGCCATAGATGGACAGAAAAACGAATGAGAAAGTTATTTCAAGAACAATGGGTCAAACATATATTAATCATTGCAACAAGCGTCCCAATTTACAAAATAAATTGCAGAAGTGAAACATATTGCACAGACGACAAAGAAGAATGAAGAGATTCTACGGGACATCAAAGCGGAGGGAGAAATTCCAGAAAGAGAGCTAACCCAAAGCAAACCAGCTGAAGCCAAGGAAAAGTTCACAGAAAAGCCGCAAGATGAAACCCAACAAAAGGCCGTGATGCTACCATACTCCATGAGGAAACCGATATACCACCAGACCACTGGAGAAATCATATGGGAGGAGAGTGACGGCGGCACAGATTACCCTCTTCCAATGACCTTGGAGGAGCTCCTAGAAACGTCTAAAATGAATTAACGCGAGCAAGCAGAATGCAATTGGAAAATAGAAAGCAGAAGACGCGAAATGGCAAACAGGCACAAGAGAATCGAAAGGGAGACGGAAGAGATAATGTGCAAACAAGAAAATGAAAACGTCGAAAAGCTGCTACTGAAAATACACAAAAAAGGAGGCAAAAATACCAAATAAAAAGTCCTTATAAGGACTGCAACAGTCAAGCCAGACGAACAAGCAGCCTTCACTTATAACAGACACCACCAGAGGAGACAGGCACAAAGGACAGCCGCCACCAACACCCCCAGCTGACGTCACAGACAAAAAAGCAAATAAAACCAGTCCCTATCAGGACCAACTCGTAAGAGCGCATATGACAAGAATCAGGGTGAATAAAACCACAAAAACCACGGACCTAAACAATAACCACAGCTGAAAGAAGCAGGTTGAACGAGGCTGAATTTGAAATTTTTGTTTTTCAAGTCAAGTCAAGCCTAAATATTTTTTCTTTTTTTTTTAAAGGCTGATGGCAATAACACTAAAAATGATTAATTAATGACAATGTTACACATTAGGAATATTAAATTCATAACAGAGACAACGTTGTTGGTATAGACATATTTCAAGCGAACGACAGCAGCAGCAGCAGCAGCAGCAGCAGCAGCAGCAGCAGCAGCAGCAGCAGCAGCAGCAGCAGCAGCAGCAGCAGCAGAAGAAGGAAGAAGAAGAAGAAGAAGAAGAAGAAGAAGAAGAAGAAGAAGAAGAAGAAGAAGAAGAAGAAGAAGAAGAAGAAGAAGAAGAAATAGAAGAAGAAGAAGAAGAAGAAGAAGAAGAAGAAGAAGAAGAAGAAGAAGAAGAAGAAGAAGAAGAAGAAGAAGAAGAAGAAGAAGAAGAAGAAGAAGAAGAAGAAGAAGAAGAAGAAGAAGAAGAAGAAGAAGAAGAAGAAGAAGAAGAAGAAGAAGAAGAAGAAGAAGAAGAAGAAGAAGAAGAAGAAGAAGAAGAAGAAGAAGAAGAAGAAGAAGAAGAAGAAGAAGAAGAAGAAGAAGAAGAAGAAGAAGAAGAAGAAGAAGAGGAAGAGGAAGAAGAAGAAGAAGAAGAAGAAGAAGAAGAAGAAGAAGAAGAAGAAGAAGAAGAAGAAGAAGAAGAAGAAGAAGAAGAAGAAGAAGAAGAAGAAGAAGAAGAAGAAGAAGAGAAGAAGAAGAAGAAGAAGAAGAAGAAGAAGAAGAAGAAGAAGAAGAAGAAGAAGAAGAAGAAGAAGAAGAAGAAGAAGAAGAAGAAGAAGAAGAAGAAGAAGAAGAAGAAGAAGAAGAAGAAGAAGAAGAAGAAGAAGAAGAAGAAGAAGAAGAAGAAGAAGAAGAAGACGTGTGTGTACATTTAGTGTTTCGTAACAAGTATTTGGCATGTGTCGGCTCCGTGGCAAATAAGCTACTGACGCAGTTCGTAATCCCACATACCCGCGTTGGAAACATAGCTTCGGCGATTTGTCAGCAGACAGCCTTGCGTTGGATGTTTACAAATTGTGTGGGTGCTGGTCGTTCAGAAAGCAGTGGCAAAATACTGAACGTAAACTTGCCAAGGACAACCAACGATGGGTGACGTGATATTCTAGTGTTAGAATTTCGTTGCGTCTAGCGTGTGCCGCGTGGTCTAGTGGTTACACATCCACGTCAGACGCCAGTGATCCGGGGTTTGTTTCCGGGTCCGGTTAAGGATAGGCACAACTGACGAGCTCAATCGAGAGCGAATCGTACAAAACAATGTTTTCGTAAGGTAAGTTGCTTGTGTTCTTTTACATTTACAAAATAAAACAAGACCCACAGATGTCAAATGCAGCAATATTCTCTAATTGTTTGTGTAATTACTGCATGCCGGTCTCCCTGGCATAGGGTGTAACGTCTTTCTCCGTAATCTCGTATACCCAGGTGAAGAAAGTAACCTACGAGAGAATCGGTAGCGGTTCTGGCTGCGTTGGTAACTTACGAACGAACGAATCTTTATTTTCAAAGGGTTAAGAATTGGGCACTCAAGCCCGTCTGACATTCTGCTCTTCTTCTCTACTTCCTCTTATACATTCTTTCATTTAACATCTCTTATGAAGCAATTCTTTGACAATAAAAGAACAATAAGCATTAAAACGCATGAAAAATAATCAATAATACATGACTCATTGAGGCAATGTTTAACATGGGCATCATGAATACCCAAGGTGGGTGTAACGTGCCACACATATGGGAATTTTTTTTTTGGTGGGGGGGGGAGGGGGGGAGCTACGGGGAATGTGAGCCTGTCGCTCAGAAAGCAATGGCAAACTACTGAGCGTAATCTTGCCTAGTACATAAACAGCAGCTGAAAAATGCCGGTGTTGACTGCAACGCCTTGCAAGGGATATGCAACATTTAAAAAAACAAATACTGCATACTATTCATTACATTACATATGTCTCTGGGTAGTGAGATCGGACGCCCGTGTGTATTGTTGTCTCTGGGTAGTGAGATCGGACGCCCGTGTGTATTGTTGTCTCTGGGTAGTGAGATCGGACGCCCGTGTGTATTGTTGTCTCTGGGTAGTGAGATGGGACGCCCGTGTGTATTGTTGTCTCTGGGTATGAGATGGGACGCCCGTGTGTATTGTTGTCTCTGGGTAGTGAGATGGGACGCCCGAGTGTATTGTTGTCTCTGGGTTGTGAGATGGGACGCTCGTGTGTATTCTTGTCTCTGAGTAGTGAGATCGGACGCCCGTGTGTATTCTTGTCTCTGGGTAGTGAGATCGGACGCCCGTGTGTATTGTTGTCTCTGGGTAGTGAGATCGGACGCCCGTGTGTATTGTTGTCACTGGGTAGTGAGATCGGGCGCCCGTGTGTATTGTTGTCTCTGGGTAGTGAGATGGGACGCCCGTGTGTATTTTTGTCTCTGGGTAGTGAGATGGGACGCCCGTGTGTATTGTTGTCTCTGGGTAGTGAGATCGGATGCCCGTGTGTATTGTTGTCTCTGGGTAGTGAGATCGGACGCCCGTGTGTATTGTTGTCTCTGGGTAGTGAGATCGGGCGCCCTTGTGTATTGTTGTCTCTGGGTAGTGAGATGGGACGCCCGTGTGTATTGTTGACTCTGGGTAGTGAGATCGGACGCCCTTGTGTATTGTTGTCTCTGGGTAGTGAGATCGGACGCCCGTGTGTATTGTTGTCTCTGGGTAGTGAGATCGGGCGCCCGTGTGTATTGTTGTCTCTGGGTAGTGAGATCGTCGCCCGTATGTATTGTTGTCTCTGGGTAGTGAGATCGGACGCCCGTGTGTATTGTTGTCTCTGGGTAGTGAGATCGGACGCCCGTGTGTATTGTTGTCTCTGGGTAGTGAGATCGGACGCCCGTGTGTATTGTTGTCTCTGGGTAGTGAGATCGGGCGCCCGTGTGTATTGTTGTCTCTGGGTAGTGAGATCGGACGCCCGTGTGTATTGTTGTCTCTGGGTAGCGAGATGGGACGCCCGTGTGTATTGTTGTCTCTGGGTAGTGAGATCGGACGCCCGTGTGTATTATTGTCTCTGGGTAGTGAGATGGGACGCCCGTGTGTATTGTTGACTCTGGGTAGTGAGATCGGACGCCCGTGTGTATTGTTGTCTCTGGGTAGTGAGATCGGACGCCCGTGTGTATTGTTGTCTCTGGGTAGTGAGATCGGACGCCCGTGTGTATTGTTGTCTCTGGGTAGTGAGATCGGACGCCCGTGTGTATTGTTGTCTCTGGGTAGTGAGATCGGACGCCCGTGTGTATTGTTGTCTCTGGGTAGTGAGATCGGACGCCCGTGTGTATTGTTGCGCAAGTAAACAATACCTTGGCAGTTGGAAATCGAAAAAGAGGAGCCTATCGGCGCTGCCCAAGCCAAATTTCGAGTTAAAAATCTACCCAAAGTATTTCAGGATCCTCGCCGGTGCTACGGAGTTCGTGCACTGAGCTGAGTTTCTCCAGACTCAGGTTTGAGTTAGGAGGAAAACGGAGCACTTATGGGTTACACCCGTGTGCCTTGATGTTGATCCATCGACTAAACAAAACTAAACTAAACATTAATTCTTTGCAGACATTAAATGCGGTTTGTATTCAAAAGTTGCATATAAATAGGAATTGTGGGTATCCTTTTCAAACATTAAGTGTTTATTGTCAGAACCTACAACCAAACATTTCTAGTAATATTGTGTCAGCACAAAATGCTTTTCGAAATGGAGGAGCCGGAGTGTACATAAAATACCCAAATAATACTAAAGACACGACCAGAGTTCCAACAGGAAAGTACTGCCATAACTATGATGCTGAAATTGAGGCAATCAAGATAGCAACAGAGAAATTACTTAATAGCAACCTTAATACACAACCTGTGGTGCTATTGACAGATGCAAAATCAGTACTCGAGGTGCTCCTGTCTGGGACATTGCCAGTACTAAGGGCACTACTTTCTGAGCGTAACAGTCAGCATAAGTCACCATACAGTGGAGACCATCCCACTGTGGAGTACCCGGAAACGACAGAGCTGATCGACTGGCTAAGGAAGGGGCAAAACAAGTACAGTCTGATGTGCCCATTACATACCACCAAAAGAACAGAATGATCACATCAGTCAGAAAGTCACCAATACCTGCTCAAGACGACTACCACGTTATGGACAGACTAGAACAAGTCATTATTCTCTGCCTCAGAACAGGACACAATGGATTACACAACCACATGTATACAAAATTCAAGATTGGTGGCTCAGCCATGTGCACATGTGGTTTGGCGTCGCAGACAGCAGATCACATACTCCAAGACTGCCCAAAATACAACATATCTAGGCAAAACTTCTGACCTAGAGAGACAACAGTAGATGATAAACTATATGGGCCGCTGCGTGAACTAAACAAGACAGTTAAATTCATACAAGAGACAACATTCCAATCCAATCCAATCCAATCCTTGGTACGAATTCCCCCGTTGAGCCTTCGATGTTTCGACTTGGCTGTAATTGGGGTGTTTATAGTGTTGACTTGTAGATTTATTTCGTACTTTGAGTTGCTTGTTGTCAGCTTCCCTGCTTCTGATAGGTTGATTGTGTTCATTCCTTTCTTCTTGAGGTTTTTCATATCTGGGCAGAGTCTCGCACTTGTTAAGGTGTGGAATAATTGGGTACCCACCCCGCCATAAAAGTTCTGTTTCCTTCACGGATCCTTACCTCTCGTTCTCTATGCTCCAGTAGTTGTGATCGTTTGGGCGTCTTCTTGGTCTTCCTTGATTTCGTGTGTTGTGAGCGGTTCGCCAGTTCGATCTTGGTGGGGAGCGATATCGTCCTTCATCTGTTGCTTCTTCTTCTGTCTGTGTTCTTGCATCCTCTTGTTCGGGTGTGGCTGTCTGGGTCTTGAGCAGTGCTAATATCACTTGTAGGGTATCTTCTGTCCTTTCTTTCACATCTTGTATTTTTGATAGATGTTCTTCAGTCTCACCCTTTATAGCAGTCATTCGCGCGACATCCTTCTCAATCTTCTGTTGAACTTGCTTCATTTCGCCCAGGATGCGCTAAACGGCCGCTATATGTGCTTCTTGCGTCTTGTCTTTTTCTTCTTCCATGCTTGATAGCCTTTCTTATGTCTCAGCCTTTATAGCAGCCGTTCGAGCGACATCCTGCTCAATCTTCTGCTGAACTTGTTTAGTTTCGTCCAGGATGTGCTGAGCGGCTGTTATCTGAGTCTCTTGCGTCTTGTCTTTTTCTTCCTCAATGCTGTTGAACTTTGATCGCAGGTCCTTCAGTTGACCTTCAAGTTGTGCCTTGTCGCTTTTTGTGAGTCGATTAATGGCCTCGTACTGCCTCCTAGCCTCTTTATAGGGCAGGTTAGTTTTGATGGCGATCTTCATGGCTTCCTTACTGTCTTGGTGGCAGGGGCAGCCGAGGTACCTGGAGCCGTGGTTGCCGAGGCAGTTGGCGCATTTCTGTTAGTGTTAGGCCTCCTGAAGTCCTTGTCGATCTTTGCATGCTGGCATTGACTGTATGGATGAGGTCCAGAGCAGTATCTGCATACCTCCACCTCCCTTTTGCAGATGGCACGGATGTGCCAAAACATCTGGCACTTAGAGCACTGCAGCACTCTCGGTATGTAGTGCTCTGGAACTTGGTCTCTCTTGTCCCATCTGATGTATTGAGGGATCACTCGGTCCTCCGATGTTCCTATGGCGACTGTGGAGGGGATGTTGTTCTTTCTGATGATCCTCTCAGCACTGGTGATCTTGAGTTTCTTGTTCTTCCTTATCAGCATCTCCCTGATCTGGTCGTTGGTGAGATGGGTCTTGACTCGTTTAATGACCCATCATTTCGTCATGCAGTGTCGGGTGGCTTCCAATAAGATGCCGTGGTGAAGCTTGATGTCGGCATTCTCTCCTTATGCTATTTTCTGCATAAGTGCTGTGGTCTTTGGGTTTTTGTTGATGGAGACAACTACTCCATCAGGTGTTTTGCGCAGCTGGTAGATGCTGTTTCTTCCCAGCTTGTTATTTCCAGCAGCTTGATTATCTTGTCTGTTGGTAGCGCCGACAGTTTGGCGTCTCCTACGCTTGTCTGTTTTAGCAGTAATTTGCCGGTGAAGTCGTCCGTTGTCGTTGTTTCCTCCTGTGTGAGGGTCTTTGCTAAATTGAGCTGCTTTATCTTGGTGCTGTTAAAAACTTCACGGCTGTTGCTGTTGAAAACATCACGGCTGCTGTTGTCTTCAGTTAAAGTTGTGGTCTCTGGCGGGACCGACATCATTTGGTGTAGAAGTTTGAATAACCTTAGCGGTTGTTTCACGTTCTGGCGTTCTAATGCAGCTGAAAGATGCTGGTGTTGACAGCAATATCCTGAAACAGGATGGAAACGCGAAGAAAAAAGAAGAAAAAAAAAATAATTCTTTTGGAACAATACGACCATTCATCTGTATTAGATTGTCCCTATTTAGTTGACATTTTCGTCCTCTTAAATCCATGGACACAAATATTTCGTTAGAATGTTCCAATATATGCAAGACAGCTGATCGTTTTTAATTGTCAGTACGCATTCAACACGGAAGGCGTACTAAGCTACATGGCTAGATTAATGGCTAGATTAATGGCTAGATTAATGGCTAGATGCTCGCCTGTCGGCTTGGTGGTCTTGAGTACGAATCTCCGCAGAAGTCGGATGTGTCGGCCTAACGGCGCAAGAACGCAGCTCTGCTGTAAACAGGCACAACGCAATCACGTCCGAAAAAAAAACTCCGGATGAACGAAGAAGAAGAGTACGAATCTGCAGTGGATCAGAATTTTTACAATGGATCTGGCCTCCCTGGTGGTACTTGGCTGATGAAGGCTAATCGTCGCAACGTCCTTTGTTGTCCGTCATGGTATTCTGTAAAACTGCACTACTTGGTGTTTTTTGTTAAATATTGTTTCCATTTCTACAACTTTACCTCAGATAAGCAAGGAAACATCTAATGACAGTGGAAATGAGATTTGTGAGCAAAGAATGCCATGGATGGACAGAAGAACAAATGAGAAAGTTCTTTCAACAACAAATGAAAAAAAAAAGAAAAGAAAACTTAATAGAAAAAGTAAACTCAATCAGTCCAGTTTTGTTTACAAATCATGGTACGATGAGAAATAAACTTGAAAACTTAGTGATCACTAGAAAACTTGACGGGAAAAGAAGATGTGGAAAGGAAGAGATTTATGCCAGGATGGCTTAGCATAATCGAGACAAAAAGAAAGACCCGGCCATAAACAGGCGACGGTGTGAGATGGCGAACCAAGACTGTCTAAGCGTATTAGCATTGCACATGAAGGTGATACGTTTGTCAATAGCAGAATAAAAACTATTATTGCAGTGTGCGAATGACTATTGGATCAAGTTGTGTGAGTCCATTGAAATCGCAAGTGATAAGGGAAACATCAGAAGCATGTATGAAGGGATAAAGAAAGCCTGTGGTCCAATGATCAAAAGAAGTGCACCGCCGAAAACCTTGACTGGAGAAATCATCACTGATAAGAAACAGCAGATGGATAGATGGGTGGAGCACTATTTAGAGCTTTACTCAAGTGAGACCAAGCTAGCGGATGATACCCTCAACGCCATAGAGGCCCTGCCAACTCTTAACCACCTGGACACACTTCCCACTATAACAGAAGTTAAGAGTGCTATAAATGAGCTTGCATCTGGCAAGGCTCCAGGTAAGGATGGGATTCCAATAGAGGTAATCAGTAGTGGGCAAGACACACTCACTTTACATATCCACCAGCTAATAGAGCTATGCTGGCGAGAAGGACAAGTCCCACAGGATTTCAAAGACTCAAACATCATAACGCTGTACAAGAACAAGGGCGATCGGAGCGACTGTAACAACTATAGGGGTATCTCACTTCTGTGTATTGTTGGGAAAGTATTTGCCAGAATTGTCCTGCACAGACTTCAAATCCTGGGAGATCAAGTCTACCCCGAATCACAGTGCGGCTTCCGTCAGAACCGGTCTACCATTGATATGATATTCTCATTGCGACAGATGCAAGAAAAATGCCGGGAACAAAATCAGCCACTGTTTATTGCCTTCATCGACCTCACAAAGACATTCGATTTGGTCAGTCGTGAGGGTCTGTTCAAAGCACTAAAGAAGATTGGCTGCCCACCAACTCTTCTGTCCATTGTGGAATCGTTCCACCCAGGCATGAAGGGTATAATCAAGTTTGATAGCTCAACTTCAGAAGAGTTTGAAATCAAGAGTGGAGTTAAGCAAGGTTGTGTACTATCCCCCACTCTCTTTGGGATATACTTTTCACGTCTACTGAAACATGCCTTTCGTGATCAGGATGATGGTATATACATTCACTCACGCTCAGATGGTGGCCTCTATAATGCTCAGAGATTGAAGGCCAAGACCAAAATTAGCAGGGTACTAATCAGAGAGTTGCTTTTTGCGGATGATGCTGCGATTACGACCCACTCTGAGGAAGAATTACAACATCTACTATCTGCATTCTCCAATGCTTGTTCTGAATTTGGTTTAACAATTAACAAAAAGAAGACACAGATTATGTCACAAGGTGCACATGGTGTACCATCAATCTTTATTGACGACGCCGAACTGGAGATAGTAGACCATTTTACATATCTAGGATCAAAGGTAAATAGCAAATTATCCCTCGATCAGGAAATCAACATCAGGATTGGCAAAGCAGCAACAACAATGAACATGTTAGCAAAAAGAGTCTGGGAGAACAAGAAGCTTACTGCCAAAACAAAAGTCCTCGTCTACCAAGCCTGTGTCCTTAGTACTCTTCTTTATGGCAGTGAAACCTGGACAACTTACTCACGCCAAGAAAAACGTTTAAACAGCTTTCATACGCGGTGGCTGCGAAGAATACTTGGTATTAAGTGGCAAGACAAAATCACAAATACTGAAGTATTGGAAAGATCAGGTTGTGTGACGGTGTATTCCATGCTCAGTCTTCGTAGACTTAGATGGATAGGACACGTTAGGAGGATGGGTGATGGTAGAATACCAAAGGACATCTTTTTTGGTGAATTACAGACGGGTAGGAGATCTCAGGGTCGGCCTCTACTACGATACAAAGATGTGTGTAAGCGGGACATGATTGATACAGGCATTGATAATGCACATTGGGAGCACGTCGCCGCTGAACGTGTTGCATGGAGGGCAACTATCAGAAATGGAATAAAGACAAAGGAGAAAATGATTGCAGATAAAGCACACACAGAGCGTGAGAGACGTAAGACGGTGCAAAATGGTGGAAGTGACCATGTTTTCACATGCACCTACTGTGGGCAAACATTTGCAGCAAGAATTGGCCTTACCAGCCACACTCGCCACCGCCATGGATCGTAGTTATTAAGCCTTTTTGAAGCACAATGTACCAAACTATCGTCTGTCAAGACGGAAAGGTGCCAATGGATTCTAGAACATATATGTAATACTTTACTGAATTTCTACAACATACATGTAATACTTTACAGACATTCTACAACATACAACATGTAATACTTTACAGACATTCTACAATATACAGGTAATACTTTACTGACTTTCTACAACATTCTACAACATACAACATGTAATACTTTACTGACTTTCTACAACATACAACAGGTAATACTTTACAGACATTCTACAACGTACATGTAATACTTTACAGACATTCTACAACATACATGTAATACTTTACAGACATTCTACAACATACATGTAATACTTTACAGACATACTACAACATACATGTAATACTTTACAGACATTCTATAACAGACGGAAAGGTGCCAATGTGTGTGTAGTGTGCTATTATCGAGCACATATTTGGCTAAACCTAAACATATATAGGTATAGTAAATATTCTGAAAATCTCAACAGAAATTTTAACAGAAATCTCCCCCTTACGTGAAAATTACGCACTCGAGACACCCACATTTGGGCTGATCGCAGGTGCCAAACCAATCAAAGTGCAATGGAAGGGCCTCAATCGGGGAGCACCATCATTTTTTTCTGTTTGTTTCTTCTTCCCCCCCCCCCCCCCCCCCATTGCTCTAATGCTGTGATTCCCTCTCGTATTCTACCGGGGTAGGGACTTACTTCCGTGATTTTTAAAATAAAAATGTCTTTCATACAAAGCAATGTGTATTTACATGGTGTAATGTGTGTTTCTGATATATATTATTTCTACTATTCCTCTTGCTAGCCGTGGTTCAATGACTATTCCCACACCGTGTCTTGCCCTTTCTTGATTTTCCACTCCAGAGTAAACAAACGTGCACCTGTGGTGGACACAATGAATCCTTCCCCTTTATTCTGATGTCCTCTAGTCCCATCAGTCCAATTTTTCTCTCTTCAATTGTTTCTATAAGTTCTTGTTCTTTACTATTACAACCGTAGACATTCACTATGCCTAATTTTTTTTATTTTGGATCGTTGATCTATCTCGTAATCCATTAACATCGCCGAGTCTATATCCATTTGGGTCAGTCCGTTTATACTTCTTAGGTTTTCTACGAGCAGTATGAAGGTCCCCTGCCAGCTTGTTAGGCCAGTCGCAGGTTTAAGACAAACATCTGACTATTGTGAGTCTGTTCCCCATGGCGAGCCATAGACCCGTTAGCCCGTGACCTCGCGGTCATGGTTTCCCAGTCTACACCACGTGGAGGTGGGGTTGACTTGTGTAGTCTGCGGGTCATCAAAAGAGGCTACTAGTTTTCACTTTTCACCCATTCTGGGAGAGGCAAGCCGATCCTAACCCTACTGGCTGCAGGGCGAGGAGCAGTCCACACCTCGTTGAAGAACCATCTCTAAATTACACCATTAGAGAACTCCTGTTTGCGGACGACCAAGCACTAATAGCAAAATTAGAAGACCACATGAATAGTCTAAACGAAATATAACATAACGTGAATATTAGCACAGGTAAAACAGATGCAATGACTTTAACTAAAGAAGAAAAAACCAACAACAATTCACCTAAACGGAACATCCCCTGAAATAAGTAAAGAGTTTCAAGTACCTAGGAAATATAATATCATCAAATGGCAAATCGGAAGACGAGATCGAAAACTGACGTTATAAGGCAAACCAACTCATTGGATAAATGGCACCATTACTGAAGAATAAACATGTATCAATAGTTACTAAGAAAGCACTTTACAACACAATCTTCCTACCAATTCTAGGCTATCAATGCCAAACCTGGACAATGACAGCAAAAGAGAAAAGAAACATCCCAACAACAGAAATGAGATTCTTGAGAAGAATGCTCAATGTATCAAGGAGAAATAAGATAAGAAATTAACAAATCAGGACTAAAGTTGAGCAGTGCTAGATTTTATTAGAAGGCATCAAGTCAAATGGTTTGGCCATGCAAGTAGATTACCAACTAACAGTATACCACAACAAGCAATGATGTACAGACCAGATGGAAACAGAGGAAGAAGCCGATCACTGAAACGTTGGACGAAGGAAATAGAAGAGTCCATGGGAATATCGATACATGAAGCCCATAAGCGGGCACTCTCCCGCTGTTTATAATTCACCTCGACACGGCAAGGTACAAGAGGAACATGATGAGATGAGATGGGAGATGAATGTGTTTCTTGTGTTTGTGAATATCACAGAGAGTTGCAGCTTGTTAGTGTTGAGAGACACCTGTACGAATAAAAGAAATACATTCATATATACAGATGATAATATAACATTTATGGTATGGTGCATGTACACATGCTTCCTTGTATAAGGAAGAAAGAGGACCCGTATATTTTATTTTCATTATTTTAACTTTCATGTCATGCAACACTGTGTATTTACAAGGTCCGTTGTGTGTGTATGGATGCGTGTGTGTATGTGTGTGTGTGTGTGTGTGTGTGTATGTGTGTGTGTGTGTGTGTGTGGGGGGGGGGTGTGTATTTTCTTGACTATATAATTATAAATACACATTCGACTTCCGGTAGCTGTCAAAGATCTACGTAAGAGCTAAAGAGCTAACAAGATTATAAATAGAGCTAAGGAAGATAGCGATATAGGAAACCAGACAGAAGAGACACAAACACTATAAATAGTCCTACAACGGGACACACTCGTGTCAACAAAGAGGGCAATGAGTGTGCGTGAGCTGGGGTTACCCAAGAGACTGGGAAACCCGCCTCACGAGATATAACCATATAATAGTGGTTACTATAACCAAGTGACCAGCGTGCTGGAACTCCAAGCACGCAAACTAGCGGATGCACGGAGAACCAATTGCTCGTGGCTGAACACGCCACCGGGAGCTTGGGTCAGACAGAGACTCGCCGGCGTAGGGAACAGACTGTATATCCGCTGTGGATACTTTGGTGTTAAGGACAGTATCAATAGTTAGGATTAAGTTTAGCTTCAGTAGTTAGTATCATTAACATTCATCTCCTCATTTCATCTTCATAACATACTACGATGCTTAATACCGATGTGGTATTTCGCTCGTGGAGCTCATGTACGATCAGCTCCTAATAAAATGTATGCTTTTGCAAACAATACGAGTTGTCACTTTCATGTGGTGCAAAAGTAGAAAATCCTTGTATGCCTGTCGCAAGTGAGTTGCTGACAGTCGCCAGCATGGCGGTTAGGCGTTGAACCGTTAAGGCCTGTGGCGTGTTTATGCTTGTGGCTACGGTTTGCAATCGCATTTTCTTCATGTTGGATTGGTAGTACAAGGTTCCGTCACTCTGCTACTGAATGAGTGCATGGGCGACACCGTGAGCTGTGAAATTCGCGTGGAATGCTTTTACATCTGTTCTGTACAGTGAACTGCATGTTCGGAACAATGGCTACTGGCGGTTGCTGAATTGACTGTTTTGTCCTTTCGGTTCACGAGTGCATTTTTCGGGAGACTCCTGGGAGTCGGCGCTGAAGCTGCGAAGTTCGTGATTTATGCGACACTTTCGGCGGGTCGCCCTGCGGTAAAAGACCGAGCCATGTGAGAAAACCCGGGTCAATGAGGTCTTTCTGGTGACTGCCGAGTCCATCGACGATGAACTGTGGAATTCGTGGATGCATTTTGTGTTGACAAATCTGACGGCGGCATTATGCACAGTGTACCTCTGCGGGCTTGGTGGATTGCCGAGGCTCCTGTCTATTCCACTTTTCACATTGGACAGTAGGGAGCATTTTGTATGATATTCATTGGCACGGGAATGGAGCATAATGGGGACGACCCGTACCCGTAAAGTTGGAACCTCAACTAACTAACTAACTAACTAACCAACTCACCCACCCACCCACCCACTCACCCAGTCACCCACTCACTCACTCACTAACTAACCATCTACGTGCATTACTTGTTGATGATGATGGTGGGGTAATCATTTGCTCTCATGCACACTAAAATCTTTCAATAGAAATTCTTTCATACTCCAACTATTCTCATTCACTCTTAGTTTTTATTTTCACAAGTGTAACAGTATCACCGGCTCCGTGTCGATGTGGTTACGGACGCAGTTCGTCATCTCACATACCAAGTTCGAAACACAGCTGCGGGCGATTTCGTAGCAGACAGCCTTGCGTTGGTTTTTCATGAAATGATATGTGTGCCGGTCGTTCAGAAAGCAATGGCAAACTACTGAACCTAAACTTTCAAAGCTATCACAAACAGCCAAAACACGCTGGGGGTGACTGCGACGTCCTGCAAAGGATATGCAACTACTTTCTGTTTATTTTCTTTTTAATTTGGCCTGTATAACAGACGTGAAAAAAAATTGTTTCTTGCTTAGTACATTCTATGGATAAGCAGGAATAAAACCATTTATTATTATGTCGAAGGAAAATAGAAAAATGTATTAGAAAATTCTCACGCGTTTAAAATAAAGCCATTATTTTTACACAAACTCTGAAGATACCGTAAAGTTATTATTTCTTTTTTATTTATGGCATGTATTTGTAGCTAACTTCTTTGAAATTTTTATAAAAGATTAAGACAAATACACAATTATTTAAATTACATAATACAGGCACGCTACTGTTAGTAATGTCCCTTGAAATTACTTGCGTTGTTATGTCTTGAATGAATGAATGAATATTATGTCCCATTGCAATATTTTAATAACATGTCTTTATTTTTGAATGTGGTTTTATTTTACATTTATAAACTGCAAGACCCCCAGATGTCAAATGCAGCAATATATTATCTAATTGTTTGTGTAGTGACAGCATACAATGTATTACACTACATACATCAATTCTTCGCAGCCATTAAATGCGATTTGTATTCAGAACTTGCACATACATAGGAATTTTAGGTATCCTTTTCAAAAATTGATCTTTTTTTATTGTCATAACCTACCCAAAAAAGAAATGTTTCTAGCCATTTTGTCTGACTTACTCCTCGTGGAACAATAGGATCATCCATCTGTATTTAATTGTCCCCCTTTAGTTGACAACATTTTCGACATCTTACATCCATGGACACAAATAATTCGTTAGAATGTTCCACTATACGCAAGAAAGCTGATCTTTTTCAATTGTAAGTACGCATTCAACACGGAAGCCGAGCTAGTGTAGTGGCTAGATGCTCGTCTGTCGGCTCGGTGGTCATGAGTACGAATCTGCAGCGGGGCGGAAATTTACAATGGATCTGACCTCCCTGGTCCTACTTAATTGATGAAGGCTAATCGCCACAACGTCCTTTGTTTCCCGTCATTGTACTTAGGTTTTTTTTTTTTTTTTTTTTAAAATATTGTTTACTTTTCCACAGCTTTATCGCAGATAAACTAGGAAACATCTAATGGTAGTAGAAATTAGTTTTCTGAGCAAAGAATGCAATGGATGGAAAGAAGAACAAATGGGAAAGTTCTTTGAACAACAAATGAAATTACGTAAAATGGATAGAAAAATTAAACGCAAACAGATTAGTTTTGTTTAAAAATCATGGTACGATGAGAAATAAACTTGAAAACTAAGTGACCACTAGGAAACTTGACGGGAAAAGAGGACGTGGAAACGAAGAGATATATGCCAAGATGGCTCAGCATAATAGAAAGAAAAACAGAGACCCTACTATAGACTGGCGACAGTGTGAGATGGCGAACCGAGACTGCCTAAGCGTATTAGCATTGCACATGAAGGTCATACATTTGTCAATAGTAGAATAAACACGACTATTCTAGTGTGCTATTATCGAGCACACATTTGGCTAAACCTAAACATATAGGAGTAGTAAATGTTCTGTAAATCTCAACAGAAATCTCCCCCTTACGAGAAAATTACGCACTCGAGACACCCACATTTGGGGTGATCGCAGGTGCCAACCCAACCAACGTGCAATGGAAGGGCCTCAAGCTGGCAGCACCATCATGTTCTTCTGTTTTATGTATTGTTTCCCATTGCTCCAGTTTGGGATTCCCTTTTCTCTTTCATACAAAGCAGTGTGCATTTAGATGGTGTAATGTGTTTTTGTGATATATTTTATTTTTAGTATTCCTCTTGCTAGCCGTGGTTCAATGACTATTCCCACATCGTGTCTTGCCCTTTCTTGCTTTTCCACCCCAGAGTAAATAAACGTGCAACTGTGGTGAATCTCCTTGTATTCTTCCCCCTTTATTCTCGTGTCCGCTATTCCCACCAGTCCAATTTTCCCCTCTTCTATTGTTTCTATAAGTGTTTGTTTTTTACTATTAAAATCGCAGACGTTCATTGTGCCTATTTTTTGGATTGTTGATCTATCTCCTAGCCCATTAACGTTTTTTTTTTTTGGCATATTATTTTACAGGACATCGATGTCAACATCAGTGTCTTTCAGCTGATTGTTGATTTCTTGGCAAGATTACGCTCAGTAGTTTGCCATTGCTTTCTGAGCGACCGGCTCACATACTCCGTAAGTCACCGACGCGGCGAGAACCGCTACCAATTCTGGAGTCTATATCCATTTGGGTCAATCCGTTTATACTTCTTAGTTTTTTAACGAGCATTATGATGATCCCCTGCCGGCTTGTTAATACTAGTCGTAGGTTTATTACAAAAATCTGACCACAGGGAGTCCCTCCCCCATGGCGAGCCATAGCCCTTTAGTCCATGACCTCGCGGTAATGGTTTCCCGGTCTACACCAAGTGGAGGTGGGGTTGACTTGTGTAGTCTGCGAATCATCGAAACAGGCTACTAATTTTAACTTTTCACCCATTCTTGGAGAGGCTAGCCGATCCTAACAATGCTGGCTGCAGGGCTAGGCGCAGTCCACACCTTGTAGAAGAACCATCTTCATATTACACCATTTGAGAACTCATCTTTGCGGACGACCAAGCACTAAAAGCAAAATAAGAAGCTGAATACAAGGCCACATGAATAGCCTAAACGAAATATGTAGGGAACATAACATGAAAATTAGCATAGGTGAAACAGAGGTAATGACTATAACTAAAGAAGAAAAAAACAACAACAATTCACCTTAACGAACATCCCCTGAAATAAGTAAAGAGTTTCAAGTACCTAGGAAGTATAACATCATCAAATGTCAAATCAGAAACGAGATCGAAAATAAATGCAATAAAGCAAACCAACTCATTGGACAATTGGCACCAATGCTAAAGAACAAACATGTATAGTTACTAAGAAAGGACTTTACAACACAATCTTCCTACCAAATCTATGCTACCAATGCCAAACCTGAACAGTGACAGAAAAAGAGAAAAGAAACGTCACAACAACAGAAATGAGATTCCTGAGAAGAATACTCAATGTATCAAGAAGAGATAAGATCAGAAATGAAGAAATCAGGACTAAAGTGGGGGTAAAAGCAGCGTAGATTTTATTCGAAGACAAATGGTTTGGCCATGCAAGTAGTTTCCAAACTAACAGTATACCACAACAAGCAATGATATACAGACGAGATGGAAGCAGAGGAAGAAGCCGACCACGTAAACAACGGATGGAGGGAATAGCAGAGTCCATTGAATATCGATACATGAAGCCCATCAGCGTCACTCTCCCGCTGTTTATACTTCACATCGACACCGCAAGGTACAAGACGAACATGATGAGATGAGATGAGAGATGAATGCTTGTTTCTTTTGTTTGTGTATATCACAGAGCGTTGCAGTTTGTTAGTGTTGAGTGTCACATGTGCGAATAAATGAAATAATTTCATACATATATATGTAATATAACATTTATGGTGCATGTACACACTCATTCCGTCGTGTGTGTGTGTGTGTGTGTGTGTGTGTGTGTGTGTGTGTGTGTGTGTGTGTGTGTGTGTGTGTGTGTGTGTGTGTGTGTGTGTGTTTGCTTACATTTGCGAATACAACATATACATTCATATACACATGATAATATTACATCCATGGCGTGGTGTAATTACCTAAACATTACATGTTAATGATGATGTTGGAGTAATCATTTGCTCCCATGCACACTCAAATCTTTCAATAGAAATTTTTTCATACTCCAAATATTCTCATTCACTCTTAGTTTTTATTTTAACAAGTGTAACAGTATTACCGGCTCCGTGTCGATGGAGTTACGGACGCAGTTCGTATTCTCGCATACCACGTTCGAAACACAGCTGGGGGAGATTTGGCAGCAGACCGCTTTGTGTTCGTTTTTTATAAAGTTTTTGTGTGTGTCGGTCGTTCAGAAAGCAATGGCAAACTACTGAACGTAAACTTTCAAAGATATCACATACAGCCAAAAAATTTGGGGGTGGGGGGGGGGGGGGTGACAGCAACGTCCTGCAAAGGATACGCAACTAAGTTCTTTTTTTTTTTTCTATTTTGTTTTGTATTTTTTAATTTTTAATTAAACGTTTATTATATACAAAAGCAGTGTC
Source organism: Cepaea hortensis (assembly GCA_963921405.1). NCBI lineage: Eukaryota > Metazoa > Mollusca > Gastropoda > Stylommatophora > Helicidae > Cepaea > Cepaea hortensis. Next base: position 15,984,060 of record OY992897.1, read on the forward strand.
TTTTTACATTAGAAGATACAGCATATACATTCATACACGTGTGACAACATTATAGTCTTGGCATGGTGTAACTACATACATGTTACCCATTGACGATAGTGGTTGAGTAATCATTCGCTCCCATGCAAACCAAACCATTTAATAGAATTATTAAAAAAAAAAAAAAAAAAAACCTTCACACTTGAGGCATTGTCATTCTCACTTATGCATCAACAGTATTGCTAAGCCACTTTTCTTTCCTGAGAATGGTACTTTTGTATGTATATACAAATTTCCCAACTTTAGAGCACGCAGTAAACATCCCGTTGCTTAAGCGAGATAGAGCGAGATAGAGAGAAAGAGAGAGGAGAGAGAGAGAGGGAGAGAGAGAGAGAAGAGAGAGAGAGAGAGAGAGAGGGGGAGGGAGAGAGAGAGAAGGGAGAGAGAGAGCACACAAACAGTTTGAAATTTGCTATGTGTGGCTTTACAATAATAATGGGAACTGCGGTAAAACTTGAAAAGCAATGAATGAATCACTGAAAAACGAGAAGTAGGTTATGAGCTTTACTTGATAAGTAGACTTGGTTTTTTCTCCATCCTTGGTGTCGTGAAATGCTGCCTTTACGTCCCAGAACAATTTTCGATTCACTTCTGATGGACCATGTAGAGAATCAACAAAAGAACAAACTGTTTTCTCTATATTCAAGGCCATCTAGCCTTTACGTAACCTTGCAAAACAAAGCCGGCAGTAAATGTATTATTCATCAGTCTACTGGCTATATGGGAAATGGAATGTGTCCCAGACGGGCTTTGACACCACACAGACACACTGGCTACCTGTAGAGAGGTGGAGACTGTCAGAGATAATGAAATAAAACCACCCAGGCGTGAACAACATATTGACCCAGGTGGAGACAATAGCCCTAGGGCTGTAAACATGCCAAGGATAGCTGACCACACAGTGTAGCCTAGAGGCAATTAACCCCATGGAAGGGTGTGAACTGAAATTGCACAGACTGGCCGACTCAGTAGAGTGTGAAACAGACCTTGTAAAACTGGCCCAACACTTGAATAGAATTAATTACATGTAGGTCGGGCATGTGTACCTCAACCCAGAAAAAAAGGTGCCAAGGAGATAGTAGTGTATCAGACACTGTCTGCTGGACTCAGCTTAAATAAGGCTCCCTAGACCTGTGTCATGTTAGAAATAAAAAATCTCTGAACAGGTAGGCAGCCAGCTCAATGTTTTGTAGTCATATTTATGATTCTGATGTTGCTAGATTTCACTAGGAAAGTTATTTGTTAGTAACTAGTCAAGTCTTTTAGATGTAGGTACTAATTTTAAGTCTATATCTGATCTAGGTTATTTTAAAAAATATCATTGTCTAAGGGTACTTGAGTATGCACTATTATTTCTCAGTTCAGTGTACAAAATCATATTGCTTTAAGTGTTACTCTTCTGAGAAATAGGAACCTTATGTCACGCAGATCTTAGTTATATTCTAGGTGTACTTATACGTGTCTTAGCAGATGCTTGACATTTCTTTGTAAACTAGCCTAGTCGCCTTTTGTTTGTGTGCATTTGTTGTGCAGAATATAATCCACTGACTATATATCTTTTAATTTTACCACAGCAGTGGCTAATTTGTGACTAAACCAGGCAGATCAGCAATGTGACTGTTCTGTGTGGTCACTTCAATTAGACTTGTTGTATATCTCATTTTGTAGCTATAAAATATCATTACTAATTAATAAAGTATTATGTTATTATGTTAAATAATCATTATATGTTTATTTTGAAGTAATATACTTTATGTGTATTGGATGTTTGATATTTTTTAATTGTCATATGCATCATTTTTGTTATACTTTTGGACATGGACTTTCATTTGGTCTGTAACTAATATGGAAACTATGTTTCCAAGTTTGTTGTAGACAGGGATATTACTTCCTTTTTGCATTTATACTACGTACGTAATAATAACCTTATATGCCATTTTGAATTCGCATACTTTAGGTTTAGTAGATGTTGGATTGTTATATGGTAACTCACTAAGCAGAATTTGGTGTTATGCTTTTGTGGGCACTTTGGCCATCGATTGCATTAGAAGCAGAGGTGTAATGGTACAGACATTACCAACAATTGGTATAGGGTATATGGTGCTAAACCTTTTCATTGTATTGTGGGCGAGCGTTCACGGTAATTCACGAAAGCCTGGCACAGATACTGGTCACGGCTTGTAAGCCCGGATGATTAGGTACTATTATAATACCATTACTGACCCTGTGAGCTGCTAAACCAACTGGGGACGGAGCGGCTGTACAATCCAGAATGTCGGCATTAGAGACATGGACATAGGACGGAAGAAATGTAATAATTACAGGCGTGTGAGACAATTGAAAAGCCCGTCCCAGACTAAGACCGTAGGACAGAGATATGGAGGGAGAAGGAGGATGGTGAACGCAGTAGAGCTGGAAGATAAACTTAGACAGACTAGATATTGTATATGGGTGTGCTAGGATATATGTATGACTTAGGATTGTACTGATGTAGAACTAGATATATCACATTCTTGACTATTTCGTCCTAGCTCTCAATAAGAGTGCCTGCGTATAGATCTTAAGAACGAGTGACAACCAGGTAGTGCCAGGACTGGCAGATGCCAGAATATCAGCATGCTGTTTTCTACTGGAGAGTGGAGATCTGACCATAGCTGCTTAGCTTATCTGGACCACAGATCCAGATAGTTGACAAGTAACATTGAAGTTATGTAATGTTTGTCATCACTAGCAATATGTATTATGATACTCATCCTTGAGTAATGATAGACAATAAATGTTGTAGTTTGTTTTAACTCATAGTTCAGGTGTTATACGTTTAATTTCAATTGTGCATACTTGTTGTGTGTCTACATTGGTGGGGGTTTACTTAGATACCAAGGAAGGGAACAATCAGGGGAGAAAAACCTGCACTGGGATATTAGTCGATTACTCTTAAATCTAGACTTAAAAATCTACCACAGCTAACCTTCTCCTTCCCATTTCTTAGCGAATATTCAGCACAGTTCATTTCATTTTGTTACGAGCCACTGGGAGCTGTACGTTGGATATTCATGGGCTTTATCTGTAGTTCAGCCATAAAGATTTTATTATAGATTTAGTTAGTTAGTTAGTTGGTTAGTTAGTTAGTTAGTTAGTTAGTTAGTTACTCGCGGTTCCAACTTTACAGAAACGGGTCGTCCACATTATGCTCCGTTCCTGTGTCAGTGAATATCACATAAATTGCTCCTCACTGCCAAATGTGAACAGTGGAAAAGAGAGGAGTCTGGACAACCAATAGCCCGCACAGGTACACTGTGCACAATGCCGCCGCCAGAATATCAAAACAAATGTCCTCCATGAAACACACAGTTCATCTTTGATGGAATGGGCCGTAATTTTCGGATCAGTATGTTTTTCTAGATGTTCACCTACACATTCTAAACGTTTCTAGATGTTTTCTGTCAAAGAAAAGTGGCAACAATAATGCCTTCGCCAGAATGCCAACACAAAAGACCTCCACGAAAATACAGTTCATGGTGGATTGAAACGTCAGTCACTAGAAGACCAGTAGCCACACATTTCTGATTACTGCAAAAAAAAGGTATATTCTGCGACACAGCCAGCTGCCATTGCTCCGAAAGTAGTATAGTATGCAATCCGGAATATTTCTTTATATAGCCTCTATGTGACGTCACACAATCCGATGAAAATCGACTCCGCATTTCAGATGCGGAGTCAAAGGGGTATAACTCATGAATCGATCGTTTTTTTTCTGGTACTATTACATCCCTTTAAAATCCGGTGACCGATTCGGGTGGGGGAGTGCGGTGCGTGCGGTGCGCGGGCGGTCGGTGTTCGAACCCAATAAAAGGTGTGCCATCGCTGGGTAGTGTTTATTATTAGTCATGGATCCACGATGGAAACATCCTTTTACAGCTTTGATTGCGGGGCCAACGGGGAGTGGAAAATCCGTCTTTCTGCAAAAGCTCCTGGTCCATCTTCCAGACATGATCGAACATTTGTCAGAGGAAGTTATATGGTGCTACGGAGAATGGCAACCTATGTATGAGACTATGAAGGGTGTCCAGTTTAACGAAGGTCTACCGGATATGGACAAATGGACAGGAGATAGACGTCGACTAGTGATGATAGATAATCTAATGTCCGAAATAGATGAAACAGTGACTAAATTATTAACTAAGGGTAGTCACCATCGCAACCTCAGTGTTATGTATATAGTCCAGAACCTCTTTGGTAAGAATAAAGAACACAGAACCATCAGCTTGAAATTCGCATTACCTAGTGGTATTTACGAACCCTCGAGACGGGTCGCAGATTACCAATCTGGCCAAACAGATGTACCCCGGTCTCGTGTCATATGCCCAAGAGAGCTTTAAGGACGCGACAGCGGCTCCACACGGGTATTTGCTCTTTGATCTTCGACGGGAAACACCAGATCAGCTCCGTTTACGAAGCAATATTTTCCCCGAACAGCGTCAAGTCGTCTACGTGCCCAAATAGTATGTCCAACCGGGTGGAACGTCACGGAGCCATGCTGCGATTCTTGGGTGAGGCGAAATTGGCTGCCGTAAAAGCCGTAATTGAAACAGCGTCCCCGGACCTCGTGCAATCAATTTGCGAATGATGCCACAATGTATTAAATGATAATGTTCCACTGACACCGGCTCAGAAGAGGCGACTGCAGCAGCACAAAAACAGACTGAGAGCGCTCACGGGTAAGAAACTGTCTATCAAGAAACGGAAACAAATCTTGCAACAAGGTGGTTTCATAGGTGCTTTATTAGGTCGCATTCTTAACGTGTTGAAAGGCGTCGTGGGTTTGTAATGAAGAAAATGATCTTGACTGCTGCTGGAAAACCATATGTACCACCATACACACTAACCGATAACTTGCGTGATCTGGATCAGCAAATGCAACAAGTCCTGGAAACCGAAGATCTACCACCGCGGGAAAAAGCCCAAGTGTATCAGCAAACCTTGCAGCGTTATCTGAATCGACTCGATCAGTACAGACATAATTCCTTAGGCACAGTGGATATCAAGGAAACGCCACCGGTACAAAAACCCGAAGTCAGCATTTTACCGGCATCAGTTGTCGAGACACCCGCTCAACCAACACCCATTCAAGCAACACCGATTAAAAGTCAAGTTGTCGAGACCATACCACCGTACAGACTTAGGCGAAGCAAAAAGAAGAGTAAGATACCCACGCCCAAGTGGGAAAAATGGACGCGCAAATAAGAAAGTATTACTACGACCCGAAGAACACCGGAGCCTATGCTGGGGCCACCGCCTTAAAACGGCAAAGTCAACTGAATGCTAAAAAGATAGAGGCTTGGCTACGGCATCAAGATACGTATACTTTACATAAACCGATCCGTCGTCGTTTCCAGAGACGCCAAACCATAACCGGTGGTATAAATCAGCAGTTTCAAGCCGACTTGATAGATATGAGACAATTACAAAGATACAATGATGGGATGTCGTACCTAGTGAGTGTCTCGATGTGTTTAGTAAATATTCTTGGGCCATCCCGATCAAGAAGAAGACGGGGAAAGAGCTAGTGGAGGTCGTGGGTAAAATTTTTGCCGATAGACAACAGTTAAATTTTCAGACCGACAATTCCTCAACCGGACCTTCTTAAAATTTCTGAAAGACAGAGGTGTGCATTTCTTTACGACCGAGAACGAAGACTTGAAAGCCGCAGTTCGTAATCCCACATACCCACGTTCAAAACACAGCTGCGGGCGGTTTGTCAGCAGACTGCTTTGCGTTGGATTGTTACAAACTGGTATGGGTGCCAGTTGTTCAGAAAAGTTCTACTATGTCCTGAAAAGGATATGCAAGTAACATGCTTTTTTTTTTTTTTTTAAATTTGGCCTTTATAACAGGCCGTCAAAAATGTATTTACGCTGCAATGGAAATTCGAAAGCTAGCATTACAGGGATAACACCATTCATTGTTGTGTAGAAGAAATAATGAAATGTGTATTAGAAAATTCTCGCGCACTTAAAATAAAGCCATTATTTTTACACAAACTCTGAAGTTACCGTAACATTTTTATCCCGTTATTGATATGGCATATAACTGTAGATAATTTTTTTAAAACTTCTATAAAACATTAAGACAAATACGCAAATATTTAAATTATACAGTACAGTCACGCTATTGCTGGTAATGTCCCTTGAAATCACTTATGTTGTTATGTCCAATTGTAGTTTTTTTTAATAACATGTCTTTCTCGTTAATGTGGTTTTATTTCGTACAAAACTGTGTTTTTACAAGGTTGCGTGTTTTCTTTTACATTTACAATATACTTCAAAACCCCCAGGTGTCAAATGCAGCAAATTCTCTAATTGTTTGTGTAATTGAAATTCAATCAATTTTTGTTTGTGTAATGACTGCATACTATTTATTACATTTTATTTCTAAGTGTTGCATATCCCTTATAGGACGTTGCAATCAACACCAGCATTGTTCATCTGCTGTTGATGTACTAGACAAATTTTACTTCAGTAGTTTGCCATTGCTTTCTTATCGACCGACTCACATACCCCCTTAAGTTACCTGCGCGGCGCGATCCGCTACCGAATCTCGCGCAGCTTTTTCCAACACGTGGATATACGGGATTACGATAAACGTCGTTAACCTCTTGGCCAGAGAGACCGGCATTTATTATATTACATACATTAATTCTTCGCAGACGTTAAATGCGGTTAGTATTCAAAAATTGCATAGAAATAGGAACTGTAAGTATCCTTTTCAAACATTAAGTTTTTATTGTCAGAACCACCGGTCTCTATGGCTAAGGGCTTGCGAACGCGGTTTGTGAGCCCGTATACCCTGGTTCGAAACACGGCGATGCTGGTTTGTTTTCGAAAAAAGTATAGGGGTCGGTCGTTCAGAAAGCAATGGCAAACTACTGAACGTAACACTTGCCTAGTACATCAACAGCAGCTGAAATGCTGGTGTTGACTGCAACGTTCCGTAAGGGATACGCAACACAATGTTGTCAGAAACTACAACCAAACATTTCTAGTTATATTGTGGAAGTTATTTCTCTTAGACCGATAGGACCATTTATCTGCATTAGATTGTCCCCCTTTAATTAACAACATTTTTGATCTCTTAAATCCACGGACACAAATATTTCGTCAGAATGTTCCACTATACGCAAGAAAGCTGATCTGTTTTTAATTGTAAGAACGCTTTCAATACGGAAGCCTTACTAAGTTACATGGCTAGCTCAGTGTCGGGGATGTGTGGTTGGAGGACGTGTGGTTGGGTGGGTGATTGTGGGTGTGTGGGTGTGTGGTGGCGGATATGTGGGTGGGTGAGTGTGTGTTTTATGGGATGGGTTGGGGGATGTGTGTGTCCAAAAAAGTCGACTAAAAGTCGACAGGGTCGACTTAATTGCACCGGGTTTTATCCCATATGGTTCGGTCTCTTTCCGCAGCGCGGAAAGCGTCGCACAAAGCACAAACTCCGTAGCTCTAGCGACGACCCACAGGAGTCTCCGAAAAATTTCATTCGTGAACCGAAGGACGCAGCCCGGAATCGAACCAACAACCTTCGGAGTCAAACGGCTTGACCACTTTGCCACAATGGGTGTAGGTGGGGGATGTGTGTGGGTTGGGGATGAGTTAAAGGGGATTGTATGTTTGTGTGCCTGGGTGTGTGTATGAGGGTAGGAGTATGTGTGGGTGGGTGGGGGTGTGTCTCATAACATGGTAATATGCATTGTTTATGTTTACAACATTCATTTGACAATGTTTTTTTTTCCCCCTATGTGAATGCATCATCTACTATTGATGAACGAAAGATAAGTGATTGGAAGGGCCGAATGTAACACGGGCCTGCGTGCCCAATTTGTTACCCTTCGAAAATAAAGTTCGTTCGTTCATTCGTTCGTTCGTTCGTTCGTTCGTTCGTTCGTTCGTGCGATGCTCGCCTGTCGGCTCGGTGGTCATGAGTACGAATCTGCAGAGAGGCGGAATTTTACAATGGATCTGGCCTCCCTGGTCGTACTTGGCTGATGAAAGTTAATAGTCGGAACGTCCTTTGTTTCCCGCCATTGTGTTCTGTAAAACTGCACTACCTCGTGTTATGTTATATTGTTTACATCTCTACAGCTTTACCGAAGACACGCTAGGAAACATCTAATGGCAGTAGAAATGAGATTTCATGGGGGAAATGCAAAGAATGCCATGGATTGACAGAAAAACAAATGAGAAAGTTCTTTCAAGAAAAAGTGAAAAACCGTAAACTTATTATAAATATTAAACACAAACAGTCCAAGTTTGTTTAAAAATAACGGTACTATGAGAAATAAACATGAAAAAAGGATGTGGAAACGAAGAGATAGATGCCAGGATGGCTTAGCATAATCGAGACAAATCTAGACACCCGGCCATAGATTAGCAACAGTATGAGATATCGAACCAAGACTGCCTAAGCGAATTTATTAACATTGCACATTCTTCTTCTTCTTGTTTCGATCGTTTGAAATATGTCTATAACTGCAATGTTGTCTTTCGCATGAATTTAACTGTCCTGTTTAGTTCACTCAGTGGTCCATAGATCAACTTGAATATTCTCAGCTCTGTGAGGTTTTCCCTAGCTAAGATATTTTGGACATCTTAGCAACCTTGGCGGCAGTCAAGGCAGCTCTGTTGATCACTATGTGATGAACTTGTGCACTTCTTTAGTCCAGAATTCTCAATCAGATACAGTGAGAGTGTACTTGGTACGGGCAGCAATGGATTAACAAATACATTTAAGTAAAAATATATTTAAAAAATAAAATTTACATTAAAAAAAAATTAATACTGAGACTAGACATATTAGGTGACTACCAGGCGGGTTTCAGACAAAACAGATCAACAATAGATCAGATATTTATCATACGACAAATAGCCGAGAAATATTCTATGGAATAATCTATGGAATGCTATGCAGGAATTTGGAATACCAAGGAAGTTAATCAACACGACCAGACTATGCATGGAAGATACTTATAATATAGTAACATATAAAGGTAGGAAATCAGATCCTTTCCAAATAACATCTGGCTTGAAACAGGGTGATGCACTATCGCCGCTCCTTTTCAATCTAGCTCTAGAGAAAGTTGTAAGGAAGGTAAAGGATGAGTGTAATATTGGAGGAACATCCAAAATGCTAGGTTATGCAGATTATATAGATATTATAGGGGAAAATGAACAAAAGACATTGGAAATATTGACTCACTTAAAGGAAAAAGCTCAACAAATGGGGCTGGTTATCAACCAAGACAAGACAGAATTTATGGTAGTTTCAAGAGAAGGAACGGCTAAAAACTCTGGCCACATACACATAGATAATATGACCATTAAAAGAACGGAAACATACAAATACCTGGGTACAATCTTCAACTGGTCCAACATAATAAGGGAAGAAATACAAGCTAGAATCAACTCTGGAAATAAGATATACTATGCACTACAACATCTGCTAAAATCGAATGCGCTATCTCGTAACACCAAGATCACAATATACAAAACACTGATTAGACCAGTTATGCTGTATGGCTCTGAAACCTGGAGTACAACGAAAGGAGACGAAGCCTTGTTACAAACCTTTGAGAACAAAGTCTTAAGATGCATCTTTGGGCCCATTAGGGATACACAAAGTGGAGAGTGGAAAAGAAGAAGCAACAAAGACATTTATGATCTGTTTACGTCACCGCTAATCACTGGTATCATGAAGGCTAATAGACTGCAATGGCTGGGGCATATAGAAAGAATGGAAGATAATAGGGAAACAAAACTCGCTTATACTCAGGAAATAAATTACCGTAGACCCCGAGGTAGACCAAGAAGACGGTGGAGAGATAATATATATACAGACCTACAAGCACTTGGAATCAGCGACTGACAAGAGAAGGTCAACCAGAGAGACGAATGGAGACAGCTTGTATCTGCAGCAAAGAACCTCAATGGCTCGGAATGCTGAAGAAGAAGAAGAAGAAGAAGTACTGAGACTCTTCGCTGACTGTTGAATATGACGACAGAGCACGCGTGGGAATGCCCCGAGTGATGCATGTCGGTGTGTGACTGAACTCAACTAGACTCTTTGTGTGTGTATGTGTGTATGTGTGTATGTGTGTATGTGTGTGTGTGTGTGTGTGTGTGTGTAACAACGCTGAAGTAACAGGCCTGTATATCCACAGCTGTGGGACATAACATATTTCGTAATACTTTAATACAGCATCCCGTTTTTGGACAATGCAGAAACAATTTTACCTTTTGGCAAAGATCAACATCATCATTGTCATCACCTTCATTTTGAAATATTACCGTCAAACGTAGTGGGGGAGGGGGGATTGTTGCCTTTCCAGCGCCCTGTGGCAAAGTATCATTCATATGTTTCACATAACATGATGTATAATGGATGCAGTATATAACTGACGATCTGCAACGAAATATGCCAGGCAAGAAATCGTGCAATGTTTTATTTGTGGTTTCTGTGTTTACAATCACCAGGACAGTACATTATATTGAATTTTGCGTTCATTATTATACCATATTGATACTGATATACGGAAGCGAATCGTACACTATTAGCAGATAAGTGGGGAATTAAGTAGACACTCCAGAGAGGTGGTTTTATAGACGAATGATAAGAACATGAGCGGATAGAAAGAGTAGTGCAGATATCTTGAATGAAGTTAACTCACTAACATAACCAGTTGCTGGCATCAGAAGTTAGCAGTTCACATCCTTTGGGCATTTCATGAGAAGGAAAAAGTTGGAATAAGTCCTCACAAAGGGAAAGTTGCAGGGGTAGGGAGGTGGGAAGAGACTCACAGAGAAGATGCTCGACAGTTTCATATGACATAGAGGTACATCCATGATTACTGGATATGCTTGGAGACACGAAACAGAAGGCCATGGATAGGCATGATCACGAAAGCCACCCGGCGTGAACAATAATAGAATAGCCATTGCTTTTAAGGAACAAGGGTAGAAAATGGGAAGCTCTCTTCACTGCCAAGTAGCAGCACAGATGATATGACGAAAAATAAACATAGCGAAGAAATCGCGAACCAAATAGTGCTAGAAACTAGGAGGCTGACTTAAAACACAGTATACGTCAGAAAGATTGCCAACAACAACAAATAGTCTGATATTAGAGCTGGAACAAGGAGACTGCACGTTTAGATTCTCTGGATCGTGAGAAGATATTTGCTGGCAGGACAACGTTATCATGGCCAAAACATATTGCAAAGGATAACGAGAATATTCAGGAACGATATATATCAGCCCGAGAATCATGGACAGATGTGAATATATCAGAAATATCAGAATGGGACTTAGAACGTCACGGCAAGGTGAAATCTATCCAGATTAGGAACGACAGAAGGACCGGGGCATGGACTTGATAATCACAAGGTTCTAGCATAGTCAACTATATATTATCTACATTTAATGTTGTAATAACCGGCCCGTCTGTCCATAACAGGCACGGTAAACATAAATTGTTATTTAACTGTGATCTTGTTGAGATGCGACGGCCTTGAGCATTGGGCAAATAAATTATGCCTTCAATGACATGATTGCCGGGCCTTCGAGTCTTTCATTGCCGTTTATTTTGCATGCTTCAAGAATTTGCTGGAGTTTGTGTCACCCTGGACCATTTATGGTTGCTGTGTTATATTTGAATTTATCAAGACACATTCTAATATTCACAAGGTCATAATAGAATAGCCATTGCTTTAGGGGAACAAGGGTAGAAATGGGAAGCTCTCTTCACAAGGTCATAATTTTCTTTCTAAATGTTGTTGTTGTTGTTTTTGTTTTTGTTGTTGTTGTTGTTGTTGTTGTTGTTGTTGTTGTTGTTGTTGTTGTTGTTGTTGTTGCTCGCTCGCATTGAACTCAAGCATGGTTCACATATGTGCTACTACTGTGGACTGACTTTTACATGTGGATTCGTCATCAAGTGCCCTGCCAGCTGGCGTAGGCGTTCATGTCTCCCCACAGATCTCGGTATTTGCTGTTATGGATCAACTCTGACCAGATGGATTAGCTTTCCCTATTGCCAATGTCCCTCGCTATCAGGCGAACGGACTCAGAATTTTGGGGTGCTAGTAATTTACACTCTCAAATCAAGGCCGAGAAGTCAAAATTTCAGTTCTACTGACCAATGTAGCCAAATAAGAGTGGTATTAGAAAAAGAAACAAAAAACTATAAAGAAACAGAGTGCCTAGAAATAAATGACAACTCGAAAGAATTTGATGAAAATATAAAGAGATTTACATAGAAGACAAATAATGTAACAGGAAATGGTTGTAACAAAGCGGGGGGGGGGGGGGGAGGAGGGGGGGGGGGAGAGAAATTATAGTTGATAACACAGATATAATAGACAAGATGGACATAATACACAGAAAATTTATTCTGAGACAACAGGGTCAATAAATGAATATTGTATAATACTCAAGTTGGACCAAACATATTAAATGCTGAAGTAGAGAAGGCTATTAAAAAGATGAAACAAGGAGAGGGTCCAGGTCCTGAAAGGATAACAACGGAAATGATAAAATCCTTATCCAACTTTGGCATTGATACTATCACAGAGTTATATATATATATATATATATATATATATATATATATATATATATATATATATATATATATATATATATATATATATATATATATATATTGGCTCGAAATGTTCTTTGACAATGTATGTGGGGAAAGAATGCTTGACATTCCAGGAGGAGGATCTCCTGTGGTGGTTGTGTGTGTGTGTGTGTGTATTTATAGACTACAAGAAAGCCTTTGATAGAGTAAGACATGGGTTGGGGGATGTGTGTGTCCAAAAAAGTCGACTAAAAGTCGACAGGGTCGACTTAATTGCACCGGGTTTTATCTCATATGGTTCGGTCTCTTTCCGCAGCGCGGAAAGCGTCGCACAAAGCACAAACTCCGTAGCTATAGCGACGACCCACAGGAGTCTCCGAAAAATTTCATTCGTGAACCGAAGGTCGCGGCCCGGAATCGAACCCACAACCTTCGGAGCCCGAGTCAAACGGCTTGACCACTTTGCCACAATGGGTGTAGGTGGGGGATTGTGTGGGTTGGGGATGAGTTAGAGGGGACTGCATGTATGTGTGCCTGGGTGTGTGTATGTGGGTAGGGGTATGTGTGGGTGGTTGGGGGATGTGTCTCATAACATGGTAATATGCATTGTTTATGTTTACAACATTCATTTGACAATGTTTTTTTCCCTATGTGAATGCATCATCTACTATTGATGAACGAAAGATGAGTGATTGGAAGGGCCGAATGTATCACGGGCCTGCGTGCCCAATTTGTTACCCTTCGAAAATAAAGTTCGTTCGTTCATTCGTTCGTTCGTTAGTTCGTTCGTTCGTTCGTTCGTTCATTCTTTCGTTCGTTCGTTCGTTCGTTCGTTCGTTCGTTCGTTCGTTCGTTCGTTCGTTCGTGCGATGCTCGCTTGTCGGCTCGGTGGTCATGAGTACGAATCTGCAGCGAGGCGGAATTTTACAATGGATCTGGCCTCCCTGGTCGTATTTGGCTGATGAAAGTTAATAGCCGGAACGTGCTTTGTTTCCCGCCATTGTGTTCTGTAACACTGCACTACTTCGTGTTATGTTATATTGTTTACAGTTCTACAGCTTTACCGCAGACACGCTAGGAAACAACTAATGGCAGTAGAAATGAGATTTCATGGGGGAAATGCAAAGAATGCCATGGATTGACAGAAAAACAAATGAGAAAGTTCTTTCAAGAAAAAGTGAAAAACCGTAAACTTATTATAAATATTAAACACAAACAGTCCAGGTTTGTTTAAAAATAACGGTACGATGAGAAATAAACTTGAAAAAAGGATGTGGAAACGAAGAGATAGATGCCAGGATGGCTTAGCATAATCGAGACAAATCTAGAGACCCGACCATAGATTGGCAGCAGTATGAGATATCGAACCAAGACTGCCTAAGTGAATTTATTAACATTGCACATTCTTCTTCTTCTTGTTTCGATCGCTTGAAATATGTCTATAACTGCAATGTTGTCTTTCGCATGAATTTAACTGTCCTGTTTAGTTCACTCAGTGGTCCATAGATCAACTTGAATATTCTCAGCTCTGTGAGGTTTTCCCTAGTTAAGATTTTTTGGACATCTTACCCTCCTTGGCGGCAGTCAAGGCAGCTCTGTTGATCACTATGTGATGAACTTGTGCCCTTCTTTAGTCCAGAATTCTCAATCAGATACAGTGAGAGTGTACTTGGTACGGGCAGCAATGGATTTACAAATACATTTAAGTAAAAATATATTTTAAAAATAAAATTTACATTAAAAAAATTAATACTGAGACTAGACATATTAGGTGACTACCAGACGGGTTTCAGACAAAACAGATCACCAATAGATCAGATATTTATCTTACGACAAATAGCCGAGAACAGTTGGGAATATAAAAGAGATCTCCATAACATTTTTGTGGATTTTAAAAAGGCTTATGATAGTGTCCATAGGAATAGTCAATGGAATGCTATGCAGGATTATGGAATACCAAGGAAGTTAATCAACATGACCAGACTATGCATGGAAGATACTTATAATATAGTAACATATACATATAAAGGTAGGAAATCGGACCCTTTCCAAATAACATCCGGCTTGAAACAAGGTGATGCACTATCGCCGCTCCCGTTCAATCTAGCTCTAGAGAAAGTTGTAAAGAAGGTAAAGTTGGAGTGTGATATTGGAGGAACATCCAAACTGCTTGGTTATGCAGATGATATAGATATTATAGGGGAAAATGAACAAAAGATATTGGAAATATTAACTCACTTAAAGGAAAAAGCTCAACAAATGGGGCTGGTTATCAACCAAGATAAGACAGAATATATGGTAGTTTCAAGAAAAGGAACGGTTAAAAACCCTGGCCACATACAAATAGATAATGTTTGCATATCCTTTTACAGGACATCGCTGTCAACATCAGCATCTTTTAGCTGATTGTTGATTTCTTAGCAAGATTACGCTCAGTAGTTTGCCATTACTTTCTGAGCGGCCGACTCACATACCCCGTAAGTTACCGACGCGATTCAAACCACTGCTGATTCTCACCGTCGTCACGTTACCTTAGTTAGTTAGTTAGTTAGTTAGTCGAGGTTCCAACTTCACGACAACGGGTCGTCCCCATTATGCTCCGTTCCTGTGTCAGTGATCTTTTAAAGAACTGGATAATTGGGGTTGGCATGTGGATCATATTATTATTACGTTTGCTATGTAATTTTACACCGGCCTTCCCATCAACATGGGAACGGTGACGTCATTTTGCCGTTGACAATAGTCCTGGAATAAAGTTTAATTAATTGAGAACAACCAGGCGTTACTCAACTCATTCAATATTTATTCAAGTTGCTTCTGTAATTCTGCCGGACCATGACAAGACGAACGAGCTAAACAATGAAGAAGAAGTCAGCCCCTGGCACGTTACCTACGAGAGGATACGAGATTACGGAGAAAGGTCGCTAACCTCTAGGCCAGGAAGCCGGCACAAATAGATAATATGACCATTAAAAGAACGGAAACATACAAATACCTGGGTACAATCTTCAATTGCTCCAACATAATAAGGGAAGAAATACAAGCTAGAATCAACAATGGAAATAGGATATACTATGCACTACAACATCTGCTAAAATCAAATGCACTATCTCGTAACATCAAGATCACAAAATACAAAACACTGATAAGACCAGTTGTGCTGTATGGCTCTGAAACCTGGAGTACAGCTAAAGGAGACGAAGCCTTGTTACAAATCTTTGAGAACAAACTCTTAAGACACATCTTTGGGCCCATTAGTGATACACAAAGTGGAGAGTGGAAAAGACATTTATGATCTGTTTAAGTCCCCGCTAATCACTGGTATCATGAAGGCTAATAGACTGCATTGGCTGGGGCATATAGAAAGAATGGAAGATAATAGGGAAACAAAACTCGCTTATACTCAGGAAATAAATTACCGTAGACCCCGAGGTAGACCAAGAAGACGGTGGAGAGATAATATATATACAGACCTACAAGCACTTGGAATCAGCGACTGACAAGAGAAGGTCAACCAGAGAGACGAATGGAGACAGCTTGTATCTGCAGCAAAGAACCTCAATGGCTCGGAATGCTGAAGAAGAAGAAGAAGAAGTACTGAGACTCTTCGCTGACTGTTGAATATGACGACAGAGCACGCGTTGGAATGCCCCGAGTGCTGCATGTCGGTGCGTGACTCAACTCAACTGGACTCTTTGTGTGTGTGTGCGTGTGTGTGTGTGTGTGTTTGTATAAATATATATATATATATATATATATATATATATATATATATATATATGTATATGTGTGTGTGTGTGTGTGTAACAACACTTAAGTAACAGGCCTGTATATCCACAGCTGTGGGGTATGACATATTTCGTAATACTTTAATACAGCATCTCCTTTTGGGGCCACGCAGAAACAATTTTACCTTTTGGCTAAGATCAACATCATCATTGTCATCATCTTCATTTTGAAATATTACCGTCACACGTTGGTTTGGGGGGGGGGGGGGGAAGAGGGGGATTGCTGACCTTCCAGCGCCCTATGGCAAAGTATCATTCATATTTTTCACATAACATGATATATACATCTGCAGTATATAACTGACGATCTGCAGCGAAATATGACAGGCAAGAAATCGTGCAATGTTTTATTTGTGGTTTCTGTGTTTACAATCACAAAGAGAGTACATTATATTGAATTTTGTGTTCAGTAGTATACCATATTGATACTGGTATACGGAAGCGTATCTTACACAATTAGCAGACAAGTGGGGAGTTAAGTAGACACTCCAGAGAGGTGGTTTTATAGAAGAATGATTAAAAACATCAGCGGATAGAAAGAGTAGTGCAGATATCTTGAATGAAATTAACTCACTAAGATAACCAGTTGCTGGCATCAGAAGTTAGCAGTTCACATCCTTTGGGCATTTCATGAGAAGGAGAAAGTTGGAATAAGTCGTCACAAAGAGAAAGTTGCAGGGATAGGGAGGCGGGAAGAGACCAACAGAGAAGATGCTGGACAATTTCTCATGGCATAGAGGTACATCCATGATTACTGGATATGCTTGGAGACACGAAACAGAAGGCCATGAATAGGCATGATTACTGGATATGCTTGGAGACACGAAACAGAAGGCCGTGGATAGGCATGATTTCTGGATATGCTTGGAGACACGTAACAGAAGGCCGTGGATAGGCAGGTTCACGAAAGACACCCGGCGTCAACAATAATAGAATAGCCATTGCTTTTGAGGAACAAGGGTAGAAAATGGGAAGCTCTCTTCACAAGGTCAGAATTTTCTTTCTAAATTTTGTTGTTATTGTTCTCTCCCTTTGAACTCAAGCGTGGTTCACATATGTGCTACTACTTTGGACTGACTTTTACGTGTGGATTCGTCATCAAGTGCCCTGCCAGCTGGCGTAGGCGTTCATGTCTCCCCACAGATCTCGGTATTTGATGTTATGGATCAACTCTGTCGAGATGGATTAGCTTTCCCTATTGCCAATGTCCCTCGCTATCAGGCGAACGAACTCCGATCTCCGAGTTGGCAGGGCCTCTATGGCGTTGAGTGCATCATCCGCTAGCTTGGTCTCACTTGAGTAAAACTCTAAATAGTGCTCGACCCATCTATCCATCTGCTGTTTCTTATCAGTGATGATGTCTCCAGTCAAGGTTTTCAGCGGTGCACTTCTTTTGATCATTGGACCACAGGCTTTCTTTATCCCTTCATACATGCTTCTGATGTTTCCCTTATCACTTGCGATTTGAATGGACTCACATAACTTGAACCAATAGTCATTCGCACACTGCCTGGCAGCCTTTTGTACATCCTTCCTCGCTTGCTTCAGCTCACTCAGAGTGTTACGCGTTGGTCTTTCCTTGTTTCTTAAGAGAGCTATCTTCTTTTTATCAATCAAGGGCTGCAGTATCTGGCTGTTTGCCGTAAACCAGTCCTGCCTCTTATGATCCACAGTGCCGTAAACCCCTACCGCTGTTTTATAAATAGTTTCCTTAAGTTTACTCCATTTATCATTTACTGTACAATTTTCTGATGTATCATTGAAAGCGTCTTCAAGTTGCTGTTGAAATTCAAAGCACTTTCCAGGATCGTGAGTGTTAGTAATATTAATCCTGGGGCTAAACTTGTGTTTAGCTGTGTAGATTCTCTTTGGTCTCAGTCTAACCCTTGCAACAACCAAAGAATGATCTGTATCACAGTCAGCACTGTGGTAACTTCGAGTTAATGATGTATGGTTCAGATGTTGTCTCCGTGTGATAATGAAGTCCAGCTGATGCCAATGGCTGGATCTTGGATGTTTCCATGTGACCTTATGCATCTCTTTTGTTTTAAAAAAGGAGTTTGTAATACATAGGTCATTTCTAGTGCAATGCTCCAGCAGCCTTTGCCCATTATCATTCATGCGATCGATGTTGTATTTTCCAAGGCACACTGGCCATGAACTCCAGTCCTTGCCCACACGAGCATTGAAATCACCGAGCATATAAATGTAGTCGGATTTTGGAACTGCCTTTATCGCAGAGTCTAGCTGCTCATAGAACGTATCCTTCACATCATCAGAGAAAGCGAGTGTCGGTGCATATGCAGTGAGAATCGTGGCAAATCCACAAGAGGTTGCCAAGCGCAGTGATAATAATCTTTCATTACCTCCATCTGGGATATCAATCATTCCCAGTAGCGAATTCTTCACTGCAAAGCTCACACCATGTTGCCTTTTTTCTGCCTGCCCTCTTCCCTTCCCAAAAAAGGTGTAATTGTTTTCCCTGAGTGACCCTTCCTCAGCGAGGTGAGTCTCCTGCAGGCCAGCAATATCAATGTTAAGACGATTGAGTTCAGCATCAATCACAGCCGTTTTTCTCACATCGTCAATATTTGTCAAGTCAGTGGAAAAGCCTGGACACATGTGTCAAGATCTCCAATAAGACCTTACAGAGTTAAGGAGAGTAAACATAAGTCTAGTAGGGAGACACCAGACAGGAGAGACACCAAGCACTATAAATAGCCTCACAAGGAGACACATTTGTGTCAGACCAGGGGCCAATGCGTACAACTGAGCGAGGGCTTTCCCCAAGCCATTGGCAAGCTTGTCCTTGCGAGTAACCGTGAAGTGCCCGGTTACTGGAGCTCACAAGCCAGCGTGCTTGCGACTGCACGCAATAATAGCTACTGCACGGAGAGGACAGTGTCCGTGCTGGTCCACGCAATGTGTAGCGTGTGGACACACCCGACTGGAGACGGTAGAGAGCAGACGTATCCCTAACCAATGCTATAGTTTCTAGGCAATAGGCAAACATTAGGCTATTCATTTAGATTGTGATTTCGAGCATCATTTCTCACCACTTCATTGCATTTATGTTGTATAACAATGATGAAGTATAACGCTCGCAGAGCCATTGAAATGTCGGCTCTAAATAAATTGCATTCCTTTCGCAAATGTCACGAGTTGTTATTTCGTGCGGTGCGAAAGTAGGGGAGTCCTGAGAATCTGCAGCGAACAAGTCGCTGACACATGGTTCTCACGTTCCAGGTTGCAAGCCGTAGCTTGAGGTTTCTATTCTTTTTATTAGTACCTGGTGCATTGGTTTTACAGCCTGCGATAAAGATTTTGTCCTAGCCCCAAGCACCCATTGAAGCAGGCAGGCTGTGGCGGATCAGCACCCAAGTGGCTGGGGGCTGCCCAGCTTGAGGAGGGCGGTAGCTGATCAGTGACACCTGTAGGTGTCTCCCACCGTCAGAGGCAACGCGTGGCGCCCCATGTCTACGCCAACTGACAAGGACTTATAACCCGTAACAGTTGCCTCTCGCTTTGATTCCGAGACCGGTTAAGACCAGGGATGTAGTTATTGCCTCTCCATGGCACAAAGCCTGGGCTAAAATAAAGAAACCATGTGTTGCCCATGCAGCATGATCCCTCTCTCGGCCTGCCTAGTTCACTCCAGAGGAAAGTTGACACCTATAATCTGGAACAAGACAAGCTGCAGAAGCTGCCGGATCAGCAAAGCAATGCTCTAACCGTCCGCCTGTCGGAGCTTCGATCCTAGACCAGCTGCCAACCAAGGCTTAGGGCCTGGTCTGCCCTGCCATGACGTATTTTGTCTTTGGGTTGCATTTCCTTGCACAAGGATAAGGCTAGTACCCTCCCAATTGCGCTCTTCCGCCCGAAGCCGTTGGCACAATGTTGGGTGTCGGGTTTGGTAAGCGCCGCCCAACATTCGGCGCTGACAGAAAGCAGGTAGTACCGTCTAATATTTACATATATAAATAATAATATTTATATAAATAAATATAAATAATATATATATATATATATATATATATATATATATATATATATATATATGTATGTATGTGTGTGTGTGTGTGTGTGTGTGCGTGCGTGCGTGCGTGTGTGTTTGTTTGTTTGTTTATAGACTACAAGAAAGCCTTTGATAGAGTAAAACATGAACGATTAATTAAATGATTTCAAGATATAGGAGCAGATGGAAAGGACATCCGACTTATTAGTAAATTGTACTGGGAACAAGTGTCGTGAATTAGACACGGAAATAATTATTCGTCGCCCAAGGAGATAAAAAGAGAAGTACGGCATAAATGCGCGCGCGCGCGTGTGTGTGTGTGTGTGTGTGTTTGTGCTTGCGTGCGTGTTTGAGTGCGTGCGTGCGTGTGTGTGTGTGTGTGTGTGTGTGTGTGTGTGTCCAACACTTGGGAATCAACATTTTCGACCTTTTACAATTTTATTTTTCAAACGTTTATTTCATACAAAGCAATGTGCATTTACAAGGTGAAATGTGTGCTTCTTTTGTTTGTTTATATCACAATGCGTTGCCGGTTGTTAGTGTTACGTGTTACATGTGTGAATAAAACAAACACATACATATACATTTATGATAATATTACATTTATGGCATAGTGCATGTAAACAAACATTCCTTGCATATGCTTAATTTCCATCTCCACAAGCGGAATGCATGTTACTGCCAAACGATAAATCAAGGTGTAACAATAACACCAGTAAAACAACTCGTTGGTCCAGAGGATAATCATTTGACAAAATCCGAAAACATAGATAACTCGAAGCCGGCTGACGTGATCATTCCAGCAATATTTATTTCCTGTAGACAGCTTGTGTTCCATATGAACAATAAGATTAATAATATAAATAATAATCAAGATACCGTTCTTGTACAGCCAAGAGGGCCGATATCGTAGTAATATGGATACTCACACAGCTGTACCTAGTATTTAAATTCTACGACAATGTTTCATCAGCTAACGTCAGCCTCACTGTTTCTTATGTGTTGACCGTCCTGTCACCTTGGCCATTTTCACCGAGTCAGTCTTAATTTATACTTTCATGGCTTGTAGTACAATATCCAATATACAAAATATACAATATCACAATATACAAAGCACTGATCAGACCATTTGTGCTGTATGGCTCTGAAACCTGGAGCACAACGAAAGGAGTCGAAGCCTTGCTACATACCTTTGAGAAGAAAGTTTTAAGACGCATCTTTGGACCCATTAGGGATACACAAAGTGGAGAGTGGAAAAGAAGAAGTAACAACGACATTTTTGATCTGTTTAAGTCCCCGCTAATCAATGGTATCATGAAGGCTAATAGACTACAATGGCTGGGGCATATAGACAGAATGGAAGATAATAGGGAAACAAAACTCGCTTACACTCAGGAAATAAATGACCGTAGACCCCGAGGTAGACCAAGAAGACGGTGGAGAGATAATATATATACAGATCTACAAGCACTTGGAATCAACGACTGGCAAGAGAAGGTCAACCAGAGAGACGAATGGAGACGGATTGTATCTGCAGCAAAGAACCTCAATGGCTCGGAACGCTGAAGAAGAAGAAGAAGATGGCTTGTAGTTGGTCCTGACTGAGAAGAATAATGTTTTAACTATTTAGCTCTTCTATTAAGTAGTTCCTAACTATCACTGCCATCTCCTGAAGGTTTGTTGATATCTTTCTGTGTACAAACTCATGCCGCCTTCCGTGTCGCCAGCCCAAGGTCTAACTGTTGTTGCTAAACTACATCGCTGTGACGTTATTACCTTCTCACGTCACACTTGGCGACCTTTTCTGTGTCTTGTTTTGAGATTATTTCTCTGATTCTTTATGACCTATCTATTACGTCATTCATTCTGACTCGCTACTTGGCAGTTACACCTGTCCATCTCTCTCTCTCTCTCTCTCTCTCTCTCTCTCTCTCTCTCTCTCACACACACACACACACACACACACGCGCACACACACACAGAGATAGACAGAGAGAGAGAGGAGAGAGAGAGAGAGAGAGAGAGAGAGAGAGAGAGAGAGAGAGAGTCCTATTAAACCGAAGCTTCCTGTTCTCTATATTAGGTAATTAACTACCATTGAAAGAATAAACCCATTAATTGTTATATCGAAGAAGCATAGTAAATTGCGTTAGAAAATTCTCACGCATATTAAATAAAGCCATCATTTTTACACAAACTTTGAAGGTGTCTTAAAATTATTATCCCTTTGTTTACGGGGCATGTACCTGTAGCTAATTTCGTTGATCACTTTATAAAAGATTAAGATAAATACTACAATTATTTAAATCGCATAACACTGTTATGTTAGTGTTAGTAATGTCAATGGATTAACTCATGCTGTTATATGTCCCTTTGCAATATTTTAATTACACGACTTTCTTTTACATTTGGTTTTATTTTGTACAAAACTGTGCTTTACAAGGTGCGTTGCATGTTTTCTTTTACATTTACAAAATACAACAAGACAACCCCCCCCCCCCCTCCCCCCATTCCTTCCACCAGACGTCAAATGAAACAATATTCTCTAATTGTTTGTGTAATGACTGCGTACTATCTATTAAATTACATATATTAATTGTTCACACACATTAAATGCGGTTTGCATTCAAAACTTACATATAAATAAGAATTGTAGGTATCCTATTCAAACATCGTTTTTATTGTCAGAACCTACAGCCAAACGTTTCTAGTCCTACTGTGTGAGTTATTTCTCTCGGAATAATATGACCATTCATTTGTATTAGATTGGCCGCTTCTTTTAAGAACCATGGATCATACATTAATCATTGCAACAAGCGAAATAAATTGCAAACACGTATGCGAGAGAGGCACACGGGAGAGAGAGAGAGAGAGAGAGAGAGAGAGAGAGAGAGAGAGAGAGAGAGAGAGAGAAACTACTGAACGTAAACTTGCCAAGATATCATAAACAAGTTAGTTAGTTAGTTAGTTAGTCAGGGTTCCAACTTCACAGCAACGGGTCGTCCCCATTATGCTCCGTTCCTGTGCCAGTGAATATCACATAAAACGCTCCCCACTGCCCAATGTGAAAAGTGGACAAGACAGGAGTCTCGACAAACGACAGCCCACACAGATACACTGTACATAATGCCCCCGCCATAAACAAGCAAAGAATGATGGGATTGACTGTGACTTTGGAAAGGATATACAGCTAACTTCTTGGTTTTGTTATTTGGCCTGTACAACAGGCCGACAAAAATTTATTTATTCTTTAGAATCGGTACTATTGTATTAAAAGTATACAACCATTCATAATTTTGTCGAAAATTCTCACGTACTTAAAATACAGCAATTATTTTTCTCAAATAAGTGTTTATCTCCTTGTTTATAAGGCATATAACTGTAGCTAATTTCATTAAAATATTTATAAAAGATTAAGACAAATACACAAATATTTAAATTACGTGATACAGTCACGCTATTGTTAGTGATTTCCCTTGAAATCACTTATGTTGTTATGTCCCAGTGTAATTTTTTAATAACATGCCTTTCTTTTAGCGTGGATTTATTTGGAACAAAACTGTGTTTTTTGCGTGTTTTCTTTTCTTTTTATCATCATTATCATCATCATCATCATCATGTGCCAGCCAGTAAGCGTGGGTGGTCATGTGTCGCCATCTCACTCGATCAACAGAGTCGTGGATCAGCTCAGTGTTCCTGTCTCGACTATGCAACATGGTCAAGCCACCCAGGTATTTACTTATTTGCCTTCCTCTTGCTCTTTCCCCTTCAATCTTGCCAGTTTTCACAAAGTTCTCCAATTTATTTCTTCTCATAACGTGACCAAAAAATGTTGACTGTCTACGTCTATTTTCTCTAATCAGTTAACGATTTTCATTTGTTTCTTGTAGGACTTTGTCATTTTTTTGTGTACATGATATTCTTTGCATTTTCCTCAGAAACCACATTTCTAAAGACATCAGATGTTTTTCAGCTTGTCTGCTCATTGTCCAGGCTTCACATCATACAAAAGCACAGGTTCTATGTAGCAATTCAACACTCTTTTTCACGTTTCGCTTGATCTCTTTTTATTGGTCAGTATGTTTTTCATCTTGCGAAAGGCTACCTTCTCATTGGTAATTCTTGTTCTAATCTCTTCAAGGCATTTCCCATAAGATGTTATGAGTGTGCCGAGATAATTGTATCTTTTCACTTGCTTAAGAATATTCCCATTTACTTGTATATTACTTGTGGTATTCGTTCTTCCTAGTGACACCGTAGTCTGTGTCTTCTTACAATTTAATTCTAACGATAGTTGTTCACTGTGTGCAACAACCGCATCTACCAAATGTTGTAGATCCTACTCATTGTCTGTAATCAATACTGTATCATCTGCATATCTATTGTTATTGATGTTACGTCCCCCAATGATGATTCCTTTCATATCGTCATCATTTCTGAAAATACTTTCACTTTTGAGGGAAAAAAAGATCTGGAGACATAACGCATCCCTGTCTCACACCTCTTTTAATAGGCTGATATTGAGTTACTTCATTGTCAACTCTTATGGCAGCTTATTGTTTCCAATATATGTTTTTTTACAAGTCTATGGTCTTTCCCATCAATTTGTAGATCTGCAAGCATCATGTCGACATGTATTACTCTATCAAAAATCTTTGTGTCGACAATAAATCAAAGGTGTAGATCTGTGTTTACTTCTACAGAATGTTCAATTAATGTTCTCGGCATATATACAGCATTTACAGTACTCTTGCCTTCTACAAACCCACACTGTTCTTCTCATATTTTGGGTTGTATTTCCTTCCTATCTCTTTGCATGATAATTCACAGCAAAATCTTCGTGATGTGGCTCATTATGCTAATTGTTCGATGTTGATTACATTCCAAGGCTCCTGATTTCTTCAGGATTGCAATAAATATAGAATTACATAATTCAGGAGGTATATCTCCAGTATTATATATTGCATTCAGCAATCTGGTGACTTGGTCTGTTCCATATCTTTCTAGGACATTGATAATTTCTGTTGTAATGTTTTCTGTACCCGGGGTCTTGCAGTTTTCATATGGTTAAGAGCATTCTGAACTTCCATCTTCAAAATTGATGGTCCTTCATTATTATTCCGAAGATCAAACTGTTCTTCTTTTGTATCATCATAAAGGTCTTTCATTTAATCTGACCACGCATGTAAAATCTGATCTTTTTCTATTATGATTTTGTCACCTTTGGTTTTTAGGCAACACGTTGATGTGTGTGTTCTTTTGTTAGTGATGTCATTAATTCTTTTGTGCATTAATTTGGTATTCCGATAGTTGTATTGGTTTTCAATTTCCTTGCAATATTCCTCATGCCATTTTTATTGTGCCTCTTTGCATAGTTTCCTCATTTTCCAGTGAATCTCTTCATATTTTCCCTTGTTATTCTTGGTTATTTCTACTTATTTCCATGAGTTTTGTTGCGCCCCATTATCTTTATTTTTTTAATTTATATATTTATTTTATTTATTTATTTATATTTTTTTTTTTTGGGGGGGGGGGGGGGGGGGTGGGTCTTGAAATAATATTTCCATATCAGACAATGCATAAAATCTGTTCTTTAGCTCTACGTTGAATTTATCTTTTATCTCCTCACTTTTCAGTGCCCGTAGATCAAAAATATTTGTTTCTTGGTGTATATTTCACTTTCTTTATTTTATATCTATACTAGCTGACCCGGCCCTTCATCGCCCAGTCCCTGGAGGGGATCTATCTATCTATCAGTCTGTCTGTCTGTCTGTCTGCTTGTTTGTTTGTCTGTCTGTCTGTCTGTCTGACTGGCTGCCCCGGCCCGGCTTCACCCAGTCCCTGGTGGGGAGCATCTCATTTAATTCATATAAGTAGTCATATAAGCTCCCGTTCCCGACTATCTGTCTGTCTGTCTGTCTGTCTGTCTGACCCGTCCCGGCTTCACCCAGTCCCTGGTGGGGAGCATCTCATTTAATTCATATACGTAGTTATATAAGCTCCCGTTCCCGACTATCTGTCTGTCTGTCTGTCTGTCTGTCTGACCCGGCGTGGCTTCGCCCAGCTCCTGGTGCACAGTAACTTAAAAGAATGTCCTTCCACACACCATCTATTATTTTTTAATGAAAACTGTTTTTAATCACCTACATGACTGTAGATAACTTCTTTAAGCATAAAAAGATGAGTTACAATGTTATGCATTATGCATTATTTTTATGAAAACTTTGAAAATGCCTTAAAGATTATATCATTATTTATTATAACTCATATGCCTTTAAATAACTATAGACAAAGAGTTTATAAATCTTTGAAAACGATGCAAAAATATGACTATAAAGTATATAGAAATGTTATTAAAAGTTATGCCCCTTGAAATAACTTTTCTAGAGTTAAGTCCCCTTGCTATATAGAAATTATAATGAAAAATTAAATATTAAATTTTAGTAAGTAAGTAGCCGATTTTACACTAAAAAACTATGACAGAAAATTGCACAGGAATGAAAAGAAGATGTGTAGAAAATTTCATCTCAATCGGATGGACAGTTCGCGAACGCATAAAGAACGGACGGACGGACACACATCGCCTTTTATATAGATTGCTTTTGATGAATCTATGGGCGCTGTAGCAGTCTGCGCTGGGTATAGTTTTTGCTACTTTTAAAGCATTTAGAAATCTTCTGTTGATGAGAATACAATCAACCTGATTTCTGATCTTATGATCAGGACTCCTCTATGTCCATAATCGCCCTGTGTGATGTTGATATCAGATGCTTCCAATAATCATATCATGTTGTTTTGCCCACTGTACAAGTCCTCACCCTCTCTCACACTGTTCCCCTAGTCCATACTTGCCTACTATGCATCCTTCCTGTTGATTTCCAACTTTGGCGTTCAAGCCATGTCACGGGACCACTGGGGTTAACGATCAGATGATAGATTTACAGAGACCGCTGCAACTTTTTGTTGATAGGAGGGGGGGGGGGACACTTCCATCGGATCAAACGAAACCAAAAGTCCTTGAGATTTCCCCAGGACACAGGAAAATTGTCGGCATGTTATTTTACCCGAATCGCAAGATGAAAGGAAAAACGCAGTATTTATTTGGTTCTAATTTGGAAAGAATCTATTGTGTTCTATGTCAATTAAAAAGATGAACATGTGTCTTTCATGGCAATGTGTAGATTCAATTCAGGATAGAGCTGGTGTACATAAGGTATTCACTAGATAGCGTTTAGGTATAAGTAATGTAGGATAGTCTAGTGATAGATAGAGTGTAGGACTTGAGCATAGTGTTGTTGCTTTGTGGTTAGGTATTCTAGGAGTGTCGGCGACACTAGGCAATCGAGTTGTTAAACTAGCTAGTGTGAGATGTCAATTAGCTCAGCTGGTTGAAAATAGTGTAGTGGGATGATATTTAGAGAGATTGAGAATGGTTGGGGGATGGGGGAAGTGTCCAATGGTGGGATCTTCCAGTGGGGTGTCTACTGGGGTTCTGCACGTCGCCTTTGGTCTTCCCTTGTCTTACCTTGATTCACACCGATATAATGAGCTCCTCTGCCCCATGACAGAGTTTGGTTCACTGTTATGTATCTGAGTGAGGCTGTCGGCCTGCACTCATCTAATGGGGGTCAGTGTCAGGTTGCTCTCACCAGGTGTGTTCTCTCTTTCACAGGTTCCACTCCGGTTATGAAGAAAACAAGCTGAACATTCACTGTTTAAGATTCTGGATGATTCAGGGAAGGAAGTTTTATTCAGCGGCTTTTGCTCTGGACCCATAATCAAGAGGGTCTGAAGGAACATGGCTCGGTTGAGCAGAAACAGATAACTATATGGAAATGACTCCTTAGTGATAGGATTCACGGAAGTTGAGTGAAATCATTTTCCATACCACATGTAAAAAGAACAAGATGAGTTATAAGGGGGAAGAGGAACAACGAACATAGCGTTCTTCTCAGTTATTAGATTCCTGTGGAACTGTAATCATTAACTGTGTAATCGTGAAACTCTAGTACATAAGGAATGAATCATTTTGTTTTCAAGTGACAGTGATCCGTGTTTTCACGATACAGGGATTGTTAAATCTCAGAACGGTAGGGACTTTAGTAACATTGTGTGTGATCGATTCAGGATCAGTATTGGACTATATCCGTGATTGGTGACCAGGTATTTCTGTTATAAAAGAGCTACCGGAGGAAGTCAACATCTGGCAGGAGGGACACATCGTTTGGTGAGGTCATTGTGTGCTGAGCTATGATGATGTTGTGTGGCCATTACCGGGATGATCAGACTTTGCTCCTGAGCTGTCCGGTCTGATTCTGCAGACACACTAGAGCAGTGTTTCCCAACCTTTTTTGTACCATGCCCCACTTAAGCCTTTCTAAAATTCATATTGCCCCCCTCTCCCGCCCCATGCCCCCCTCAACATATACATTATTTTTAATATTCAAAAATTGAAATGTTCACTAAAGAAACTTGAATGATAGGTTTTAGGAAGAAATCACTAGGTAATTATTGAGCAAACACAGTAAGTAAATTTTCAAAACATATAATGGAGAACTGAAATTCAAGTACAAAATAATTTTAATGAAAGATTTTTCTATATTATTTTAATTATTAGTAATTATTTATTATT
Source organism: Cepaea hortensis (assembly GCA_963921405.1). Lineage (NCBI taxonomy): Eukaryota > Metazoa > Mollusca > Gastropoda > Stylommatophora > Helicidae > Cepaea > Cepaea hortensis. The sequence continues at coordinate 16,013,161 of OY992897.1, forward strand.
TAAATTTATTGAGATCCTTGCGCTTGATGCTTGCTGCAAAGAGATCTTATGTCAGGTTCCAATTTAGTTAACTTCAGTCTCAAGTCACCCCGTTTTGTTATATTCAGCCGATTTATTCCATTTTCGAATTGCCCCCCTTAACAGTCAAATTGCCCCCCTGTGGGGCGTGGGCCCCACGTTGGGAAACACTGCACTAGAGTATACGACATACATTCTACACATACATTTCGCACATACATACACTTTTCTTCATTAAATTAAATTAACCTCGACACCGCAAGGTACAAGAGGAACACGATGAGATGAGATGAGATGAGAATTAAATTGTTATTAAGTTTTTAGAAGCTAGAGTTGTGTAGTATGTTGTTCTGGGGAAGAATGAGAGGGGGCATGATCCAGGGGTGAGTGGTGAGAGAGAAAGAGGTATCCAGGGATTGACGGGGTGTTGTGGACGGAATCTAGTTGATTCTCCAGAATAATGATATGGGGTTAAAAGAATGTAGTTGGTCCTCTTAAGCATATAACATCCAGAGGGAATAAATATATTCTAACGATAATTGACCTCTGTAGCCGATCGCCAGAGTCGATTCCTCTTAAAAACATAACTTCCAAAGACATCATGGAAATCTTTTTCCATATTTTTGCTAGGGTAGGGTTCCCTGATACCATCCTCTCAGATCGGTGTCGGGTGTCCGTTTAAAGTGCCGTCCCTGGAGTGAGGGGAGTCAACACCCACATTATATGTATCCCCTTATCAATATCCTGGAGAATACACTAGTTTCCGTCCACCACACTCCTTCGGTTCATGAACACCTCTTTCTCTCTCTCTCTATCACTCTACCTGATCATGTCCCCTCTCATTCTTCCCCCAACGCAACATACTCAACAACTCTTGCTTCTAAAAATTAATAACTATTAATTTATTAAAAGAAAAGTGTAACGTATGTGAGACGTGTATGCGAAGAAAATGTGTGACGTGTTCTATAATGTGTGTAGAATCGGACCCTAAGATAATAGCACATTCAGTTCATCCTTGCAAGGACACACCACAGCACGTTAAGTCAGAACAAGTCCATCTCACCCAGTGCGGTATCTCTCCTGCCGGACACTGACTTTCATCTGCAGCTACCTGGAAATCCATCTTCCTGATCATCCGAAATAGATACAGTTTGTAATTTACGGCTGATCATGGACCGGTTGCACACTACACATTATAAGTTCCTATCGTTCCTAAAAAATGTACGAATCCTGACTTTCATCTGTAGCTACCTGGTAATCCATCTTCCTGATCATCCGAAATAGATACAGTTTGTAATTTACCGCTGATCATGGACCGGTTGCACACTACACATTATAAGTTCCTATCGTTCCTAAAAAATGTACGAATCCTTTGTACTGTGAAATTAGGTATCACTGTTATTGTTAATATACTTGATCCTAACTAGTGTCTATATAGTCTCAAGTACAATGTCTTTTGTAATACTTCACTGGAATCTATCACACCCTGTGAATGTTACATTTTACGTTCTCGTTTAGTTAATAATGTTTGTATGATGTGTGATGTATCAACAATCATCACCCATCCTAGGTGAACCTTCACACACAGGAATCGTTATATTGGTTTGCTCTTCTGAGCCATGTTATGGTGGACCCTCCTGATCATGAGTCCAGCGTAAACATTATACCACCTTTCTTCTCGGACGTTATTCATTTTCCGTAAGAAAGCATTTGACTGTTCAACTGGTGTTCTTCCCAATTGGAATTGAACTTCTTCAAAATCAGTGTTGAACTTCCTCGTAACTGGCATGGAACCTGTTAGAGAAATAACACATCTGGTGATAGCACTAGTCACTGATCCTACCGGCTGAGTGTAAACCTATTGCCTTGCTCTGTTATTTTTTCAGCTAACTAAACTCTGTCATAGAGCAGATTAGCTACTCATCTAGGTCCGAATCAGGCTATGACAAGGAAAGACCAATAAACAGAGTGCAAAACCCCATTGGACAAACCACTGAAAGATCCCCCCCCCCATTGGACACTTTCCCCATCTCCCAACCCATCTTAAATCTCTCCAAATATCACCCCGCTACCCTATTCACCCTAGAAGAGCTAATCATCACTTCACTACTCTAGCTAGTTTTCAACTAACAGAGCTAACCATCACACTCTAGTTTTAACAAGGCTACTGCCTATATTAATTAGGCCTAAATAGACTATATTTGGTACCTTATGCAAACCCGCATTACTCCTGGATGTCATCTATAACTTGCCATTAAGACATATGTTATTTTAATGTTGCTTAAATCTAACACAATAGATGCTCTCCGAATTTCCTTTCTGCGGTAACACAACACGTCAATCCTAGTCAATTTCCTTGGCCACACTAATCTACACAAGTCTTGTTTTTGTCAAGAGCTGGGAGTGTTCCAGTAAAGTTCTTTTGATGTCACGCAGATGTTTTCAGGGGCACTAACTATTTCCAGAATCTTATCTCCCTTGTATTTAATCAATGTCACCAGTTATTCCCCATGTTGCAACTTCCGAAACGAGGTAGCGAATTCCTGCATTCTCCCAACAACGGGTTTCAATAACAAGCCGCCAATTCGTTTGATGTCGGAGAATTCTCAATGACAGACGGGACTGTTTATTCTCCCGTGTTTGGCAATTCTACTTAGACCCGACTTGTTTTTTCTGTACTGGTTAACAACAATTATGGCCCTGAAACTCAGACTCTCTGTATTATCATCATCTGGTTAATCCACAGTGATTCCATGACAATCGGGGTAGTCAGTTCATAGCATCAGCCACTCAAGCCTTTACTAAAATGTTAGGGGTAAGGCAGTGTTTCAACAGCCCCTACCACCCTCACTCAACGGGAATTATAGAAAAGATCAACGGGGATCTTATGCACATGCTCTCAAAACTTACCCAGGAACGCCCTGAAGACTGGGATACGTATTTACCTGCTATTTTATTTGCATACCGGGAAGTGCCTCATGCCAGCACAGGTTTCTCACCATTTGAACTTGTATATGGTGCCAAACTACGCGGCCCATTATCTATGTACCATTCCATGTTGACTTAAAGTGAAACTGTACATAAACCTATTTAATCTTATGAACATGTAACATCATTGCGTGAAAGGATAATGAAATCTTGTGTGTTAGCCAAAGAAGCACTGAAACAATCAGGTGCTATCTACCGACAGTACGCTAACAGAGGAAACAGGAAGATAACACTGACGACAGGACAGGACGTTCTTCTTCTATTGCCAAGCGACAGACATCTACTGACAGACTCATGGCAAGGACCGTTCAAAGTGTTACGACAAATTTCGACTTTAGATTACGAAATTGCAGTTAGAGACAAACACAAGATATTCCACATAAATATGCTTAAACCATATTACAACAGGAACGAGGACCAGATAGAGACTACAGCAAGCACGACGATAGTGGACCAAACAGATGACGACGATACTGACGAAATACCGACTTCATCACTTGACACTACAACCAACCTGCAGGACATCAAGATTAATCCTAATCTAACACAGACAGAGAATGACAGTTGCAGACAATTGCTACAGGAGTACACCACTATTTTTTCTAACAATCCAGGACGGACAGACTTGGTGCATCATCATATTATTTTGCCATCCGACATTCCAATAAAATGCAGACCATACTCCATTCCCATACATTATAAGGACAAACTACACCAGGAAATTATTGACTTAGAGACAAACCAAATCATCAGACGATCACAGTCACATATTTGCTCTCCCATTGTCATTGTGAAGAAAAAGGACACTATAAGACTCTGTGTTGACTATCGTAAACTTAACAACATCGCACAGTTGGATTTAGAACCGATGAGCAACTGTGAAGACATACTGACTGAACTGACAGACTCACGTTACTTTACGAAACTTGACATGACAAAAGGTTATTGGCAAATACCGGTACACCCCGACAGCATACATCTGACAGCATTTGCCACACCCTGGGGACTATACGAATGATGCAAGTTGCCATTCGGGCTAGTTAATGCTCCAGCGACCTTTGTAAGAATGACAAGACTTTTGTTGACAGACATTTCTAACATAATTTGGTACATGGACGACATTTGCATACATACGACGAACATGACAGACCACATAACAGCATTACAGCAGACATTCGACAGAATCAGACAACACGGACTGACAGTTAAACCATCCAAAGTCGACATAGCCTATCAAGAAATTTCATTTTTGGGCTACAAAATCTCAAATGGCTTTGTCTCGACTGACGATAACATCATGTCTAGAATTCTAAAATTTTTGCTTCCGACAACTAAGAAATAGTTGCGAAGTGTCTTAGGTCTGCTAAACTATTACAGACAATTTATTCCACATTTTGCTGAATTGACCGAATGTTTCACTAACCTACTAACAAAGAAAGAACCAAATGTTATTGTGACCAGCGAATGCTTACGACCTGCATTTTCGAAAGTATTATCTTATTTTTCTAATGAACCTATTCTGAAATCACCTGATCTTAACGCTATTTTCAGGTTAAGATGTGATGCGAGCTCCGTAGCGATTGGAGGGGTACTTCTCCGGGAACACGATCAAATTTTGTACCCAGTATACTATGTAAGCCGCAAGCTGAAAGCCAGAGAACAAAATTACAGCACGCCGGAACTTGAGGCACTCGCTCTTGTGTTTTCGGTACGTAAACTTTCCCGATTTCTTTTAGGGAAGAACTTTCTTTATAGTTGAAACCGACAATAGCCCATTGACTATTATCACCAGAGGGACACCAAGTAACCACAGAGTGGCAATATGGTCACTGCTTCTGCAGGACTTTAGCTTTGAAGTCAAACATATAAGTGGCTCACAAAATTCATTGGCCGACCTTATTTCTAGATGCCCATACAACTCACCCAGTAGCCATATAGCACCTGAGCACACTGCAGATAATGTGTAAGCTGCAAAGTGTAAGTGCTCAACACCACAGCCACATTTGAAAGTATTTCAGTAACGCTGTGCAAAGTATGTGATAGGGATTTAATCTCCCATTTTAAATATATTATGTATATTATATTATTATGTGAATGAGTGTATCGAATATTTGTGAGATATGTGATAGAACTGTGTATATTCTTTTAAATATGTATTAAATATGTACAACAAGTGTCACGGAACAGTACTACAGTATCCAAAAACTTACTGTGCTTGAACTACTGCGAGTATCCTGAGTACCTACACCACAGATTGGCCCACCGTATTTTAATCCGTGTGAAAGAGACTGTGACAGCCGTTTCCTAGAAGAACACTGTAATCCACACCGAAGAAACTATCCAACAGCTGTTTTCAAGAACTGGTTACTCGGTTTGTTTATGTAACATCCAGACGGAAGTACTGTGTGGTATTGTCAACTTAAAACACCAGCTGTGTATTTCCGGTGTGTATGAATATTAATTTGAAAGATAGAAGACTATACTAGAATACTCACAAAACATTGACGTTTTCCACAACTTTTGTGAGTTAAATATCCATATACGGAATTGTATGTGAGGATTCTTGTTAGATGTAATCTCAGCATCGTAAATTGATTTACTTGTTCACAACAGTGACACTGTGTTCACTTTTGTCAATAAGTATCAAATTATGACACTAAGAAATGAATTTATAATTGTAATTTATTTTTGTTGAAAGCATGGTGAAATTACCGCCCATAACATTTGTATTACAACCAAGGGACATAACTAAAATTGTTGGTAATGTATAACATGTATTGAAACCATCACCATGTTGCCTGATGGGTAACACGTCAGGATGACGTCAGTTGTGCATGGAGAGAATTACCAAAGCTGTAGACCTTCATTAGAGTCTCCGACTAAATGAGGTCGGGGGTCTAAGGTTGGAGTCATCTTACAGGTAGATGCTCACAGTCTGACCTGATGTTGTTGTAATTTTTGTTATTGGTTGAGAGGTAGGTGCGTGTTCGCTGTAACCTACCGGACTGGCTGTGTCACATTGTAGCTGAGGTGATAATCCATCGAAATGATTGTACTTGATGTATGTTGCTTCATAGCAACATTGGTGATTATGTAAATATAACTTACAATTACCTGTACATGTTAAGATAAACCAAAGAGTCACGTCAGACGACTTACATGGTTCGATTCTGACAATATAAATCAAAGAGGTATAAAGTACATGAAAGAATTCCCTTTCATGAAAAGGAGGGTGGGAGAGAGAATGTCAGATTCTCACCCGCAGTTACTACGTGGCCTCTTTACCAACGCCAGGCAAGTACAACCGGGCTCAACTCTGAGTGACTCTAAACACGCTAGTTACAACGCGGCGTCTTCGACGGCGCCAGGCAAGTCCAGCCAGGCTCAACTCTGAGCAACGCTAAGCCCATTGCTGGTCAGTCGGTACACGCGTGAAACTTGTGGTTCACGCAGGGGGACTCTACTCCGACTGACGAGAAAGCTGAACGGCTCGGCAGACAGGCTTGGGATGTCATAGCGGACAGACGGTTTAAATGGGGCTTGCAATGAATTGAATGTTTGAGCGTGAATCGATAGCTAGCCTGTACGAGGGTAGGAGACTGAGCGCCTGTGTTATTGACAAGTAAGTGTATTGCATTTATGTATTGATTGATTGCATGTATTGATTGTATGATGAATTGTGATTGCGCGATACATGCATTGATTGTGAAGTACGCGTTGAGAGAATAAAGTGTTTGAATTGTTGTTACCGTGTGTCACGTTGAGTTATTTAGTGACACTAATTAGTATCTCACTTGTCAGCCAACGAGCCTGAGTTCTTGCTGAATGCAAGATTCTGACAACTGGCTAAGGAAGGAGCAGAACAAGATCAGCCTGGTGTGCCCATTACATACCAACAAAAGAAAAGAATGATCAAATGAGTCATAAAGCCACCAAAACCAGCTCAAGACGACTACCACGTTATGGGCAGACCAGAACAAGTCATTATTCTGCGCCTCAAAACAGGACACAATAGATTACGCAACCATGTGTATACAAAATTCAAGATTGGGGACTCAGCCATGTGCACATGTGGTTTCGTGTCGCAGACAGCAGAGCACATACTCCAGGACTGCCCAAACTACAACATATCCAGACGAACCTTCTGACCTAGCGAGACAACAGTGGAAGATAAACTATATGGACCGCTGAGTTAACTAAAAAGGACTATCAGATTCATACAAGAGACAACATTGCCGTTATAGACATATTTCAAGCGACGGAAAGAAGAAGAGGAGACATGTGTGCACATTGAGTGTTTCGTAACAAGTATTTAACCTATGCCGGCTCCATGGCAGTTCGTAATCCCACATGCCCGCGTTCGAAACACAGCTGCTGCGATTTGTCAGCAGACCGCCTTGCGTTGGATGTTTACAAATTGGTATGGGTGACGGTCGTTCAGAAAGCAATGGCAAACTGCTGAACGTAAACTTGCCAAGATATCATAAACAAACAAATCATGATGGGGTTGACTGTGCTGTCCTGAAAAGGATATGGAGCTAACTTCTTGTTTTTTGTAATTTGGCCTGCATAACAGGCCGGACAAAAATTGGTTGAGTAATATTTATTAATGTAATAAATGTTACAATCATAACACCCATTATTAGTATGACGAATTAAAATAGAAAAATGTATTACAAAATTCTCACGCCTTTAAACTAAAGCCATAGATTTTTCTCAAACTCTGAAAATTCCGTAAATGATTTAACGTATTGTTTACAAAAAATTTACCTATATTTAATTCCTTTAAAATGTTTATAAAAGATTGTAAAAGCTATACAATTATTTAATTACATACTACAGTCACGCTATAGTTAGTAATATCCCTTGAAATTACGTATGTTATTATGTCCCATTGCAATATTTTAACAAAATGTTTTTCTTTTAAATGTGGTTTTATTTCGTATACAACAGTGCTTTTACAAGGTGCGTTGCGTGTTTTCTTTTACATTTACAAAATACAACAAGATCTCCAGAAGTCAAATGCAGCAAGATTCTCTAATTGTTTGTGTAATTACTGCATACTATTCATTACATTCTTCTTCTTCTGCTTCTTCTTCAGCGTTCCGAGCCATTGAGGTTCTTTGCTACAGATTACAGTATTCATTACATTACATACATTAATTATTCGTAGACATTAAATGCGGTTTCTATTCAAAAGTTGCATATAAATATACATTGTAGGTATCCTGTTCAAACATTGAGCTTTTATTGTCATAACCTACAACCAAATGTTTTTAGCCATATTGTGTGAGTAATTTCTCTTGGAACAATAGGACCATTCATCTGTATTAGATTGTCCCCATGTAGTTGACATTTTCGTCCTCTTAAATCCATGGACACAAAAATTTTCGTTAGACTGTTCCACTATACGCAAGACAGCTGATCGTTTTTAATTGTAAGTACGCATTCAACACGGAAGACGTTAGTTAGTTAGTTAGTTAGTTAGTTAGTTAGTTAGTTAGTCGACATATCATCCTCATTGCACATCGAACCATTCAGTCCATAAGTGCTCGGATCCCCTCCTCAGCAAATCCCGCAGCGTGTAGCGGCTAACGACGCCAGTTCTGTGTTGGTTTATCAATCTTCTTTGGCTTCCTGCGTAGTGTTCTTGTTTGGCCACTCCTCTTTTAATTTGCTGCTCTAGCAGTCTGGCCATTGTTGTAGATTCACAGTCAACACTTGGTTCTCGCAAAAGTCTTACTTCTCGTAGAACATTCAGAATGTCAGCCTGGTCCATGGCGCGTCCGCCCTCCACACCTGCGAGCTTGTCATCCCGCTCAATTCCTTGTACTCCCGCATGCCCTGGCACGAAGATGAAACTAATCTTTGCCAGCCGAGACCGCTCCAGAGGCAGCAACCATTCTCTTCGGATCGACCCCTCCTCTATCCTCTTGATCATGTTCATTGAGTCGCTAAGGAAACAAGCCCTAGTGAATGTCTGTGTCTCGAGCCATGTTATTGCTTTACTTACTGCCATGACTTCCATGGTCAGGCTACTTGTGGTTTCAGTGAAAGCACCAGAGTCCTCCTTCACAGTTCTGAGGAAGCACTAATAGCAAAATCAGAAGCTGAATTACACGACCACACGAATAGTGGGCAAACTTTTTGTACGTAGTGTCGCACTGACAAATGTAAAGCTATTGGGGGCCGCATATATATAGCTAAATTCTTGTGTTTTGTAATTTGGCCTGTATAACAGGCCAGAATAATATTTGGTTCACTTTCAATAGCATGCCGGTCTCTCTGGCCGAGGAATTACACGACTTTCTCCGTAATCCCGTTTATCCACCCAGGGTCTCGCAGCGAGTGAGAATTGGACCTATAAATAATTAATAATTACTTATTATGATAGGTTGCTGTAAAGAATATGGACATTATATATATATATATATATATATATATATATATATATATATATATATATATATATATATATATATATATATATATATATATATTTCGAACGCGGGTATGTGGGATTACGAACTGCGTCCGTAGCCTCTTTGCCACGGAGCAGGAACAGGCCAAATACTTGTTACGAAACACTCAATGCACACACACGTAATTTCACACATGTTTTTAACACACTATTTCACAGATTAAGCAAAATGCCACTCCCATCAAGTTCACACTCACACTTCATACTATGCATGTTCAAACACATACTTTCACAGATAGTTCTATATTCCTATTGTGTACCACTGTCATCAATTAACCATTTTTAGTTTTATTGCCATCAGTCTTTTAAAAAAAAGAGAAATATTTAGGCTTGGAGATCCTTTATTTATATATTGTCAATACTTGTCATTACATTTTCATTCTTTGTCACTGGGGATTGAAATATTACCACAGTCAGGGGCAAAGGCTCATTGAGCTTCCAAGCACAAAAAGAGGGTGTATCTCGTAGATCAGTTTCTTTGTCAGCCGAGAAGTGGATATTATGACCATGACCAAGCCACAAACTCGATTAATGTCCACCCCCAAACCTCGCTCATCCCAAATAAATATATTGTGACTGTTATGAAGTTACTTCCCTATGTAGCTAACTTAAGTCTTTGTTTTGGCTCTCTCTCTCTCTCTCTCTCTCTCTCTCTCTCTCTCTCTCTCTCTCTCTGTCTCTGTCTCTGTCTGTCTGTCTGTCTGTCTGTCTGTCTGTCTGTCTCTCTCTCTCTCTCTCTCTCTCTCTCTCTCTCTCTCTCTCTCTCTCTCTCTCTCTCGTGTGCGAGCAAACACCATACATACCTGTTTGCAATTTATTTTATTAATTGGGACGCTTGTTGCAATGATTAATGCATGATTGACTCATTGTTCTTGAAAGAACTTTCTCATTGGTTTTTCTGTCCATCCATGGCATTCTTTGCATTATCCTCAGAAATCTCATTTCCACAGCCATTAGATGTTTCATGGCTTGTCTGTGGAAAAAGCTTTGAACATAACACGAAGTAATGCAGTTGTACAGAACACAATGGTGGAAAACAAAGGACGTTGGACGATTAGCCTTCACCAGCCAGGGACGACCAGGGAGGCCAGATCCATTGTAAAATTCCGACCCGCTGCAGATTCGAACGCATGATCACCGAGCCGACAGGCGAACCTCTAGCCACCACGCTAGCCTGGCTTCCGTATTGATTGATTGATTGATTTAGTAACCGACATACAGCATTCGGGGATTCCCATATGCGCTACCTCCCAATCCTCAGCAGCCAGCGAAGAGTTCCAACACCAATAGTACCAGTAGCCATCTCTGCCGTGTTTCCACCTTGACGAGGTAGTGGGGCTTATGTGTTCCAATGACCCCAAGAGCTATGCCGACGGTAGCACAGCTACTGGTAGGGTCACCCATGTCGGACAGGTCAAGGGAGAGGGACCAGACCAAGTGACACACAAACCTGCTGTCTTGTAGGTAGACTGAGAACAGTCAAAGGCTAGGGAAAGCACCCCGAACACATGATTGTCGAAATCGGATGTACTGAGCCATCGGCTTGACAAAGCAGTGCAACGTAACTTAATTCATGATGTCACAAATTAAAATTAATCGTTATGGTGCTAATCCCGCGAAGTCCCATTAGGCTGTGATAGTGACGGGCCCCCTCCCTCGAGGAGGTTCACCCATGACTACTGGTGGTCACCTTCCCCTGTGCTGTGGAGTCAAGGCACAGAGGAGTAGGTTAAGAGCTATTGACCAAACACCCCGGACACTCAACATACTACAACGGAATGCCGAAGGAGTTTATAACAAGAAAATCTCCCTAACACAGCGTCTTCATAAAGATAGAATATATGTGACATGCATTCAAGAGACACACCTCAACGCCAATCGCAAATTCTCAGTCAGAGGATATCAGGCCACACGTTTCGACCGCGAAGGACACAAAGGAGGAGTTCTAATACTTACACGAAATATAATACCCTGCAGCGAAGTATCTGTGATCTCTGACAACCAAACGGAAATTATAGGTGTTGATATAATGATAAAGGACGTGAAAATAAGAATTTACAATCTGTATAGCCCGGCAGATAAGGATCTTACAATCTCAAACATGAAAATAACTGACACAAATTGCATTATTGTCGGAGACTTTAATAGCCGTTCAGAAATATGGGGATACCCAGATACTGACAAAAGAGGAGATGAAGTGGAGGACTGGCAAATAGACTCAAATCTCCATCTACTCAACAAAGAGAATGACACACCGAGCTTCTACTCCAGAAGATGGATTACCACTTTTACTCCAGACTTAGCTTTCTGCACAGGAGACATCGTCCACAAAATCGATCGCCATGTGCTTGACCAATTAGCAGGTAGTGACCACAGATCAATCAAGCTTGTAATGAATATGGAGTATGTTCCACAGGAGCACAAGCCTTTGCCCCGCTGAAATTACAAACGAGCAGATTGGGACAGATTTGCCATACTAGCAGAAAAATATTGTGAAAACATAAATACACAATATGGCAACATGAAGCAAATGGTGGAAAGTCTAAACAGTGCAATAATACAGGCGGCCAATGAGTCTATTCCAAGAGGAATGAGGAAAAATTACAAACCATACTGGACTGAAGAACTACAAATTTTGGAGGACAAAGTTGAAGATGCCAGGAAGACCGCAGAGAGAGAACAAACAACTGAAGCGAACATCTCTCTCAAAGCCATCTAAGCAAAATATAAAAGAACAGTAAATCAAACAACAAGAGATTGTTGGAGGGAAAAAACAGAAAACCTGAATTTTGACAGGGATGGAAACAAACTATGGAAACTAGTGAAAGCCATGAACAATGAAGGACCTAGAAACAAACAAATAACAATTAAACAAGGAAATGCCATGCTTACAGGAAAAAAGGCTGCAAATGCACTAATGGAACCACATTGATATTACAACTGAACAGAAGAAAGCAATCAAAGATAAACAGATACATCATAGTAATACAAAGACAGCAGCAGAATATATGATGGCAAATCTAACAATGGAAGAAATGGAACAGGCAATGAATACCCTAAAAAAGAAGAAATCACCAGGAAAGGATGGAATCACAAATTAAATGCCAATAGGACTAGGCACTAAGGCAAAAAAGAAACTATTAGCAGTCCTAAATTACACCTGGAAGAGGGGAATAGTCCCACAGGCATGGAAGGAAGCTATACTAATACCAGTCCCAAAAAAAGGAAAAGACCTGGAAGAACCAAATGGCTATCGACCTATCAGTCTACTTAGCTGTGTAGGAAAATTAATGAAACGGATTATCAATGGCAGGCTAACATGGCGTCTGAAAGAAAACCAACTCTTAACACCACATCAAGCAGGATTCAGAAAGTACAGATCAATTGAAGATCAAATAACCTATATAGCTCAGGAAATAGAGGATGCCTTCCAAGAGAAAAAGCACACACTAACGGTGTGGATAGATTTAGAAAAAGCATTTGATAAAGTATGGAAGGAAGGACTGAAAGTAAAACTGCAAAAAATGCATGTTTGTGGGAAAATGTACAAATGGATCAGCCACTACCTTGAGAACAGAACTGCCAGGACAAAAGTACAAAGACAAACCAGTAAAATGATGTTGTTGGAGCAAGGTGTCCCCCAAGGAGGAGTTCTTTCACCAACATTATTCCTAGCACATATAAATGACATAACGGAAAATTTTCCAGCCAGAGTACACACATCATCCCTTGCAGACGACCTAGCCAAATGGACATCTGAAGAATATATTAGTACAGTTAACAGCAGAATACAGCAAGCCCTATTAGCGCTAGAGGACTGGTCAAAATCATGGCTAGTGAAGATAAGTGAGGAGAAAACAACATGCACAGTGTTCTCCCTCTCAAATAAAACTCAGCAACCTACGCTGGTACTGAAATGAAAAATATTGCGCCATGAAGAAAATCCAAACTATCTAGGAGTCACCTTTGATCGTCGCAAAGAATGGCAATCATGAAAAAGCTTGCTGGTACAACGTGGGGAGCAGATGAGAAAGTTCTCAAGAAGTTATATACTGGACGGGTGAGGCCAGTATTGGAATATGGCATTGCAGCTTGGGCAACAGCAGCTAAGTCAAACTTTAACAAAATAAGTAGAGTCCAAAATCAAGGAATGCGAATCATAACTGGAAGCCTGAAGACAACGCCTATTACTAAACTAGAAAAGATCACTTTTTTACAACCAATGCAGGATAGAAGAGATCGCAGAGCCCAGCAACAAGCAGAAAAATTTAGAAGATTGACAGACCACCCTATTTATAAAAGATTTAATGGTTTTGGAAAAGGAAGACTGAAGAGTAGCAACTTTGTAGAAACTGCAAAACGAAAGATTAGGGCAGATTCTATACTTAACATATCAACAGTCAAACCTATTTACAATGCACACAAGTTCCCAGCTTGGAGACAGCAGTAACTGCCTGAGATGATAGAAAACATTCCTGGTATTGAGAAAAAGAACACTCAGCATGAAACTGAAAGAAGAGAAATAACCCTAAACTACATAAAAGGACTTTACCCAAGCAGCAATTGCACCCATGCATATACAGATGGATCAGCCAAAAATTCAATAGAGAATGGAGGAGGAGGAATACTCCTAAATTTAAAAAAAATGGAGTGAAAAAAAAAACACATTCAGTGGCAACTGGAAAATTTTCAAGTAACTTCAAAGCGGAGGTAGAGGCTCTGAAAACTGCAGCAGAAATGCTCTTGATGGAGGAAAATAAAGAGAAGCAAATAGCTATCTTCACAGATGCAAAGTCAGCTGTCTTAATACTGAAGAGCAATAACAGCACAGAACTAATTGACCTAAGAGCGGCACTCCATCGTCTATGCCAAAAATCCAAAAAAAGTTGTAATACAGTGGATCCCATCACATTGCAGTATACCTGGAAATGAAGAGGCTGACAGAATGGCAAAAGAGGGCAGACGACTACCACAGCCTGACATAGACATAACATATACTGAAGCAAAGAAGTTGATAAAAAGCACTTATAGAACCAAATGGGAATCAGAGCATCCAGGCCACCAGAAGGATGATGCATATTACAAACTTGACCGAAGAGAACAAGTAGCAATCTTCAGACTCCGCACAGGATATAACAGGCTGAAACACCACTTGTTCAATAAACTAAAGATAGGAGATACCGATAAATGTAATTGTCGAACTGGAAAAATGACAGCAAAACATTTGCTGCAGAATTGCCCAATATATGCAGAACAGAGAAAGATATTTTGGCCCTCACCTGCTCCATTTGAGGACAAGCTCTATGGAGATATCAACAAGCTCAAGTTGACTGCAGCTTACTTTAACTACATACAGGTTGACATTTAAAGGTGCATGAAGAAGTATTCAGACTGCCACACTTCATACCACAGGTATGTCGGTTACAAAAGTGACCCAGAGGCATGAAATAAAATATTGCTTGGATAGCAAATCCATTATGTGGAAAGTCCAAATCGAAAGCTCGCTGTGTGGGCTTCATAAAAGGTGGAAAAGTGTCCTAGTGGCACGAAATAGAATATTGCTTGGACAGCAAATCCATTACGTGGAAAGTAGGAATCGAAAGCTCACTGTGTGGATGTCATCTGCAGACTGCATTCTTCTGGTTTCCGGAAGAACAGCCTATGGTGAACGGAAGGCCCAATATACGGAAGTGAGGCTAAGCAGCCATGCGCAGGACTTGACGATTCCTTGGGTGAGCCTAGTACCAGAGCGCTATGTGTTGGCTCTGCAAGTATGGAAGCCTCCTTGGATGGCGGGGAATGCCCATGGTCTGCCCCTGCCTTCCCTTGAGGGCTGACCAGAATGTCTTTGGCTGTTCTATATGGACCAGCTGGGATGGGGGATAACACCACAACAGTGATAATAAAACGTCCTAAGAAACCCACGGGAAGGTTAACCGGGTCAACAAATGCCCGCAGAATTCGGGTGTGTCGGCCTAACGGCGCAAGAACGCAGCTTTGCTGTAAACAGGCACAAAGCAATCACATCCGGAAAAAAAAACTCTGGATGAACGAAGAAGAAGAAGAAGAAGAAGAAGAAGAAGAAGAAGAAGAAGAAGAAGAAGAAGAAGAAGAAGAAGAAGAAGAAGAAGAAGAAGAAGTACCAGTAGCAATCTGATTATATGTCCGTCTCGCATTTCCTCTGAGCGTTGAGCGTCGGCCAGATCCACTCGTCAGTCCTCGCTGCCTCATTCTTGCCAGACCATGGTTTTGATGAAAACGTACTTACACTTGATAAAGATACGCTTTCTTGCGTATAGGGGAACATTCTAACGAAATATATGTGTCCATGGATTTGAGTGGTCAAAAATGTTTTACACTAAAGGAGGTCAATCTAATACAAATGAATGGTCATATTATTCCCAGAGAAATATCTCACACAGTAGGACTAGGAACGTTTGGTTGTAGGTTCTGACAATAAAAACCTAATGTTTGAAAAAGATACCTACAATTCTTATTTATATGCAACTTTTGAATGCAAACCGCATTTAGTGTCTGCGAACAATTAATGTATGTAATGTAATAAATGCCGGGCTCCCTGTCGAAGGAATTATGGACGCTGTTCATAATCCAGTATACCCACGTTCGAAACACAGCTGCGCGAGATTTGGCAGCAGATCACGTCGAACTGGTTTCTTACGGAAAGATATGTTAGCCGGACGTTCAGAAAGCAATGGCAAACTACTGAACGTAAAACTTGCCATGACATCAACAGCAGTGGGTACTAAATATTGCTGTTATGTAATCGGGGGCGGGGTTGGGGTGAGCGCCCAACCTTGCATAAATACCCCAATGGCTCGGTGCATTCATCACATATGCAGCAAAAGTTAAACTCCTGACCTTCGCGTGGCGGAACTGTTTTAACTAACAGGAGAAGGGGCGGCGGCGAGTCACTGGCACCGAGAAATAACCAGAAAGCTCTAGATGTGTATGCACATACATGCATGTGCAGACACGTGTGTGCGTGCCTACACACCTAAACTCGAGTAAGACCACAGTCTGCTCTAGCAAAGAAAGGTGCTGAAGACGAAGGCAACAAGACAGGAGGCGCACCACAGAAATCAGGATGCCACGCAATTACGCGTAATGAAATATGATGACTACTGCTAAATGTTATGGTGCCCGCACTGCTTTGGACCCCCAGGCAGGTGCAGTGCCGGGCCCTATGTCTCGAAAGGGTTCAACCACGACTGCTGGAGGTCCTTCTCAGATGTCCTGTGTGGCCAGGGGACCTCAGAATAGAGCGTCTGGCCATATCAAACAAAGATTAAGAATAATGCACTGGAATGCGGAGGGAGTCAACTACAAATAATAGAACTAGAAAACATCTTGGGCCAAGTAAAAGTAAGCGTATGTTGCTTGGAAGAAAGTCACCTCAACGAAAATATAGCCTTCAGAATTAGAGGCTACCAGTGTTACCGATCTGACCGAATAGACAGGCGAAAGGGTGGGATACTGACCCTTGTAAAAAATAACATCACTGCTTCCCAAATTGAAGTTTACATGGAAGGGGCTGAGTATCAGACTCTTAAACTTAAGACAGTCAAAACAGACCTACATCCGATCAATTACTACAGTCTAAGTGACCGACCACAGGCACTGGACACACTACCATTAAGAGAAAAAAATGATTTTGTGTGGCGATTTCAAGAGCCACTCGCAGAGCTAGGGCTATGATCACATGGACCAGAGAGGAGAGAGATTGGAAGACTGGCAGGATGAGAATAGATTCATCTTGATTAACAAGCCGTCCAAGCCACATACTTTCTACTCGAGATCATGGCACACTACAACTACATCTGACCTGGCAAATCATTCGCCAGACTTGGAATGGAACATTACACGAATTGTTGGCAAACAACTTGGTGGCAGTGACCATCGGCCAGTCTTTCTAACTGTAGAAGATGAGCTTGTAATTTAAAGCAGCACCCTCTCGAGGTGGAACTACAAGAAAGCAGACTGGGCAATGTACAAGCATTGCACCAGCATACTGTTAGAAACCTTAATACTGAGAAAGGCATAAATAAAGTAGTTATAGAGCTTGGGAAATGCATACTACAGGCAGCACGAGAAACTGTACCAAGAGGAGCCTGTAAACATTATAAACCCTACTGGAGTAGTGAACATAAAAAGTTGCATAATGATGTGGGAGTGTGTAGAAAGCAAGCAGAGGCCAAACCCAGCCAAGAGCACCACAATAAATACTAGCACGCAAAAGCCAAATTTCAAAGAGCCATGCTGCAGGCTAGACGGGAAAGCTGGCAGGAGAAAACAGAGTCTCTGAACTTTGAAAGAGACACAAGGAAATTGTGGAAGCTAATAAAACAACTTAACGATGAGGGCACAGGGAGAAACTCAAAAATTGCACTACATAAAGACGGAAACATCTTAACAGGAAAGCAAGCAGATGACCATTTTGCGGACTCATTCGCACAAGATAACAATATCGAAATTAGTCCAGAGAAACAACAAGATATTCGAGAGAAATGGCAACATACAGGACAGAAGGAAATAGTACATGAGGTCCTGGAGGCACCCATCACAGTCAGCGAACTTGAGATAGCCATATCAAAACTGAAAATGAGAGAATCACCAGGAGCTGATGGTATCTGCAATGAAATGATCAGGAACCTAGGAAAAGAGGCCAAAGCAAAGATGTTGCAGATCTTCAATAACAGCCGGACGCTAAGCAGTGTTCCACAAGCCTGGAGAGAAGCAATCATGATATCCCCCTCCCAAAATCAGGGAAAGATAGTTCCATTGCCTCCAGCTACAGACCAATTAGCCTCACCAGCTGTCTCTGCAAAGCAATGGAGCGCATCGTCAATCACAGACTGCATTGGTACATTGATAGTGAAAACATCCTTGTGCCACAGCAAGCTGGCTTTAGGCAGTGCTACTCTACGGAAGATGAGACAACCTATCTCTCTCAAGAAATTGAGGATGCATTCCAAGAGAAGAAGCTGGTGCTTGCTGCATGGATAGATCTGAAGAAAGCCTTTGACAAAGTCTGGAAAGAAATGTCTGATGAAGAAACTGAGAAACTGTAAAGTCAATGGAAGAATGTCCAAATGGGTGAAAGCATACTTGCACAACAGAAGAGCCCGAGTACATATAGACGGACTCAAGAGCAAGAAAGTATTACTGCGCCACGGTGTTCCCCAGGGCGGAGTCTTGTCCCCCACACTTTTTCTAATCTTCATCAATGATCCTGTTGCTAATCTACCGCATGGAATTAAAGCGGCAATATACGCTGATGACCTGGTTCTATGGAGCACAAATGAACATGCATCAGTGGCCACCAGATCGTTACAAAGAGCTGTAGATGCATTTGTTACATGGGCAAACAGATGGTGTGTCAGCATAAACACTGACAAGTGCAGCACCACTCTATTTACCCTATCTCAAAAATAAAACAGGCAGGGATTATTCAGATAAATGGAATACCCCTTAGAGAAGACAAAGAACCAACGTACCTTGGAGTAACATTTGATGGCAGGCTGACATGGAGAAAGCACATCAACAAAGCAGTAGCAAAAGCCAGAAGGAAAATAGCCATCCAGAGAAAACTAAGTGGAACCACATGGAGAGCCCGTGGGAAAATACTTAGCAAAGTTTATCAACAGAGCATACGACCACACCTGGAATACGGATCAACTGCGTGGTGTTCAACATAAAAAAACTTAGGGCCCGACACTGCACCTGCCTATAAGAACTATAACATTTAGCAGTAGTCGACATATTTCATTACGCGTAATTGCGTGGCACCCTGATTTCTGTGGTCCGCCTCCTGGCTGGTTGCCTCCGTCTTCAGCACCTCTCCTTTGCTAGAGCATACTGTGGTCTTACTCGAGTTTAGGTGTGTAGGCACGCACACACGTGTCTGCGCATGCATGTACGTGCATACACATCTAGAGCTTTCTGGTTATTTCTCGGTGCCAGTGACTCGCTGCCGCCCCTTTTCCTGTTAGTTAAAACAGGTCCGCCACGCGAAGGCCAGGAGTTGGACTTTTGCTGCATAGGTGATGAATGCACCGAACCATTGGCGTATTTATGCAAGGTTGGGAGCTCTCATCAACCCCGCCCCTGGCTACATAACAGCAATATTTAGAACCCGCTGCTGTTGATGTCATGGCAAATTTTACGTTCAGTAGATTGCCGTTGCTTTCTGAACGTCCGGCTAACATACCTTTCCGTAAGAGACCAGTTCGACGTGATGTGCTGCCATATCTCGCGCAGCTGTGTTTCGAACGTGGGTACACGGGATTACGAACAGCGTCCTTAATTCATTCGACAGGGAGCCCGGCATTTATTACATTACATACATTAATTGTTCGCAGACATTAAATGCGCTTTGTATTCAAAAGTTGCATATAAATAGGAATTGTAGGTATCCTTTTCAAAAATTTAGTTTTTATTGTCAGAACCTACAACCAAACGTTTCTAGTCCTACTGTGTGAGTTATTTCTCTCCGAATAATATGACCATTCTTACCCGGGAAGGTTAACCCGGCCAACAAATGCCCGTAGAAGTCGGATGTGTCGGCCTAACGGGGCAAGAAAGTAGCTCTGCTGTAAACAGGCACAACGCAATCACGTCCGAAAAAAAAAAACAACTCCGGATGAACGCAGAAGAAGAAGAAGATATGACCATTCATTTGTATTAGATTGACCCCCTTTAGTTTACAACATTTTTGACCACTCAAATCCATGGACACAAATATTTCGTTAGAATGTTCCCCTATACGCAAGAAAGCGTATCTTTATTAAGTGTAAGTACGTTTTCGTCAATACCATAGTCTGGCAAGAATGAGACAGCGAGGAGTGACAACGGGATCTGGCCGACTCTCGAGCTCAGAGGAAAGGCGAGACGGACATATAATTATAATCAGATTGCTACTGGTACTATTAGTGTTGGAACTCTTCGCTGGCTGAGGATGGGGACGGAGCGCTTATGGGAATGCCCCGAATGCTGTGATGTCGATTCCTAAATCAATCAATCAATCAATACGGAAGCCATGCTAACGTGGTGGCTAGAGGTTCGCCTGTCGGCTCGGTGATCATGAGTTCGAATCTGCAGCGGGTCGAGGTTTGGGTGTGGAGATTAGTCGAATTTGTGTCTTGGTCATGGTCATAATATCCATTTCTCGGCTGACAAAGAAACTGATCTACGAGATACAGCCTCCCTGTGCGATGGGTAGCTCAATGAGCATTTGTCCCTGAAAAACAAGGAAAATATGCTGATTCATTCTCCCCCATGACGGGTATTGTAAATATATAAATAAAGGATCTACAAGCCTAAATATTTCTCTTTAAAAGACAGATGGCAATAATACTAGAGATGATTAATTGATGACAGTGGTAGACATTAGGAATATAGAACTATCTGTGAAAGTATGTTTTTGAACATGCATAGTATGAAGTGCGAGTGTGAACTTGATGGGAGTAACATTTGATTAATCTGTGAAATTTTGAGTTAAAAAGATGTGTGAAATTACGTGTGTGTGCATTTAGTGTTTCGTAACAGGTATTTGGCATGTGTCGGCTCCGTGGCAAATGGGCTATGGACGCAGTTCGCAATCCCACATACCCGCGTTCGAAACACAGCTGCGGCGATTTGTCAGCAGACCGCCTTGCGTTGGATTTTTACAAATTGTCATGGATGCCAGTCGTTCAGAAAGCAATGGCAAACTACTGAACGTAAACTTGCCAATATATCATAAACATGCAAAGCATAATGGGATTGACTGTGACGTCCTGAAAAGGATATACAGCTAACACCTTGTTTTTGTAATTTGACCTGAATAACAGGCCGGGCAAAAATTTCTTTCCCCAGATTAAGTACCTGACATGAAAGACCATAAAACCATTCATTGCCATGTCGAATCAAAATAGAAAAATGTATTACAAAATTCTCACGCACTTAAACTAAAGCCACAGGTTTTATCAAACTCTGGAGATTCCGTAACAATTTAATTTATTGTTTATAAGACATCTAACTGTAATTAATTTCTTTATAATATTTATAAAAGATTGTAAAAGCTACACAAATATTCAAATTACATAATACAGTCACGCTATTGTTAGTAATATCCCTTGTAATCACTTATGTTGTTATGTCCCATTGTAATATTTTAATAATATGTCTTTCTTTTAAATGTGGTTTTATTTCGTACAAAACAGTGTTTTTGCAAGGTGCGTTGAGTGTTTTCTTTTACATTTACAAACTACAACAAGATCTCCAGATGCCAAATGCAGCAAGATTCTCTAATTGTTTGTGTAATTAATGCATACTACTCATTAAATTTTTCCCCCTTGTTTCCATCCTATTTCAGAATATTGCGGCCAACATCAGCATCTTTCAGCTGTATGTTGATTCCTAGGCTAGATTACGCTCATCAGCACGCCACGACTTTATGAGCGACCGGTTCCATACTCACGTAAGTCACTGGCGCGACTCGAACCGCTTCCAATTCTCGTGCGCTCACGTCAACCACGAGAGTATTCGGGGTTACGGAGAAAGCTGCAAACGCCTCAGCCAGGGAGACCGGCATTCATTACATTACATACATTAATTCATCGCAGTCATTAAATGCGGTTTGTATTCAAAAGTTGCATATAAATAGAGATTGTTGGTAACCTGTTCAAACATTGAGCTTGTATTGTCATAACCTACAACCACACGTTTCTAGCCATATTGTGTGAGTTATTCTCTTGGAACAATAGGACCATTCATCTGAATTAGATTGTCCCCATGTAGTTGACATTTTCGTCCTCTTAAATCCATGGACACAAAAATTTTCGTTAGACTGTTCCACTATACGCAAGACAGCTGATGGTTTTTAATTGTCAGTACGCATTCAACACGGAAGGCGTATCAAGCTACATGGGGAAATCTTTTTTATTATGACTGGTTTGTGATCAGTATCAACATCTGTATTTGGGAGTGCTCTTGAATCTAATAGTAGTCTTCTGTCTGTTTTCCTAATTAGAATAAAGTCAATTTGAGATGCTTGGTCTATGTCATTCCATTTATACCAGGTTTTGGTGTAGCTACGATGATGTTGAAAAAAAACTATTTGCTATTATTTGTCCATGTTCCGAGTATATGTTGAGTAGATGTTGACCATTGCTGTTACAATCAGTCTCTTTGTCGCTGAATAGCCCCATGCAATCATCCCATGGTGTTCTTCGTGTGCCTATTCGGATGCATGGATACGGGGAACAAAACCAATGTCATAAATATACATCAAATAGTATATACTACATAGTTAAAGTCACTACACAACGGAACAATAACTCTCGCTGGTAGATAGCTGAGCCCCAAACAAAGCAGTAACGACATCAGTAATTTGGTTGACTTCATACGTTGAGCTCTGTAGTGCTAAGACAACAACATGACACTGAAGGAGTAAATTACTTAGCAGAAATCTGAACAGGTGTTGAGCGCTGCCTGAACATGTAATTCATATAAATGCTAGTTTAGACATATAGAGATGCATCATCACTGAATGATATAGCTGACAGCCACTCATGACATTAATTGATAATGATATTTAAAAATTCAACCTAGACAAATTCCTCAAAAATGGAGGTCAGATTTACTCGTTGGAAAACCAGCGGTTGTTTATTTGCTATCACCAGGTTTGATTATCACGATGTATTAGTGACCTTATGTCATACACTTTACAGTGGTAGTAATCATTGATGATAGAGGAATTCATATATCCACATACATAAAATATCCTTGGGGAAAAGAAAGTGCCAATTAAGAAGTTTCCTTATGACATACATCCAGCGGATGGATATTCCAAGAAGGTGTTATAATGGTCAATTTGCTATATCAAGGATCATGTTTCAAAGAATGACTGGTTGTGTAACAGTAGATGGACGAGCATATGACAAGAAGACTTTCATATTTAATTCATCATGGGATGTTGCAATAAATATTCAAAGTAGCCTGATCCATTGGGTTCTGTTCTCTCCTGCCACTGGCCATTGCAGTAGAAGCTCTCTGATATCTCCAACAGTGATCATGACAATGTCCAGTTCCAGGTCGTTCTTGTATGCTAGTTTATATATACACACACATATATATATCTATATCTTTGACATTCCGAAGATCATTTTTATTCTTTGAGCAAATAAAGCCTATCAGGAAGGAATCATCTCTGTTGGCATCATTGACAGTCTCATGCAGATAATAAGCGTCAAACTCCGCAGGTTGTTTCATCTAGGCCAGGAGAACTTGTTCATAATCCCCCCTCAGCTGAGATTTCAAGTTTTTGATCAGATCCTGGTTATACAGTTTCTGGTACCTCTGCTTCAGTTTCTGTCTGTCCCAATTGGAGTTCTTGACAATGATACCGATAACTGCGCCAAACAAAGCAGTGACTACATCAGTAGTCTGGTTAACTTCATACATTGAGTCCTGCAGTATTGAGACAACAA
This sequence comes from Cepaea hortensis, assembly GCA_963921405.1. Lineage (NCBI taxonomy): Eukaryota > Metazoa > Mollusca > Gastropoda > Stylommatophora > Helicidae > Cepaea > Cepaea hortensis. The sequence goes on from OY992897.1 coordinate 16,037,137, forward strand.
CATGACAATGCTTGGGTAACTTACATGGCATATCCTATTGTGTTGTAGAGTGGTGGAGTGGTGGCAGACACAATATCTTCCATTTTACAATGTTATTGTGTCACTGTTGGAAACAGTACTGTCACTGTACTTCACACACTGGGCTCTGTAGTACTGACACAACACCATTCATTTTACCATGTTATTGTATATATATTATAATATTATATATTATATCTCTATATTATAATACTATATTATATATTATAGCACAAACGGTGAACGGACATTTACAGCGCAAATTGGCCTTATCAGTCACACTCGCTACCGCCATAGTTAAAAGTTATTATGCCTTTTTAAAGCACAAACTATCGTCTGTCAAGACGGCAAGGTGCCAATGATTGATTGATTGATTGATTGATGATTGATTGATATATTATAATACTAAAACTGATTAATTGATGACAGTGGTACACATTAGGAATATAGAACTATCTGTGAAAGTATGTTTTTGAACATGCGTAGTATGAAGTGCGAGTGTGAACTTGATGGGAGTGACATTTTGATTAATCTGTGTAATTTTGTGTTAAAAACATGTGTGAAATTACGTGTGTGTGCATTTAGTGTTTCGTAACAAGTATTTGGCATGTGTCGGCTCCGTGGCAAAAGGGCTACGGATACAGTTCGTAATCCCACATACCCGCGTTCGAAACACAGCTGCGGCGATTTGTCAGCAGACCGCCTTGCGTTGGATGTTTACAAATTGGTATAGGTGCCGGTCGTTCAGAATGCAATGGCAAACTACTGAACGTACATTTGCCAAGATATCATAAACATGCAAAGCATGATGGGGTTGACTGTGACGTCCTGAAAAGGATATGCAGCTAACTTCTTGTTTTTGTAATTTGGCCTGCATAACAGGCCGGACAAAAATTCCTTTATTTCTACTCTGGAAACAACATGACACTAAAAAAAAAAACATAAATCCAAGTATTGCCACGTGGAATCAAAATAGAAAAATATATTACAAAATTCTCACGCACTTAAAGTAAAGCCACAGGTTTTTCTCAAACTCTAAAGATTTCGTAAATGATTTAATTTATTGTTTATAAGAAATCTAACTATAGTTAATTTCCTTAAAACATTTATAAAATATTGTAAAACCTACAGAATTATTCAAATTGCATAATACAGTCACGCTGTTGTTAGTAATATCCCTTGTAATCACTTATGTTGTTATGTCACATTGTAATATTTTAATAACATGTCTTTTTTTTTTATGTGGTTTTATTTCGTACAAAACAGTGTTTTTGCAAGGTGCGTTGCGTGTTTTCTTTTACATTTACAAAATACAACAAGATCTCTAGATGTCAAATGCAGCAAGATTCTCTAATTGTTTGTGTAATTAATGCATACTATTCATTACATTTTTTCCCCCGCATTTCCATCCTGTTTCGGGATATTGCGGTCAACATCAGCATCTTTCAGCTGTATGTTGATTCCTAGGCTAGATTACGCTCATCAGCACGCCACGATTTTCTGAGCGACCGGCTCCATACTCTCGTAAGTCACTGGCGCGACTCCAACCGCTTCCAATTCTCATGCGCTCACGTCAACCACGAGCGTATTTGGGGTTACGGAGAAAGCTGCTAACTCCTCGGCCAGGGAGACCGGCATTCATTACATTACATACATTAATTCTTCGCAGACATTAAATGCGGTTAGTATTCAAAAGTTGCATATAAATAGAAATTGTAGGTATCCGTTTCAAACATTGAGCTTTTTTTGGTCATAACCTACAACCAATCGTTTCTAGCCATATTGTGTGAGTAATCTCTCTTGGAACAATAGGACCATTCATCTGTATTAGATTGTCCCCATGTAGTTGATATTTTCGTCCTCTTAAATCCATGGACACAAATATTTCGTTAGAATGTTCCACTATATGCAAGACAGCTGATGGTTTTTAATTGTCAGTACGCATTCAACACGGAAGGCGCATCAAGCTACATGGGGAAATCTTTTTTATTATGACTGGTTTGTGATCTGTATCAACATCTGTATTCTGGAGTGATTTTTAATCTAATAGTAGTCTTCTGTCTGTTTTCCTAATTAGAATAAAGTCAATTTGAGATGCTTGGTCTATGTCATTCCATTTATACCAGGTTTTGGTGTGGCTACGACGATGTTGAAAAAAACTATTTGCTATTATTTGTCCATGTTCCGAGTATATGTTGAGTAGATGTTGACCATTGCTGTTACAATCAGTCTCTTTGTCGCTGAATGGCCCCATGCAATCATCCCATGGTGTTCTTCGTGTTCCTATTTGGATGCATGGATACGGGGAACAAAACCAATGTCATAAATATACATCTAACAGCATATACTACATAGTTAAAGTCACTACACAACGGAAAAATAACTCTCGCTGGTAGATAGTTGAGCCCCAAACAAAGCAGTAACGACATCACTAATTTGGTTGACTTCATACGTTGAGCTCTGTAGTGCTGAGACAACAACATGACACTGCCTGAGTAAATTACATAGCAAAAATCTGAACAGGTGTTGAGCGCTGCCTGAACATGTAAATCATATAAATGCCATTTTAGACATATAGAGATGCATCATCACTGAATGATGTAGATTACCGCCACTCATGACACTAATTGATAATGATATTTAGAAAATCAATCTAGACAAATTCCTAAAAAATGGAGGTCATATTTACTTGTTGGAAAACCAGCGATTGTTTGTTTGCTATGACCAGGTTTTATTATCACGATGTGTTAGTGACTTAATGTAATACACTTTACAGAGGTAGTAATTATTGATGTTAGAGGAATTCATATAGCCACATACACAAAATAACCTTGGGGAAAAGAATGTGCCAATTAAGAAGTTTCCTTATGACATACATCCAGTGGATGGATATTCCAAGACGGTGTTATAATGGCCAATTTGCTATATCAAGGATCATGTTTCAAAGAATAACTGGTTGTGTAACGGTAGATGGACGAGCATATGACAAGAAGACTTTCATATTTAATTCATCATGGGATGTTGCAATAAATGTTTAAAGTAGCCTGATCCATTGGGTTCTGTTCTCTCCTGCCACTGTCCAGTTGCAGTAGAAGCTCTCTGATATCTCCAACAGTGATCATGACAATGTCCAGTTCCAGATCGTTCTTGTATTCTTGTTTATATGTATCTTTGACATTCCGAAGCTCATTTTTATTCTTTGAGCAAATAGAGCCTATCAGGAAGGAATCATCTCTGTTGTCATCATTGACAGTCTCATGCAGACAATAAGCGTCAAACTCAGCAGGTTGTTTCATCAAGGCCAGGAGAACTTGTTCAGAATACCCCCTTAGCTCAGATTTCAAGTGTTTGATCAGATCTTGGTTATACAGTTCCTCGTACCTCTGCTTCAGTTTCTGTCTGTCCCAATTGGAGTTCTTGACAATGACACCGATAACTGCACCAAACAAAGCAGTAACTACATCAGTAATCTGGTTAACTTCATACGTTGAGTCCTGCAGTATTGAGACAACAACATGACAAAGCTTGGGTAAATTACATGGCAGATCCTGATGTGTTGTAGAGTGGTGGAGTGGTGGCAGACACAACATCCTCCATTTTACAATGTTATTGTGTCACTGTTGGAAACAGAACTGTAACTGTATTTCAGACATTGAGCTCTGTAGTACTGACACAACCCCATCTATTTTCACTGTTATTGTATATATATTATAATATTATTTATTATATTACTATATTATAATACTATATTATATATTATAATACTAAAAATGATTAATTGATGACAGTGGGACACATTAGGAATATAGAACTATCTGTAAAAGTATGTTTTTGAACATGCATAGTATGAAGTGCGAGTGTAAACTTGATGGGAGTGACATTTGATTAATCTGTGAAATTTTGTGTTAAAAACATGTGTGAAATTACGTATGTGTGCATTTAGTGTTTCGTAACAAGTATTTCGCATGTGTCGGCTCCGTGGCAAATGAGCTATGGACGCAGTTCGTAATCCCACATACCCGCGTTCGAAACACAGCTGCGGCGATTTGTCAGCAGACCGCCTTGCGTTGGATGTTTACAAATTGGTATGGGTGCCAGATGTTCAGAAAGAAATGGCAAACTACTGAACGTACATTTGTCAAGATATCATAAACATGCAAAGCATGATGGGGTTGACTGTGACGTCCTGAAAAGGATATGCAGCTAACTTCTTGTTTTTGTAATTTGGCCTGCATAACAGGCCGGACAAAAATTCCTTTATTTCTACTCTGGAAACAACATAACACTAAAAAAAACCATAAATCCAAGTATTGCCATGTGGAATCAAAATAGAAAAATATATTACAAAATTCTCACGCACTTAAAGTAAAGCCACAGGTTTTTCTCAAACTCTAAAGATTTCGTAAATGATTTAATTTATTGTTTATAAGAAATCTAACTATAGTTAATTTCCTTAAAACATTTATAAAATATTGTAAAACCTACACAATTATTCAAATTACATAATACAGTCACGCTGTTGTTAGTAATATCCCTTGTAATCACTTATGTTGTTATGTCTCATTGTAATATTTTAATAACATGTCTTTTTTTTTAATGTGGTTTTATTTCGTACAAAACAGTGTTTTTGCAAGGTGCGTTGCGTGTTTTCTTTTACATTTACAAAATACAACAAGATCTCTAGATGTCAAATGCAGCAAGATTCTCTAATTGTTTGTGTAATTAATGCATACTATTCATTACATTTTTTCCCCCGCATTTCCATCCTGTTTCGGGATATTGCGGTCAACATCAGCATCTTTCAGCTGTATGTTGATTCCTAGGCTAGATTACGCTCATCAGCACGCCACGATTTTCTGAGCGACCGGCTCCATACTCTCGTAAGTCACTGACGCGACTCCAACCGCTTCCAATTCTCATGCGCTCACGTCAACCACGAGAGTATTTGGGGTTACGGAGAAAGCTGCTAACTCCTCGGCCAGGGAGACCGGCATTCATTACATTACATACATTAATTCTTCGCAGAGGTTAAATGCGGTTAGTATTCAAAAGTTGCATATAAATAGAAATTGTAGGTATCCGTTTCAAACATTGAGCTTTTTTTGGTCATAACCTACAACCAATCGTTTCTAGCCATACTGTGTGAGTAATCTGTCTTGGAACAATAGGACCATTCATCTGTATTAGATTGTCCCCATGTAGTTGATATTTTCGTCCTCTTAAATCCATGGACACAAATATTTCGTTAGAATGTTCCACTATATGCAAGACAGCTGATGGTTTTTAATTGTCAGTACGCATTCAACACGGAAGGCGCATCAAGCTACATGGGGAAATCTTTTTTATTATGACTGGTTTGTGATCTGTATCAACATCTGTATTCTGGAGTGTTTTTTAATCTAATAGTAGTCTTCTGTCTGTTTTCCTAATTAGAATAAAGTCAATTTGAGATGCTTGGTCTATGTCATTCCATTTATACCAGGTTTTGATGTGGCTACGACGATGTTGAAAAAAACTATTTGCTATTATTTGTCCATATTCCGAGTATATGTTGAGTAGATGTTGACCATTGCTGTTACAATCAGTCTCTTTGTCGCTGAATGGCCCCATGCAATCATCCCATGGTGTTCTTCGTGTTCCTATTCGGATGCATGGATACGGGGAACAAAACCAATGTCATAAATATACATCAAACAGCATATACTACATAGTTAAAGTCACTACACAACGGACAAATAACTCTCGCTGGTAGATAGTTGAGCCCCAAACAAAGCAGTAACGACATCACTAATTTGGTTGACTTCATACGTTGAGCTCTGTAGTGCTGAGACAACAACATGACACTGCCTGAGTAAATTACATAGCAAAAATCTGAACAGGTGTTGAGCGCTGCCTGAACATGTAAATCATATAAATGCTATTTTAGACATATAGAGATGCATCATCACTGAATGATGTAGATGACCGCCACTCATGACACTAATTGATAATGATATTTAGAAAATCAATCTAGACAAATTCCTAAAAAATGGAGGTCATATTTACTCGTTGGAAAACCAGCGATTGTTTGTTTGCTATGACCAGGTTTTATTATCACGATGTGTTAGTGACTTAATGTAATACACTTTACAGAGGTAGTAATTATTGATGATAGAGGAATTCATATAGCCACATACACAAAATAACCTTGGGGAAAAGAATGTGCCAATTAAGAAGTTTCCTTATGACATACATCCAGTGGATGGATATTCCAAGACGGTGTTATAATGGCCAATTTGCTATATCAAGGATCATGTTTCAAAGAATGACTGGTTGTGTAACGGTAGATGGACGAGCATATGACAAGAAGACTTTCATATTTAATTCATCATGGGATGTTGCAATAAATGTTCAAAGTAGCCTGATCCATTGGGTTCTGTTCTCTCCTGCCACTGGCCATTGCAGTAGAAGCTCTCTGATATCTCCAACAGTGATCATGACAATGTCCAGTTCCAGGTCGTTCTTGTATGCTAGTTTATATATACACACACATATATATATCTATATCTTTGACATTCCGAAGATCATTTTTATTCTTTGAGCAAATAGAGCCTATCAGGAAGGAATCATCTCTGTTGGCATCATTGACAGTATCATGCAGATAATAAGCGTCAAACTCCGCAGGTTGTTTCATCTAGGCCAGGAGAACTTGTTCATAATCCCCCCTCAGCTGAGATTTCAAGTTTTTGATCAGATCCTGGTTATACAGTTTCTGGTACCTCTGCTTCAGTTTCTGTCTGTCCCAATTGGAGTTCTTGACAATGATACCGATAACTGCGCCAAACAAAGCAGTGACTACATCAGTAGTCTGGTTAACTTCATACATTGAGTCCTGCAGTATTGAGACAACAACATGACAATGCTTGGGTAACTTACATGGCATATCCTATTGTGTTGTAGAGCGGTGGAGTGGTGGCAGACACAATATCTTCCATTTTACAATGTTATTGTGTCACTGTTGGAAACAGTACTGTCACTGTACTTCACACACTGGGCTCTGTAGTACTGACACAACACCATTCATTTTACCATGTTATTGTATATATATTATAATATTATATATTATATCTCTATATTATAATACTATATTATATATTATAATACTAAAACTGATTAATTGATGACAGTGGTACACATTAGGAATATAGAACTATCTGTGAAAGTATGTTTTTGAACATGCGTAGTATGAAGTGCGAGTGTGAACTTGATGGGAGTGACATTTTGATTAATCTGTGTAATTTTGTGTTAAAAACATGTGTGAAATTACGTGTGTGTGCATTTAGTGTTTCGTAACAAGTATTTGGCATGTGTCGGCTCCGTGGCAAAAGGGCTACGGATACAGTTCGTAATCCCACATACCCGCGTTCGAAACACAGCTGCGGCGATTTGTCAGCAGACCACCTTGCGTTGGATGTTTACAAATTGGTATAGGTGCCGGTCGTTCAGAATGCAATGGCAAACTACTGAACGTACATTTGCCAAGATATCATAAACATGCAAAGCATGATGGGGTTGACTGTGACGTCCTGAAAAGGATATGCAGCTAACTTCTTGTTTTTGTAATTTGGCCTGCATAACAGGCCGGACAAAAATTCCTTTATTTCTACTCTGGAAACAACATGACACTAAAAAAAAACATAAATCCAAGTATTGCCATGTGGAATCAACATTGAAAAATATATTACAAAACTCTCACGCATTTAAAGTAAAGCCACAGGTTTTTCTCAAACTCTAAAGATTTCGTAAATGATTTAATTTATTGTTTATAAGAAATCTAACTATAGTTAATTTCCTTAAAACATTTATAAAATATTGTAAAACCTACACAATTATTCAAATTACATAATACAGTCACGCTGTTGTTAGTAATATCCCTTGTAATCACTTATGTTGTTATGTCTCATTGTAATATTTTAATAACATGTCTGTTTTTTTAAATGTGGTTTTATTTCGTACAAAACAGTGTTTTTGCAAGGTGCGTTGCGTGTTTTCTTTTACATTTACAAAATACAACAAGATCTCTAGATGTCAAATGCAGCAAGATTCTCTAATTGTGTGTGTAATTAATGCATACTATTCATTACATTTTTTCCCCCGCATTTCCATCCTGTTTCGGGATATTGCGGTCAACATCAGCATCTTTCAGCTGTATGTTGATTCCTAGGCTAGATTACGCTCATCAGCACGCCACGATTTTCTGAGCGACCGGCTCCATACTCTCGTAAGTCACTGGCGCGACTCAAACCGCTTCCAATTCTCGTGCGCTCACGTCAACCACCTGAGTATTTGGGGTTACGGAGAAAGCTGCTAACTCCTCGGCCAGGGAGACCGGCATTCATTACATTACATACTTTAATTCTTCGCAGACATTAAATGCGGTTAGTATTCAAAAGTTGCATATAAATAGAAATTGTAGGTATCCGTTTCAAACATTGAGCTTTTTTTTGTCATAACCTACAACCAATCGTTTCTAGCCATATTGTGTGAGTAATCTGTCTTGGAACAATAGGACCATTCATCTGTATTAGATTGTCCCCATGTAGTTGATATTTTCGTCCTCTTAAATCCATGGACACAAATATTTCGTTAGAATGTTCCACTATATGCAAGACAGCTGATGGTTTTTAATTGTCAGTACGCATTCAACACGGAAAGCGTATCAAGCTACATGGGGAAATCTTTTTTATTATGACTGGTTTGTGATCTGTATCAACATCTGTATTCTGGAGTGTTTTTTAATCTAATAGTAGTCTTCTGTCTGTTTTCCTAATTAGAATAAAGTCAATTTGAGATGCTTGGTCTATGTCATTCCATTTATACCAGGTTTTGGTGTGGCTACGACGATGTTGAAAAAAAACTATTTGCTATTATTTGTCCATGTTCCGAGAATATGTTGAGTAGATGTTGACCATTGCTGTTACAATCAGTCTCTTTGTCGCTGAATGGCCCCATGCAATCATCCCATGGTGTTCTTCGTGTTCCTATTCGGATGCATGGATACGGGGAACAAAACCAATGTCATAAATATACACCAAACAGCATATACTACATAGTTAAAGTCACTACACAACGGACAAATAACTCTCGCTGGTAGATAGTTGAGCCCCAAACAAAGCAGTAACGACATCACTAATTTGGTTGACTTCATACGTTGAGCTCTGTAGTGCTGAGACAACAACATGACACTGCCTGAGTAAATTACATAGCAAAAATCTGAACAGGTGTTGAGCGCTGCCTGAACATGTAAATCATATAAATGCTATTTTAGACATATAGAGATGCATCATCACTGAATGATGTAGATGACCGCCACTCATGACACTAATTGATAATGATATTTAGAAAATCAATCTAGACAAATTCCTAAAAAATGGAGGTCATATTTACTCGTTGGAAAACCAGCGATTGTTTGTTTGCTATGACCAGGTTTTATTATCACGATGTGTTAGTGACTTAATGTAATACACTTTACAGAGGTAGTAATTATTGATGATAGAGGAATTCATATAGCCACATACACAAAATAACCTTGGGGAAAAGAATGTGCCAATTAAGAAGTTTCCTTATGACATACATCCAGTGGATGGATATTCCAAGACGGTGTTATAATGGCCAATTTGCTATATCAAGGATCATGTTTCAAAGAATGACTGGTTGTGTAACGGTAGATGGACGAGCATATGACAAGAAGACTTTCATATTTAATTCATCATGGGATGTTGCAATAAATGTTCAAAGTAGCCTGATCCATTGGGTTCTGTTCTCTCCTGCCACTGGCCATTGCAGTAGAAGCTCTCTGATATCTCCAACAGTGATCATGACAATGTCCAGTTCCAGGTCGTTCTTGTATGCTAGTTTATATATACACACACATATATATATCTATATCTTTGACATTCCGAAGATCATTTTTATTCTTTGAGCAAATAGAGCCTATCAGGAAGGAATCATCTCTGTTGGCATCATTGACAGTATCATGCAGATAATAAGCGTCAAACTCCGCAGGTTGTTTCATCTAGGCCAGGAGAACTTGTTCATAATCCCCCCTCAGCTGAGATTTCAAGTTTTTGATCAGATCCTGGTTATACAGTTTCTGGTACCTCTGCTTCAGTTTCTGTCTGTCCCAATTGGAGTTCTTGACAATGATACCGATAACTGCGCCAAACAAAGCAGTGACTACATCAGTAGTCTGGTTAACTTCATACATTGAGTCCTGCAGTATTGAGACAACAACATGACAATGCTTGGGTAACTTACATGGCATATCCTATTGTGTTGTAGAGCGGTGGAGTGGTGGCAGACACAATATCTTCCATTTTACAATGTTATTGTGTCACTGTTGGAAACAGTACTGTCACTGTACTTCACACACTGGGCTCTGTAGTACTGACACAACACCATTCATTTTACCATGTTATTGTATATATATTATAATATTATATATTATATCTCTATATTATAATACTATATTATATATTATAATACTAAAACTGATTAATTGATGACAGTGGTACACATTAGGAATATAGAACTATCTGTGAAAGTATGTTTTTGAACATGCGTAGTATGAAGTGCGAGTGTGAACTTGATGGGAGTGACATTTTGATTAATCTGTGTAATTTTGTGTTAAAAACATGTGTGAAATTACGTGTGTGTGCATTTAGTGTTTCGTAACAAGTATTTGGCATGTGTCGGCTCCGTGGCAAAAGGGCTACGGATACAGTTCGTAATCCCACATACCCGCGTTCGAAACACAGCTGCGGCGATTTGTCAGCAGACCACCTTGCGTTGGATGTTTACAAATTGGTATAGGTGCCGGTCGTTCAGAATGCAATGGCAAACTACTGAACGTACATTTGCCAAGATATCATAAACATGCAAAGCATGATGGGGTTGACTGTGACGTCCTGAAAAGGATATGCAGCTAACTTCTTGTTTTTGTAATTTGGCCTGCATAACAGGCCGGACAAAAATTCCTTTATTTCTACTCTGGAAACAACATGACACTAAAAAAAAACATAAATCCAAGTATTGCCATGTGGAATCAACATTGAAAAATATATTACAAAACTCTCACGCATTTAAAGTAAAGCCACAGGTTTTTCTCAAACTCTAAAGATTTCGTAAATGATTTAATTTATTGTTTATAAGAAATCTAACTATAGTTAATTTCCTTAAAACATTTATAAAATATTGTAAAACCTACACAATTATTCAAATTACATAATACAGTCACGCTGTTGTTAGTAATATCCCTTGTAATCACTTATGTTGTTATGTCTCATTGTAATATTTTAATAACATGTCTGTTTTTTTAAATGTGGTTTTATTTCGTACAAAACAGTGTTTTTGCAAGGTGCGTTGCGTGTTTTCTTTTACATTTACAAAATACAACAAGATCTCTAGATGTCAAATGCAGCAAGATTCTCTAATTGTGTGTGTAATTAATGCATACTATTCATTACATTTTTTCCCCCGCATTTCCATCCTGTTTCGGGATATTGCGGTCAACATCAGCATCTTTCAGCTGTATGTTGATTCCTAGGCTAGATTACGCTCATCAGCACGCCACGATTTTCTGAGCGACCGGCTCCATACTCTCGTAAGTCACTGGCGCGACTCAAACCGCTTCCAATTCTCGTGCGCTCACGTCAACCACCTGAGTATTTGGGGTTACGGAGAAAGCTGCTAACTCCTCGGCCAGGGAGACCGGCATTCATTACATTACATACTTTAATTCTTCGCAGACATTAAATGCGGTTAGTATTCAAAAGTTGCATATAAATAGAAATTGTAGGTATCCGTTTCAAACATTGAGCTTTTTTTTGTCATAACCTACAACCAATCGTTTCTAGCCATATTGTGTGAGTAATCTGTCTTGGAACAATAGGACCATTCATCTGTATTAGATTGTCCCCATGTAGTTGATATTTTCGTCCTCTTAAATCCATGGACACAAATATTTCGTTAGAATGTTCCACTATATGCAAGACAGCTGATGGTTTTTAATTGTCAGTACGCATTCAACACGGAAAGCGTATCAAGCTACATGGGGAAATCTTTTTTATTATGACTGGTTTGTGATCTGTATCAACATCTGTATTCTGGAGTGTTTTTTAATCTAATAGTAGTCTTCTGTCTGTTTTCCTAATTAGAATAAAGTCAATTTGAGATGCTTGGTCTATGTCATTCCATTTATACCAGGTTTTGGTGTGGCTACGACGATGTTGAAAAAAAACTATTTGCTATTATTTGTCCATGTTCCGAGAATATGTTGAGTAGATGTTGACCATTGCTGTTACAATCAGTCTCTTTGTCGCTGAATGGCCCCATGCAATCATCCCATGGTGTTCTTCGTGTTCCTATTCGGATGCATGGATACGGGGAACAAAACCAATGTCATAAATATACACCAAACAGCATATACTACATAGTTAAAGTCACTACACAACGGACAAATAACTCTCGCTGGTAGATAGTTGAGCCCCAAACAAAGCAGTAACGACATCACTAATTTGGTTGACTTCATACGTTGAGCTCTGTAGTGCTGAGACAACAACATGACACTGCCTGAGTAAATTACATAGCAAAAATCTGAACAGGTGTTGAGCGCTGCCTGAACATGTAAATCATATAAATGCTATTTTAGACATATAGAGATGCATCATCACTGAATGATGTAGATGACCGCCACTCATGACACTAATTGATAATGATATTTAGAAAATCAATCTAGACAAATTCCTAAAAAATGGAGGTCATATTTACTCGTTGGAAAACCAGCGATTGTTTGTTTGCTATGACCAGGTTTTATTATCACGATGTGTTAGTGACTTAATGTAATACACTTTACAGAGGTAGTAATTATTGATGTTAGAGGAATTCATATAGCCACATACACAAAATAACCTTGGGGAAAAGAATGTGCCAATTAAGAAGTTTCCTTATGACATACATCCAGTGGATGGATATTCCAAGACGGTGTTATAATGGCCAATTTGCTATATCAAGGATCATGTTTCAAAGAATGACTGGTTGTGTAACGGTAGATGGACGAGCATATGACAAGAAGACTTTCATATTTATTTCATCATGGGATGTTGCAATAAATGTTCAAAGTAGCCTGATCCATTGGGTTCTGTTCTCTCCTGCCACTGGCCATTGCAGTAGAAGCTCTCTGATATCTCCAACAGTGATCATGACAATGTCCAGTTCCAGGTCGTTCTTGTATGCTAGTTTATATATACACACACATATATATATCTATATCTTTGACATTCCGAAGATCATTTTTATTCTTTGAGCAAATAGAGCCTATCAGGAAGGAATCATCTCTGTTGGCATCATTGACAGTATCATGCAGATAATAAGCGTCAAACTCCGCAGGTTGTTTCATCTAGGCCAGGAGAACTTGTTCATAATCCCCCCTCAGCTCAGATTTCAAGTTTTTGATCAGATCCTGGTTATACAGTTTCTGGTACCTCTGCTTCAGTTTCTGTCTGTCCCAATTGGAGTTCTTGACAATGATACCGATAACTGCGCCAAACAAAGCAGTGACTACATCAGTAGTCTGGTTAACTTCATACATTGAGTCCTGCAGTATTGAGACAACAACATGACAATGCTTGGGTAACTTACATGGCATATCCTATTGTGTTGTAGAGCGGTGGAGTGGTGGCAGACACAATATCTTCCATTTTACAATGTTATTGTGTCACTGTTGGAAACAGTACTGTCACTGTACTTCACACACTGGGCTCTGTAGTACTGACACAACACCATTCATTTTACCATGTTATTGTATATATATTATAATATTATTTATTATATTACTATATTATAATACTATATTATATATTATAATACTAAAAATGATTAATTGATGACAGTGGGACACATTAGGAATATAGAACTATCTGTAAAAGTATGTTTTTGAACATGCATAGTATGAAGTGCGAGTGTAAACTTGATGGGAGTGACATTTGATTAATCTGTGAAATTTTGTGTTAAAAACATGTGTGAAATTACGTATGTGTGCATTTAGTGTTTCGTAACAAGTATTTCGCATGTGTCGGCTCCGTGGCAAATGAGCTATGGACGCAGTTCGTAATCCCACATACCCGCGTTCGAAACACAGCTGCGGCGATTTGTCAGCAGACCGCCTTGCGTTGGATGTTTACAAATTGGTATGGGTGCCAGATGTTCAGAAAGAAATGGCAAACTACTGAACGTACATTTGCCAAGATATCATAAACATGCAAAGCATGATGGGGTTGAGTGTGACGTCCTGAAAAGGATATGCAGCTAACTTCTTGTTTTTGTAATTTGGCCTGCATAACAGGCCGGACAAAAATTCCTTTATTTCTACTCTGGAAACAACATGACACTAAAAAAAACCATAAATCCAAGTATTGCCATGTGGAATCAAAATAGAAAAATATATTACAAAATTCTCACGCACTTAAAGTAAAGCCACAGGTTTTTCTCAAACTCTAAAGATTTCGTAAATGATTTAATTTATTGTTTATAAGAAATCTAACTATAGTTAATTTCCTTAAAACATTTATAAAATATTGTAAAACCTACACAATTATTCAAATTACATAATACAGTCACGCTGTTGTTAGTAATATCCCTTGTAATCACTTATGTTGTTATGTCTCATTGTAATATTTTAATAACATGTCTTTTTTTTTAATGTGGTTTTATTTCGTACAAAACAGTGTTTTTGCAAGGTGCGTTGCGTGTTTTCTTTTACATTTACAAAATACAACAAGATCTCTAGATGTCAAATGCAGCAAGATTCTCTAATTGTTTGTGTAATTAATGCATACTATTCATTACATTTTTCCCCCCGCATTTCCATCCTGTTTCGGGATATTGCGGTCAACATCAGCATCTTTCAGCTGTATGTTGATTCCTAGGCTAGATTACGCTCATCAGCACGCCACGATTTTCTGAGCGACCGGCTCCATACTCTCGTAAGTCACTGGCGCGACTCAAACCGCTTCCAATTCTCGTGCGCTCACGTCAACCACGAGAGTATTTGGGGTTACGGAGAAAGCTGCTAACTCCTCGGCCAGGGAGACCGGCATTCATTACATTACATACTTTAATTCTTCGCAGACATTAAATGCGGTTAGTATTCAAAAGTTGCATATAAATAGAAATTGTAGGTATCCGTTTCAAACATTGAGCTTTTTTTTGTCATAACCTACAACCAATCGTTTCTAGCCATATTGTGTGAGTAATCTCTCTTGGAACAATAGGACCATTCATCTGTATTAGATTGTCCCCATGTAGTTGATATTTTCGTCCTCTTAAATCCATGGACACAAATATTTCGTTAGAATGTTCCACTATATGCAAGACAGCTGATGGTTTTTAATTGTCAGTACGCATTCAACACGGAAAGCGTATCAAGCTACATGGGGAAATCTTTTTTATTATGACTGGTTTGTGATCTGTATCAACATTTGTATTCTGGAGTGTTTTTTAATCTAATAGTAGTCTTCTGTCTGTTTTCCTAATTAGAATAAAGTCAATTTGAGATGCTTGGTCTATGTCATTCCATTTATACCAGGTTTTGGTGTGGCTACGACGATGTTGAAAAAAACTATTTGCTATTATTTGTCCATGTTCCGAGTATATGTTGAGTAGATGTTGACCATTGCTGTTACAATCAGTCTCTTTGTCGCTGAATGGCCCCATGCAATCATCCCATGGTGTTCTTCGTGTGCCTATTCGGATGCATGGATACGGGGAACAAAACCAATGTCATAAATATACACCAAACAGCATATACTACATAGTTAAAGTCACTACACAACGGACAAATAACTCTCGCTGGTAGATAGTTGAGCCCCAAACAAAGCAGTAACGACATCACTAATTTGGTTGACTTCATACGTTGAGCTCTGTAGTGCTGAGACAACAACATGACACTGCCTGAGTAAATTACATAGCAAAAATCTGAACAGGTGTTGAGCGCTGCCTGAACATGTAAATCATATAAATGCTATTTTAGACATATAGAGATGCATCATCACTGAATGATGTAGATGACCGCCACTCATGACACTAATTGATAATGATATTTAGAAAATCAATCTAGACAAATTCCTAAAAAATGGAGGTCATATTTACTCGTTGGAAAACCAGCGAATGTTTGTTTGCTATGACCAGATTTTATTATCACGATGTGTTAGTGACTTAATGTAATACACTTTACAGAGGTAGTAATTATTGATGTTAGAGGAATTCATATAGCCACATACACAAAATAACCTTGGGGAAAAGAATGTGCCAATTAAGAAGTTTCCTTATGACATACATCCAGTGGATGGATATTCCAAGACGGTGTTATAATGGCCAATTTGCTATATCAAGGATCATGTTTCAAAGAATGACTGGTTGTGTAACGGTAGATGGACGAGCATATGACAAGAAGACTTTCATATTTAATTCATCATGGGATGTTGCAATAAATGTTTAAAGTAGCCTGATCCATTGGGTTCTGTTCTCTCCTGCCACTGTCCAGTTGCAGTAGAAGCTCTCTGATATCTCCAACAGTGATCATGACAATGTCCAGTTCCAGATCGTTCTTGTATTCTTGTTTATATGTATCTTTGACATTCCGAAGCTCATTTTTATTCTTTGAGCAAATAGAGCCTATCAGGAAGGAATCATCTCTGTTGTCATCATTGACAGTCTCATGCAGACAATAAGAGTCAAACTCAGCAGGTTGTTTCATCAAGGCCAGGAGAACTTGTTCAGAATACCCCCTTAGCTCAGATTTCAAGTGTTTGATCAGATCTTGGTTATACAGTTCCTCGTACCTCTGCTTCAGTTTCTGTCTCTCCCAATTGGAGTTCTTGACAATGACACCGATAACTGCACCAAACAAAGCAGTAACTACATCAGTAATCTGGTTAACTTCATACGTTGAGTCCTGCAGTATTGAGACAACAACATGACAAAGCTTGGGTAAATTACATGGCAGATCCTGTTGTGTTGTAGAGTGGTGGAGTGGTGGCTGACACAACATCCTCCATTTTACAATGTTATTGTGACACTGTTGGAAACAGAACTGTAACTGTATTTCAGACATTGAGCTCTGTAGTACTGACACAACCCCATCTATTTTCACTGTTATTGTATATATATTATAATATTATTTATTATATTACTATATTATAATACTATATTATATATTATAATACTAAAAATGATTAATTGATGACAGTGGGACACATTAGGAATATAGAACTATCTGTAAAAGTATGTTTTTGAACATGCATAGTATGAAGTGCGATTGTAAACTTGATGGGAGTGACATTTGATTAATCTGTGAAATTTTGTGTTAAAAACATGTGTGAAATTACGTATGTGTGCATTTAGTGTTTCGTAACAAGTATTTCGCATGTATCGGCTCCGTGGCAAATGAGCTATGGACGCAGTTCGTAATCCCACATACCCGCGTTCGAAACACAGCTGCGGCGATTTGTCAGCAGACCGCCTTGCGTTGGATGTTTACAAATTGGTATGGGTGCCAGATGTTCAGAAAGAAATGGCAAACTACTGAACGTACATTTGCCAAGATATCATAAACATGCAAAGCATGATGGGGTTGAGTGTGACGTCCTGAAAAGGATATGCAGCTAACTTCTTGTTTTTGTAATTTGGCCTGCATAACAGGCCGGACAAAAATTCCTTTATTTCTACTCTGGAAACAACATGACACTTAAAAAAACCATAAATCCAAGTATTGCCATGTGGAATCAAAATAGAATAATATATTACAAAATTCTCACGCACTTAAAGTAAAGCCACAGGTTTTTCTCAAACTCTAAAGATTTCGTAAATGATTTAATTTATTGTTTATAAGAAATCTAACTATAGTTAATTTCCTTAAAACATTTATAAAATATTGTAAAACCTACTCAATTATTCAAATTACATAATACAGTCACGCTGTTGTTAGTAATATCCCTTGTAATCACTTATGTTGTTATGTCTCATTGTAATATTTTAATAACATGTCTTTTTTTTATGTGGTTTTATTTCGTACAAAACAGTGTTTTTGCAAGGTGCGTTGCGTGTTTTCTTTTACATTTACAAAATACAACAAGATCTCTAGATGTCAAATGCAGCAAGATTCTCTAATTGTTTGTGTAATTAATGCATACTATTCATTACATTTTTCCCCCGCATTTCCATCTTGTTTCGGGATATTGCGGTCAACATCAGCATCTTTCAGCTGTATGTTGATTCCTAGGCTAGATTACGCTCATCAGCACGCCACGATTATCTGAGCGACCGGCTCCATACACTCGTAAGTCACTGGCGCGACTCCAACCGCTTCCAATTCTCGTGTGCTCACGTCAACCACGAGAGTATTTGGGGTTAAGGAGAAAGCTGCTAACTCCTCGGCCAGGGAGACCGGCATTCATTACATTACATACATTAATTCTTCGCAGACATTAAATGCGGTTAGTATTCAAAAGTTGCATATAAATAGAAATTGTAGGTATCCGTTTCAAACATTGAGCTTTTTTTGGTCATAACCTACAACCAATCGTTTCTAGCCATATTGTGTGAATAATCTCTCTTGGAACAATAGGACCATTCATCTGTATTAGATTGTCCCCATGTAGTTGATATTTTCGTCCTCTTAAATCCATGGACACAAATATTTCGTTAGAATGTTCCACTATATGCAAGACAGCTGATGGTTTTTAATTGTCAGTACGCATTCAACACGGAAAGCGTATCAAGCTACATGGGGAAATCTTTTTTATTATGACTGGTTTGTGATCTGTATCAACATCTGTATTCTGGAGTGTTTTTTAATCTAATAGTAGTCTTCTGTCTGTTTTCCTAATTAGAATAAAGTCAATTTGAGATGCTTGGTCTATGTCATTCCATTTATACCAGGTTTTGATGTGGCTACGACGATATTGAGAAAAACTATTTGCTATTATTTGTCCATATTCCGAGTATATGTTGAGTAGATGTTGACCATTGCTGTTACAATCAGTCTCTTTGTCGCTGAATAGCCCCATGCAATCATCCCATGGTGTTCTTCGTGTGCTTATTCGGATGCATGGATACGGGGAACAAAACCAATGTCATAAATATACATCAAACAGCATATACTACATAGTTAAAGTCACTACACAACGGACAAATAACTCTCGCTGGTAGATAGTTGAGCCCCAAACAAAGCAGTAACGACATCACTAATTTGGTTGACTTCATACGTTGAGCTCTGTAGTGCTGAGACAACAACATGACACTGCCTGAGTAAATTACATAGCAAAAATCTGAACAGGTGTTGAGCGCTGCCTGAACATGTAAATCATATAAATGCTATTTTAGACATATAGAGATGCATCATCACTGAATGATGTAGATGACCGCCACTCATGACACTAATTGATAATGATATTTAGAAAATCAATCTAGACAAATTCCTAAAAAATGGAGGTCATATTTACTCGTTGGAAAACCAGCGATTGTTTGTTTGCTATGACCAGGTTTTATTATCACGATGTGTTAGTGACTTAATGTAATACACTTTACAGAGGTAGTAATTATTGATGTTAGAGGAATTCATATAGCCACATACACAAAATAACCTTGGGGAAAAGAATGTGCCAATTAAGAAGTTTCCTTATGGCATACATCCAGTGGATGGATATTCCAAGACGGTGTTATAATGGCCAATTTGCTATATCAAGGATCATGTTTCAAAGAATGACTGGTTGTGTAACGGTAGATGGACGAGCATATGACAAGAAGACTTTCATATTTAATTCATCATGGGATGTTGCAATAAATGTTCAAAGTAGCCTGATCCATTGGGTTCTGTTCTCTCCTGCCACTGGCCATTGCAGTAGAAGCTCTCTGATATCTCCAACACTGATCATGACAATGTCCAGTTCCAGGTCGTTCTTGTATGCTAGTTTATATATACACACACATATATATATCTATATCTTTGACATTCCGAAGATCATTTTTATTCTTTGAGCAAATAGAGCCTATCAGGAAGGAATCATCTCTGTTGGCATCATTGACAGTATCATGCAGATAATAAGCGTCAAACTCCGCAGGTTGTTTCATCTAGGCCAGGAGAACTTTTTCATAATCCCCCCTCAGCTCAGATTTCAAGTTTTTGATCAGATCCTGGTTATACAGTTTCTGGTACCTCTGCTTCAGTTTCTGTCTGTCCCAATTGGAGTTCTTGACAATGATACCGATAACTGCGCCAAACAAAGCAGTGACTACATCAGTAGTCTGGTTAACTTCATACATTGAGTCCTGCAGTATTGAGACAACAACATGACAATGCTTGGGTAACTTACATGGCATATCCTATTGTGTTGTAGAGTGATGGAGTGGTGGCAGACACAATATCTTCCATTTTACAATGTTATTGTGTCACTGTTGGAAACAGTACTGTCACTGTACTTCACACACTGGGCTCTGTAGTACTGACACAACACCATTCATTTTACCATGTTATTGTATATATATTATAATATTATATATTATATCTCTATATTATAATACTATATTATATATTATAATACTAAAACTGATTAATTGATGACAGTGGTACACATTAGGAATATAGAACTATCTGTGAAAGTATGTTTTTGAACATGCGTAGTATGAAGTGCGAGTGTGAACTTGATGGGAGTGACATTTTGATTAATCTGTGTAATTTTGTGTTAAAAACATGTGTGAAATTACGTGTGTGTGCATTTAGTGTTTCGTAACAAGTATTTGGCATGTGTCGGCTCCGTGGCAAAAGGGCTACGGATACAGTTCGTAATCCCACATACCCGCGTTCGAAACACAGCTGCGGCGATTTGTCAGCAGACCGCCTTGCGTTGGATGTTTACAAATTGGTATAGGTGCCGGTCGTTCAGAATGCAATGGCAAACTACTGAACGTACATTTGCCAAGATATCATAAACATGCAAAGCATAATGGGGTTGACTGTGACGTCCTGAAAAGGATATGCAGCTAACTTCTTGTTTTTGTAATTTGGCCTGCATAACAGGCCGGACAAAAATTCCTTTATTTCTACTCTGGAAACAACATGACACTAAAAAAAAACATAAATCCAAGTATTGCCATGTGGAATCAAAATAGAAAAATATATTACAAAATTCTCACGCACTTAAAGTAAAGCCACAGGTTTTTCTCAAACTCTAAAGATTTCGTAAATGATTTAATTTATTGTTTATAAGAAATCTAACTATAGTTAATTTCCTTAAAACATTTATAAAATATTGTAAAACCTACACAATTATTCAAATTACATAATACAGTCACGCTGTTGTTAGTAATATCCCTTGTAATCACTTATGGTGTTATGTCTCATTGTAATATTTTAATAACATGTCTTTTTTTTAAAATGTGGTTTTATTTCGTACAAAACAGTGTTTTTGCAAGGTGCGTTGCGTGTTTTCTTTTACATTTACAAAATACAACAAGATCTCTAGATGTCAAATGCAGCAAGATTCTCTAATTGTTTGTGTAATTAATGCATACTATTCATTACATTTTTTCCCCCGCATTTCCATCCTGTTTCGGGATATTGCGGTCAACATCAGCATCTTTCAGCTGTATGTTGATTCCTAGGCTAGATTACTCTCATCAGCACGCCACGATTTTCTGAGCGACCGGCTCCATACTCTCGTAAGTCACTGGCGCGACTCCAACCGCTTCCAATTCTCGTGCGCTCACGTCAACCACGAGAGTATTTGGGGTTACGGAGAAAGCTGCTAACTCCTCGGCCAGGGAGACCGGCATTCATTACATTACATACATTAATTCTTCGCAGACATTAAATGCGGTTAGTATTCAAAAGTTGCATATAAATAGAAATTGTAGGTATCCGTTTCAAACATTGAGCTTTTTTTTTGTCATAACCTACAACCAATCGTTTCTAGCCATATTGTGTGAGTAATCTCTCTTGGAACAATAGGACCATTCATCTGTATTAGATTGTCCCCATGTAGTTGATATTTTCGTCCTCTTAAATCCATGGACACAAATATTTCGTTAGAATGTTCCACTATATTCAAGACAGCTGATGGTTTTTAATTGTCAGTACGCATTCAACACGGAAGGCGTATCAAGCTACATGAGGAAATCTTTTTTATTATGACTGGTTTGTGATCTGTATCAACATCTGTATTCTGGGGTGTTTTTTAATCTAATAGTAGTCTTCTGTCTGTTTTCCTAATTAGAATAAAGTCAATTTGAGATGCTTGGTCTATGTCATTCCATTTATACCAGGTTTTGGTGTGGCTACGACGATGTTGAAAAAAACTATTTGCTATTATTTGTCCATGTTCCGAGTATATGTTGAGTAGATGTTGACCATTGCTGTTACAATCAGTCTCTTTGTCGCTGAATGGCCCCATGCAATCATGCCATGGTGTTCTTCGTGTGCCTATTCGGATGCATGGATCCATCCATCCATCATGTGCCATGCCGGTAAGCGTGGGCGGTCATGTTCTGCCATCTCACTCGATCAACAGAGTCGTGGATCAGTTCCGTGTTTCTGTCTCGACCATGCCACAAGGCCAAGCCATCCAGATACTTGTTTCTAGGTCTTCCCCTTGGTCTGTTCCACTCGATCTTACCAGTTGTCACCAAGTTCTCCAAATCATTTCTTCTCATAACATGCCCAAAAAATTGTGACTGTCTACGTCTAATGTCTCTGATCAGTTTACGATCTTCATTTGTTTCTTGAAGGACTTGTTCATTGGTCTTTCTGGCTGTCCATGGTATTCTTTGCATTTTCCTCAGAAACCACATTTCTACAGCCATCAGATGTTTTTCAGCCTGGCTGCTCATTGTCCAAGCTTCACATCCATATAAAAGTACAGGTTCTATGTAGCATCTCAACACTCTTTTTCTCGTTTCAATTGACATCTTTTTATTGGTCAGTATGTTTTTCATCTTGCTAAAGGCTACTTTTGCCATGGCGATTCTTGTTCTAATCTCTTCAAGGCATCTCCCATCAGATGTTATTACTGTTCCGAGGTAATTGTACCTATTCACTTGTTGAAGAATATTCCCATTTACTTGTATATTACACAAGTAAATGGGAATATTCTTCAACAAGTGAATAGGATACATGGATACGGGGAACAAAACCAATGTCATAAATATACATCAAACAGCATATACTACATAGTTAAAGTCACTACACAACGGACAAATAACTCTCGCTGGTAGATAGTTGAGCCCCAAACAAAGCAGTAACGACATCACTAATTTGGTTGACTTCATACGTTGAGCTCTGTAGTGCTGAGACAACAACATGACACTGCCTGAGTAAATTACATAGCAAAAATCTGAACAGGTGTTGAGCGCTGCCTGAACATGTAAATCATATAAATGCCATTTTAGACATATAGAGATGCATCATCACTGAATGATGTAGATTACCGCCACTCATGACACTAATTGATAATGATATTTAGAAAATCAATCTAGACAAATTCCTAAAAAATGGAGGTCATATTTACTCGTTGGAAAACCAGCGATTGTTTGTTTGCTATGACCAGGTTTTATTATCACGATGTGTTAGTGACTTAATGTAATACACTTTACAGAGGTAGTAATTATTGATGTTAGAGGAATTCATATAGCCACATACACAAAATAACCTTGGGGAAAAGAATGTGCCAATTAAGAAGTTTCCTTATGACATACATCCAGTGGATGGATATTCCAAGACGGTGTTATAATGGCCAATTTGCTATATCAAGGATCATGTTTCAAAGAATGACTGGTTGTGTAACGGTAGATGGACGAGCATATGACAAGAAGACTTTCATATTTAATTCATCATGGGATGTTGCAATAAATGTTTAAAGTAGCCTGATCCATTGGGTTCTGTTCTCTCCTGCCACTGTCCAGTTGCAGTAGAAGCTCTCTGATATCTCCAACAGTGATCATGACAATGTCCAGTTCCAGATCGTTCTTGTATTCTTGTTTATATGTATCTTTGACATTCCGAAGCTCATTTTTATTCTTTGAGCAAATAGAGCCTATCAGGAAGGAATCATCTCTGTTGTCATCATTGACAGTCTCATGCAGACAATAAGCGTCAAACTCAGCAGGTTGTTTCATCAAGGCCAGGAGAACTTGTTCAGAATACCCCCTTAGCTCAGATTTCAAGTGTTTGATCAGATCTTGGTTATACAGTTCCTCGTACCTCTGCTTCAGTTTCTGTCTGTCCCAATTGGAGTTCTTGACAATGACACCGATAACTGCACCAAACAAAGCAGTAACTACATCAGTAATCTGGTTAACTTCATACGTTGAGTCCTGCAGTATTGAGACAACAACATGACAAAGCTTGGGTAAATTACATGGCAGATCCTGTTGTGTTGTAGAGTGGTGGAGTGGTGGCAGACACAACATCCTCCATTTTACAATGTTATTGTGTCACTGTTGGAAACAGAACTGTAACTGTATTTCAGACATTGAGCTCTGTAGTACTGACACAACCCCATCTATTTTCACTGTTATTGTATATATATTATAATATTATTTATTATATTACTATATTATAATACTATATTATATATTATAATACTAAAAATGATTAATTGATGACAGTGGGACACATTAGGAATATAGAACTATCTGTAAAAGTATGTTTTTGAACATGCATAGTATGAAGTGCGAGTGTAAACTTGATGGGAGTGACATTTGATTAATCTGTGAAATTTTGTGTTAAAAACATGTGTGAAATTACGTATGTGTGCATTTAGTGTTTCGTAACAAGTATTTCGCATGTGTCGGCTCCGTGGCAAATGAGCTATGGACGCAGTTCGTAATCCCACATACCCGCGTTCGAAACACAGCTGCGGCGATTTGTCAGCAGACCGCCTTGCGTTGGATGTTTACAAATTGGTATAGGTGCCAGATGTTCAGAAAGAAATGGCAAACTACTGAACGTAAACTTGCCAATATATCATAAACAAGCAAAGAATGATGGGGTTGACTGTGACGTCCTGAAAAGAATATACAGCTAACTTCTTGTTTTTGTAATTTGGCCTGCATAACAGGCCGGACAAAAATTCTTTTCTTGAATTTATTGTGTTCCTGACAATAAAAACCATAAAACCATTTATTACCATGTCAAATCAAAATACAAAAATGTATTACAAAATTCTCACACACTTAAACTAAAGAGAAAGATTTTTCTTAAACTCTAAAGATTCCGTACATCATTTAAAGTTTTATTTATAGGGAATCTGACTGTAGTTAATTTCTTTAAAATATTTATAAAAAATTCAAAAAACTACACAATTATTTAAATTACATAATACAGTCACGCTATTGTTAGTAATATCGCTTGTAATCACTTATGTTGTTATGTCCCATTGTAATATTTTAATAACATGTCTTTCTTTTAAATGTGGTTTTATTTCATACAAAACAAGTGTTTTTTTCACTGTGCGTTGCGTGTTTTCTTTTACATTTACAAAATACAACAAGATCTCCAGATGTCAAATGCAACAAGGTTCTCTTATTGTTTGTGTAATTAATGCATACTATTCATTAAATTTTTTCTCCAGCGTTTCCATCCTATTTCAGGATATTGCGGTCAACATCAGCATCTTTCAGCTGTATGTTGATTCCCAGGCTAGATTACGCTCATCAGCACGCCACGACTTTCTGAACGACCGGCTCCATACTCTCGGAAGTCACTGGCGCGACTCGAACCGCTTCCAATTATCGTGCGCTCACGTCAACCACGAGAGTATTCGGGGTTATGGAGAAAGCTGCTAACACCTCGGCCAGGGAGACCGGCATTCATTACATTACATACATTAATTCTTCGCAGACATTAAATGCGGTTAGTATTCAAAAGTTGCATCTAAATAGAAATTGTAGGTATCCTGTTCAAATATTAAGCTTTTATTGTCATAACCTACAACCAAATGTTTCCAGTCATATTGTGTGAGTAATTTCTTTTGGAGAGGAAGTGATTAGTATGTATCATCGGAGTGAGGGTTGTTATGAGGGGCCGTTGATAAAGTGGATAATGATGGTTAGTGTGTAAAAGAGTTTATGTGTGTTGAACTGGTTGTTGGTCGGATGCGTTTCTGGTTATTGTTTGGTTCAAAAATGGCCCGAGAAATGTGAGTAGCGTAAATGCCATCGGTGTTTAGTGAAGACATATGAATGAACCAATCAATGTGTTGGATGAGAGATGAGAAGTTGATGGAGATTGATGAGGAATTGAGGAGTCAGTGTAAGCAAGAGAAGAAGAAAGCTGTGTGACTAACCAACTGAGTGTGAGAATATTATGAGTAGAAAATTGTGGAAGATGATGTGTGAAGAATGCGAATTATTGCTGATGGGGATGAAGTAATTGGTGATTGCAGAGAAAGAAGAGATGACTGACTAGAAGAAAACTTGTTGTGTAAAGAAGGAAGAAGCATGTTGGAATGGAATGTTGGTCACGAGATTAGATTGAGGAAAGTCATGGAGTGGTGAGAAGTTGATAGAGATTAGGGATGTAGTAGAACAGAACATTCGTTACGTCGGCTGGACGAGAGACTCGATTTACGAGAATGTCGTTGCGAGGCAGAAGTTGTGATAGTTGATGATACAAATAAGAAAAACAGATAGATTAGATTACGCTTATCTAAAATAGGTTGGAAGTGACTGTTAATTTCCAAAGAATCTGATAAAAGTGTCATTTTTGGTTAATAACTTGTGTTGGGGAATAGATATTGTTCTGCGTTATGATGAGAATATAATCTGTGGGTAACAGATATATTTTGTGGTTAATGCAGGTTAATATTTGTCCTAGATATGAGTTGTGTATTTTAGTTGTTAGGAGTAGATCATTAGTCCAAAAAAGAGACTAATGTTGGTTGATTACAATAAGTAGTTTGATTTTGTTTGAACTTGATTCCTATTTCATTATGTATATTATTTTGAAAAATGTCAGGGAATAAATGATGTTTTGTAAACCATGGGGGGTTTGCTCATGATTTATAGTTTCATTTAATTTGCCTTGTTTAGTGTTGGCATATTAGTTCGAAATGTTTTGACATATAATTATCAAGTGGTATTATTTTGCTCTGAATTTTAGTAAAGTATTGTTCAGTTACGTTGAATTAAGGGTATAGTCAGATCCAATAAGACTGGGATTGGGTACGCCTCACCTCTATGTAAAGAAATTACGTTAATAGAGAGAGACATAATTGGCTTAGATTGGGTTTACAAACCTGGAATAAACATAGAGTGAGTACCATGAACTTAGACGTGTAGAAATTGATAAAGAGTCCTTCTTGGTACTGGTTTAGGGGTGGATAATAGATAGTTATGGTTGTCAACAATGAAATTACAGATTATCAATTAAGAAGACAGTGTTAGGCAGCGCTAATGGGAAAACACATGGATTGAATGCCATGGTTGGAATGTGGAAAATTAGTTAGAAGGTGGCCAGAGATGGGGCTGTGGATATCAGCACATATCATAATAGTCCAGAACTAAATTAGATACGTTCATGATAAATGAACGATGAATGCCAGGGATGGTAGTAACACACATGGATTGAATGCCATGTTTGGCATGTGAGGGGTTGTTTTAGTCTGGGAGTAATCATAGACGGGACTGTGGATATCAGTACAGTACTTGGGGGATTAAATGAAGAATAATGAATTGTAAGGGGAAGTAAGTAGGTTCATAATAAATGAACATTGTTTTTAATGCTGTGATTGCAGCATAACTCAAGATAGTTATCGTTTGTATAACAGAGAGTAGAAGTTATGAACAGTAATATTAATGTGGAGTGCTGTGTTTACAGCGAACATGGATTGAATGACTTGACGTTTGCGGGGAAAAAGGAAGGTCCGTGACATATGGACTAATAAAGAATAAAGTTGATTACAAATGATAAAAGGATAGACAGAGTGGATGTTCACAGACATGAGGTTAGTGGTAGTATTTTGTTGAGAAATTAGAGGTTTTAGGAGGTAATGGACATTGATAATATTATTAGGTTGCTTACGCCTTAAGTGTCATAGATTAAGCGAGATATAATAGGGAAGCTGATATGAAGTATTCCGGAGTTGCTGGAGTGTTGTAATGTTTATAAGGCCCACAATGGACCTTTTGATTGCGTCCTCGAGAGGTATTTTGTGGTTAACATTACATTTCGAGGTTGCTGTGATGAGCTGGTTAATAGAAGGGATATTAATGATGTTTTTTGGGGTGTTTGGTGCTATGGATAATAGCACAAACTGTAGTAGCCCGAGATTAGGTAATATATGTAAATTAGGTGAGATTCGGAGATATGATATGATTGGTAGAAGTTTTGCCATAATAAATGGTGAGAGATATGTATTTGTTTTTTTTTTAAGACTTTACTGCATAAAGTCTCAGGGCGACATGGTGGGGTAAATGTGAGTATGGTTTTGTGAGGAAGAGTTCTTGTTCTTTGATCTCCGGTGGCCACCGATTCCTTGTCTTCCTATCGTGTGTTAGTGCGAGTGACTTCAGGTTGGTTGAATGTGGAGAATTGGTAACGCTGAGGTAATGGTTATTTCGTAGACCTGTTGGTGATGATGATAGGGAGTATGAAGTATTTTCGGAAGAGTATGGCGTTTTGATTTTTTATGGTCGAGATCAGATATTGATATGTATGTACATGATGAGAAGTAAAATTACAAAGGGTTTAAGCGGATAGCTTGTGACTCTGCCGATGAGAAGAAGAAGTGTTGTATAATTGGCGGATAGCTAAAGGCTTAAGTAATATTGGAGGAGGGATGGCAGATAGTTATGGGACAACCCATGGGGGGTTGAGTAAAGTTGTATTATGGGTGGTGGTAGCAGTTGGCTATAGATCTTAAGAGAACTTAAAGTAATGATGCGATAGTGATTAATGAAGATAATAGGAGTCAAAAAGACTCTGGTGGTAAGACATAGTAGGGCCTTATAAAAAGTCACAGGTTATATTACTTAGATTTTTCTTGTTAGAAATTAGAGTAGGGTTTTGGGTTTAAGACTTTTCGGGGAAAATTCTCGTTGAGGGTAGAGAGGAATATAACAGAGTGTCTGTCTCTGTTAAGGGGATCTAGGTCGGCGTGCATGGGAAAAAGGGTCTAAACTTGAATGCACGCGTGAGCACCCCGGGGAGATGAAACAGTAACTAGGGAGGCTCACGCGTTGACGTAAGGCTAGGAAACGGGGGCAGTTACCACCAAGTTCTCAGACCAGTAGGATGTGAGTCTACATCTATGCAATATACTACGTTTTTGATATGAACAAGTCTCCTACAATAAACTCAGACAGTATCTACTACTTGGCCTCTGCGTTTCTTCAGTCGCATTCGTGTCCTGTTGCTTTGTAATACCAGTCGCAGGTGCGTGCGCGAGTGCGTGCGTGCGTGTTTATATTTGCGAATACAACATATTCATTCATATACACATGATAATAATGTATTCATGGTATGGTCTAATTAATAACACATTACTTGTTGATGATGATGGCGAAGTCATCATTTGCTCTCATGCACACTAAAATCGTTCAATAGAAAGTCTCTCATACTCCAGGTATTCTCATTCACTATTAGTTTTTGTCATCAAGCGATGCTACAGGCATTACGGGATAAACTTCTCTCGCACCACACAAAAAGTTGTGTCAGTCGTACGAGAGGAATTGATTACACATTTTATTGCCACTGGCTCTTTACATTACATAAATGCACAAAACTGTCTCTAATGCATCACACATGAATACACAGAATTTCTTATCATTAGTCGTCCCTAGCCCTACTGCTAAATCTATCTACTCATCTAAAGAAATACGCATCGACGCTAAGCGATGTGTTCCCTACGAAGTCTGTCCCCCGTCTGACGATTCTCCGCGTGCTGATTACACAGTACGCGGAAGGACCTCATGCGCACTTCGGCTTTTGCGTGCTACATCATTCAACACGCTTAGAGTAGTAGCCTATTCTTGAGTTCCATTCTAGTTCTTCGTGTCTAATCACGTTGGCGTGATTCTACCATGACCAGAGTGCTTACTCTCTGGTTGACACCTCCGTGTCTCATGAGAGAACTGTTTACAGTTCACCTCCCTATCTACTTCCTACACCTACCCTGCCCTCATGTTGGGGCACTGGGTTACCTCTACTCTACTTGAAGTAGACCACTCATTCAGGGTGGCCTTCCCTCTTATCTATTTCAGTCTTTGACACACACCCTCCCCTCCTGTGTTGCGTTACAAACTTTGACTCATGGTTGTGACGCAAGAGGTTTCTAAAAATTAGTGTATCTAATTCTTTGTCAAAGACTACTGATAACTTGGTTCTGGGTAACTCAATAGACCTCTACTGACCATTGTCACAATGTAGTATTACTTTACTTGGCTACTGGTGATCGCCACAAACTTGTCTGGTTGGCGTGAGCCCTCTTCTCAATCGCAATATTATATTTATTAGAGGTTTGTCTGAACCGGACCATTGTCTTATAAGACCTGCCCTCAAATAGCAAATTAACTCACTACCCATACAAAGTTGATTTTCTTAGGATCAACACATGAATTGCTTCATGAACCCCATATAATATTTAACAACCCTTGCACAAGCTGTGTGCGACAGGCTTTACCTATCTCGCTTCCGCGTGTAAAGTATCTTTCACTGTTAAGTTAGTGTTTCGTTGTCTATTGTGTCCCCTGACCCGGAGTTATCTTCCTTTGTTCTCAAAAAATGTATGCATTTTACATGTTTGTTTTCCTGGTTGTTTGCGTGTTTGGATGTACCTAATACTATACTTTACCTTCTAACCTGTGTGTATGTCTATAATTTGTATGTAAGTTAGTTTTCAAGTGCCATAATCCGGTTAAATGTGGCCACAAACAAGTGTATAACACTAATTCGTGACTACGTTTCCGTCTTATGAGACTTAAAATACTTTCCCTAAGGTCTAATGTAATTATGGCTAAACACAAAACTACACACAACATATTCGAGACAGCATATTTCAACACTGAAAGCAAACGCTTGACGCAGACAAATAATAAAAGTCGCGTTGAGCGGCAGAAAAAATCCGCTGGTTGTCTTCACTCTCCATTCTATATGTTCAATTTTCTCTCATTTTCACACTTCTGTCACACATCTTTTATTCTACCAATTATTTAAAAACCTTGAAGTGACACTGTACAAGTTTGGCTCAGTTTGAAAAGAGTTGAGCTTCATGACTGTGCGTAACTTACTGCACGAGTCATGTATTTACAAAATATTTACATGGATGAAATAGGGTTGATTGTTTGTACCCTGATAATACTAAACACTACATTCTAATGAAATACTAATACTACTTCTATAAATATATATTCTAATTTGTTGCACAAAATTAACCTAATTTAAGGGAAGTAATCTAAGTAACTAAGAAAATGAAAATGATGTGAGATGAGTTATGTACCTTTCTGAAATTAGTAATGTGAAATGTAACAAAATTATAAATAATGGGTTATTTACAAAAAAAAATAAAAATAAAATAAAATAAAATAAAAAATAAAATAAAATAAAAAATGGGTTATTCAAAAAAAAATGTTTTAATGTCTAAATGAAAAATTATGATTAATAATTTGAATATACATGGTGAAATGTATAATCCTTTTATCCTATAAGGTCTAAACTACTTTTAATTCTAAATGATGAGGTTGTTAAAGTGTTTATCAAGATGGAATGAAATAATGTGAAATGAAATGTACTAACTGGTACTGTTCCTATCTTAACTTTTTATCCTCGTCTTTAATTAGCTATTAGTACTATCCTAAGTAAGTGGGTAAATTAGTGATTTATTTAAACTACAGAAAAAAATCTATTATATTTCCTAAATCTACTCTAAATCTATATTAAAGTAACTAATCTAACTATAATTTATCACTATATTAAAAACATGTTATAATACATATCACAATAAATAAATATATATACATGGTATTTAAATACCCCAGGTTAGTGGTTGCCATAACGTTCAGAAATTGCTTTTGTTGGCACAGTTCATAGATACTCAATTGTCCTGGGTGTATTAAATTAAACTACACAGTCGTACTTGTGTCTTATTGGTATTCTTCCACTCGTAGAGTCCGCTGGTGTCGTAGACATGTATATTCGTGTCTGTTATTTATGCATTGTTCTGACACTGTTCTTCCATGATTAACACCGGTGATTCACCGGAACACAAATGGAGCGTAGTAAGTAACGAGCTGCCTATGTCCGCACGGTGATTCACTAGTTCTTGGAGCACAGTTCTTATTCTGCTGTCTATGGACCCATGGCAGTTCACTGTTCTTAGCACACAGTCCTGATCATGATGTCTATGTATTACATAGGATATTTTACACAGGATATTCTAAGTGTACTAAATTACCTATCTTAGACTCAATCTTCATGTGGAGTATCAGGTATTTCTACCTCAGATGGTCGACTAAGGGTATCAGCCAGAATGTTTTCCCTACCCTTAATATGCTCTATACTAAAAGTATAGTTTTGTAATATTAACGACCACCTGTAAATGCGGTCATTGCGATGTACCCCACTTTGTATGACCGTGATTGGGGAGTTGTCGGTCTGTACTACGAAGTGATTACCCGCTAGAAATCGATGTAACTTCCTTACTGAATAGATGACACTTAGGGCTTCCAACTCTGATATGGAATATCTGGACTCAGCAGGTGTGATCTTGCGGCTCACGTAGCAAATTGGATGGAAGATGCCATTGTAAAACTGGCCTAGTACTGCAGCGATGGAAATCCTGCTGGCATCTTTCCTAAGATAATAAACGAGCCTAGGATTAGGCAAACGCAGGATTGGTACATTACTAAATAGGAGTTTCAATTTTGACCATGCAGAAATTAATAATGCATCTTTGACATCTAATTTTACTGATGCTTTCAAAATATTTGAAAATACACTTGTGATTTCCGCTAAGTTCGGTATGAACTTACTATAATAATTTACTAAACCCAAAAGGCTCCTGACCTGCTTCTTTGTTGTAGGCATGGTCAGGTTCATAATTTTAGGAACAATTCTATTGTCAGTTTTGAGTTGTCCTTGTGAAATGATATGACCCAGAAAATCAATTTCTTGTAGGCCCAGTTCAACTTTGCTCTGTTTGACAGTGAGACCGAAGAGTCGCAACCTATCAAAGACATGTCTGAGTTTCAGTAAGTGTGTTGTCCAGTCATCTGTATGGACACAAATATCATCTATATATGTCACCGTATTCGTCACTCCATGTAGTAAATCTCTAGTTAAGCGTACGAAAGTGGCAGGAGCGTTACGAAGTCCGAAAGGAAGAAACCGCCACTCGTAAAGACCTAAAGGTGTTGAGAATGCAGTAAGATGGATGGATTGAGTCTGCATAGGGACCTGCCAATATCCCTTAGTTAGGTCTAATTTAGAGAAGATTTTGGAGGTGGACATATCAAGAATAAGATCTTCGCAAGAAGGAATTGGTTCTGCGTCGATCTTAGTGACACTGTTAAGTTTCCTATAGTCCACACAAAGACGAATTGTGGAGTCTTTTTTCTTGACCAAGACTATTGGAAAGGAGTACTCAGATGTAGATTTCTGGATGATTCCACTAGCTTCTAAATTAAGAATTTCCTTATTTAGACTTTCTCTGTAGCTAAGTGGGATAGAGTACGGCCTGCATTTGATAGGTTTCGAGTCCGAAAGAAGGATGGAGTGCTCGATTCTGTCCGTCCTACCTGGAATGTCGGAAAATATGTCCTTATACTCCGTTACTAATTCTAATGTCTGTCGTCGTTGATCTTCTGTTAGTCCCTGTTCTAACCGTATACATTCTAATGTTGCAGACTTGTCTACAATTGGAACAGGTAGTTCCATCCCGTCGTCGTCTACCTGATTCAGTACGGTTGTGGTGCTAAGTGCGTTTTCTGTATGCTCACTAGGTGTATGCATATCGTCGGCTTTGCCAGTCTCGCTAAATAGTGTAGTTGCGTTATGTATGTCCGTCGTCTCATCACTAGGTGTGGGTGCATTGTGTTCGTCTGTCTCTAGTTCTGTCTCTTGTCGTGAAAAGTAGGGTTTCAACATGTTGATATGAAATATCTTTAAGTGTCCGTTTATCGATATTTCATAATCGACATCTGAAATTTTTCGTACCACTTTGAATGGCCCTTGCCATGAGGTCAATAATAAATTCCGTTTGTCTGGGAGTAGAAGCAGTATGTCTTGATCTGGTTCAAGATTAATAGTCCTCGCACCTCTATTTGCGTATTGGCGGTAGATTTGACCCTTTCTCTCCAAATCTGCCTTAGCTATGATACACGATTTCATAATTTTGTCTCGTGTTTCTGATACCATCTCATAAGGTGTTTTAGTGTTTGGAATTTCAATCGCATTAGTTACTAACTGATGGTAAATTGTTAGGGGTCCACGTGGGTTAGCCCCGTATACTAATTCAAACGGTGAGAAACCCGTGCTTGAATGGGGAATCTCCCGATAGGCGAACAGCACTGTTGGCAACAGTGTATCCCAATCAGCTGGGTTTTCTGCTGTCACCTTAGCCAGCATATGCTTTAGGTCTCCGTTAACTTTCTCTACTATTCCATTGCTGGCTGGATGATAAGCTGTTGTAAAATTCTGTTTAATTCCTAACATTATTGTAAGGGCTTGCGTTGCAGCCGATATGAATTGGGTTCCACGATCGGATAAGATGGTACGTGGAAATCCGAATCGTGAGAACAAATGTAGAAATACATTGGCAATATCTTTGGAGGTGATGTATTTCAAAGCTACTGTCTCAACACACCTTGAACATAGGTCTACTAGCGTTAAGATGAAGCGATTTCCTTTGCTGGACACCTGGTTCAGGGGTCCAACAATATCCACCGCCACACTCTCGAATGGTCTAGAGGCCAGTGTTGTCGGTTGTACTTCAGCTGTAGGATGTTTACCCTTACGTACTAGTTGTTGACAGACATTACATGAACGACAGAATACTTTTATGTCATTACAAAAACCTGGCCAGTAAAAATGAGCCTGAATTCTGGCCCTGGTTTTATCGTATGCAAGGTGACCAGCAAACGGTGACTCGTGTGCAATCTTTAGCACAGTTTGGCGGTGTTGTACAGGTAACACCGTTTGCTGAATCTCATGGTTGCCAGTTGTATAATAACGAGTAAGAATACCATTATTAAGTCTAAAGAACCATGATGCGTTTTTTGTTACTTTGTCTTTTTCTTTTAATAGTTTTAGATATGGAGACACACTTGGATCAGCTTTTTGCTGGTCTATGAACATTTGTCTGGTGGTATCATCCGTGCTGGTTGGTGATAGCAACAGTAGTCTTTCCTCCTGTAGTGTGTCTTGGTGCTTAATAGTATCTGCTCTGGTTGTTGCATTAGCTGCATTTAATTTCTCCCATGCAGCTATTTCTTCGTTAGTGCAATGCTTCATTTGGGGTAAGCATCCCAAAATTAAATCAGTACAAGGGTTATCTAAAATAGCACATGTAAAGGTACCAGAAAGGAAAGGAGTGTTAATACGGGCTCTTGCCAGTGGGTAAATTTCGATATTACCCGAAAAGGTTCGGCATTTGACTGAGTCACCTGTATAATCATTTGGATTCACCAGTTCCTTTCTCAGACCGATAAGAGTGCTCCCACTGTCAAGCAAACATTGGCATGGTATTTCGTTGACCAATGCATTGTGGAACACCAAATTGCCTCTGGAGGCTAATGCTGCATTTACACTCTCAGTGGAGAATGGTACTGTATGTCCACATTCTAATTTTCCATCTGCATGAAATTGGTGACATCGTTCACAACTGTCAAAGCTTAAAATATCGTTTACACAACAAACATTTTCAGATTGATTAACAGGTAATTCATTTTCAACCTCACACTCAGTCTCACTCCCACTATCAGAAGATGTATCAATCAACATTGCACTGTTGGCCTTCATTCTTTGCCGGCCTAGGCACTTATTGGAATAATGACCGTAGCTAGAACAGAAGAAACATTTGACTGCACGCCTGTATGCACTTCTCTTGTTTTGTTGTTTCTTAATGACCATCTCAAGATGTGCCGGATAGTTTGGTGATTTATCACACATAGAGTAAGTATCATGAAAAAGTTGGCAATACACATATTTAGGCAATTTTTGATCTTTCTTGTCGACTCTCTGAAATTGTTTTTTATTGCTACGATAGCTTTTAGGTTGGTCCTTAACAAAAGAGACTATTTCAGAGTCGATGTTTGATATTTTAAAAATTTCCCTATTCGAGGAAAAATATGCGGAGCCTTTCTTCTCGAATTGCTCTATTGTTTCGATGTCTGACTGCTGAAGAAATTTAGCGAAAGGAGATGGAATTGTGGATCTGACTTTATCCATGGCTATTAAATTTTTAAGTTTTTCAAAGTCCTTTCCTATTTTTGCCGCGTTAAGCCATCTATTCAGTACGCTTTGGACATTCGAGACATAATCGATGAAGGTCTCACTTGGTTTTGGTTTTAAGTTAGAAAACTGTACTTGATACCCAGGGGCATCAAGTAAAAAATGTTGCATTATCCTATCATGAATGTACTGATAGTTAGATCTAAGATCAGTTGGTATTGATTCAATAACTTTAAGGGGCTCCCCACTGAGGTTTTTCATGTAGTTCATGGCCCACATATCGATTGGTACTTGATGGTATTTAAGCTGATTTTCGGCATTTTCTGTCCAAGATGATATGGAATCTTCTTTACAGAGTGGCTTAATAATATGTTTGTATTTATTAAGTTCATTCTCTTCTTGCTGACTCTTTAGTTTTGTAGCGGAGATCTCTACGTGTGAATCTACTTCCATACCTTTCATCTTTAACTGTGTCTCTGATTCAATCTGTATTTGTTTTTCTTTCACTCTTGCCATTTCATCTATCTCTTTTTGCTTTAACTCTCTCTCCTGATCTAATTGTTTTTGCTTTAATTCTAATTATTTTTGTTTAATCTCCCTATCTTGTTCTAATTGTTTCTGTTTTGTTATCTCAGCTAGTTCTACAATCTCCTTCTGGTGTTGTCTTTCTCGTGCACGTTCATCTCTCTCAGCATCTTTTGTTTCCCTAAATTTTTGATCAGCATATTGTTCTAATTCCTTTCCGGTGTGTCCTAATGCCTTGCCTGCTTGTATGAAATCAGCTAAAGTTGACATGTTGTTGGATAATTAGCTAGAGTTGATAGGTACTCAAATATTTACTCAGGTATATTAGCTATGTTGAGTTTTTAAATGCCTGTGTACACAAATTATTATCAGATTACACCCTGAAAAAGAGATGCATTATTAATTATATTGCATTCAAAATAATTTGGGTATACTCATCTCAGCAATCCAGCACAATCAAGTACATTCGTTTGGCACCTCAGGTACAATCGTTTGGCACCTCGACATACACCTTGCGTTACTCTTATACACCGCTCTTGTTATACCTGGTTTATAAGAGCATCAATAATTAACTATTTGTAAACGACATATGACTTTAGACATTTGTTTGACATTTACAATCACATGCCCCCGGACAACACAATGTGGTATAATTAAAGTAAATGTCACTGTCCTGTCTTCGTTCTAATGTCTTCTGCGTTCCCTAACTATTGCTGTTTAATTTATGAAAGTGCTGTGCAGACGGAATCTTATTTGCATAAAGAAAGTAGTGCCATCGTGACGGTAGAAACTAAAAAAAATCTACAAATAATTAAATAAATGCTTTGAAATAAATATAAAGGTAATAATAATGTTCAAATAAATAAGTATATTCAATAAATAGATTGTATAACCAAATAATATTCAATATAAGCCAAAGATTCAGGCGAGCAGCCGCTTGGCGATTTGTAAACAATCTGTTGCTGATTGCAAATGGCGAAGGGCAGCTGTTTGTCAACCGCGATACGTCACAGGCGCAGCGCTATTTTTAGATTGGAAAAATCGATATTGTCGCTGGCTCATTTTTTTATGTATTGCTCCGCCGTGAATCATGTTTGACAAATACTCATAAATAAATAAATAAACCATTAATTGTAGAAATAAAGGATACAAAACTATAATAATAATACTTACAAATTAGAAGAAAACATGTTCATAAAGCACAAAACATTTCAATAAGCATAAATAAACGTTAATCGGTCACGATGGGCACAGCTCGCAAACTTGTTCTAGTCTGCACACGCTTTTTCACACTAACACAAATTAAACCCTGTGATTAACTGACAGTAATACTATTTTAGAGCCGTGGGTGAGTGTTTTTGCTTGAACAATTGTCCAAGCCACACTTCTGACACCACTTCTATCCTAGCCTGTCATCAAGCGATGCTACAGGCATTACGGGATAAACTTCTCTCGCATCACACAAAAAGATTTGTCAGTCGTACGAGAGGAATTGATTACACATTTTATTGCCACTGGCTCTTTACATTACATAAATGCACAAAACTGTCTCTAATGCATCACACACGAATACACAGAATTTCCTATCACTAGTCGTCCCTAGGCCTACTGCTAAATCTATCTACTCATCTAAAGAAATATGCATCGACGCTAAGCGATGTGTTCCCTACGAAGTCTGTCCCCCGTCTGACGATTCTCCGCGTGCTGATTACACAGTACGCGGAAGGACCTCGTGCGCACTTCGGCTTTTGCGTGCTACATCATTCAACACGCTTAGAGTAGTAGCCTACTCTTGAGTTCCATTCTAGTTCTTCGTGTCTATCACGTTGGCGTGATTCTACCATGACCAGAGTGCTTACTCTCTGGTTGACACCTCCGTGTCTCATGAGAGAACTGTTTACAGTTCACCTCCCTATCTACTTCCTACACCTACCCTGCCCTCATGTCTAATTAATAATTACTTGTTGATGATGATTGCGGAGTCATCATTTGCTCTCATGCACACTAAAATCGTTCAATAGAAAGTCTTTCATACTCCAGGTATTCTCATTCACTATTAGTTTTTATTTTTACAAGTGTAACAGTATCACCGGCTCCGTGTCGGTGGGGGTACGGACACAGTTCGTCATCTCGCATACCACTTTCGAAACACAGCTGCGGGAGATTTAGTAGCAGACCGCCTTGCGTTGTTTTTTTATGAAATGGTATGTGTGCCGGTCGTTCCTAAACCACTGGCAAGCTTCTTGATGTAAATTTGCCATGAGATCATAACAGCAAATAGTTCTGGTGTTGACTGCGTCGTCTTGTAAAGGATATGCAACTAACTTTTCAATAGTATCACTGAATGGATCATACATTAATTATTGCAACATGCGTCCCAATATATAAAATACACTAACTGATCCGGCCCGTCTTCGCCCAGGCTCTGGCGGGGATCTATCTATCTATTTATCTGTCTGTCTTTCTGTCTGTCTGTCTGTCTGTCTGTCTGACTGTCTGTCTGTCTGTCTGTCTGTCTGTCTGTCTGTCTGTTTGTCTGTCTGATTGTTTGTCTGTCTGTCTGTCTGACCCGGCCCGGCTTCGCCCAGCTCCTGGTGGGGATCATCTCATTTAATTCATATAAGTAGTCATATAAGCTCCCGTTCCCGACTGTCTGTCTGTCTATCTGTCTGTCTGACCCGGCCCGGCTTCACCCAGTCCCTGGTGGGGAGCATCTCATTTAATTCATATAAGTAGTCATATAAGCTCCCGTTCCCGACTATCTGTCTGTCTGTCTGTCTGTCTGTCTGTCTGTCTGACCCTGCCCGGCTTCGCCCAGACCCTGGTGGGGAGCATCTCATTTAATTCATATAAGTAGTCATATAAGTTCTCGTTCCCGTTACCGACTATCTGTCTGTCTGACTGTCTGTCTGTCTGTCTGTCTGACCCAGCCCGTCTTCGCCCAGACCCTGATGGGGAGCATGTCATTTAATTCATATAAGTAGTCATATAAGTTCCCGTTCCCGACTGTCTGTCTGTCTGTCTATCTATCTATCTGTCTGTCTGTCTGACCCAGTCCAGCCCATGGTGGAGAGCATCTCATTTAAATCATATAAGTAGTCATATAAGATCCCGTTCCCGACTATCTGTCTGACTGTCTGTCTGTCTTGAGTAAATGGAGGAGGGAGGAGGAAGAGGGAGGTGGAGGAGGGAGGAGGAGGGCGGAGACAGGAGGAGTAGGGAGGAATAGGAGGGAGGAGGAGGGATTAGGAGAAGGAGGGAGGAGGAGGAGGGAGGATGAGGGAGGAGGAGGGAGCAGGAGGAGGAGAGGGAGGAGGAGAAAGAGGGAGGAGGAGGAATGTGAAGGGAGGAGGAGGTAGAGGGAGGAGGAGGG
Organism: Cepaea hortensis; assembly: GCA_963921405.1. Taxonomy (NCBI): domain Eukaryota; kingdom Metazoa; phylum Mollusca; class Gastropoda; order Stylommatophora; family Helicidae; genus Cepaea; species Cepaea hortensis. The sequence continues at coordinate 16,077,528 of OY992897.1, forward strand.
AGGAGGAGGTAGAGGGAGGAGGAGGAGGGAGAAGGAGGGAGGAGGAGGGAGGAGGAGAGAAGAAGAGGAGGGAGGAGGAGGAGGAGGAGGGAGGAGGAGAGGGAGAAGGAGGGAGAGAGGAGAAGGGAGGAGGAGGGAGGAGGAGGAGGGAGGAGGCAGAGGGAGAAGGAGGAAGGAGGAGGAGGGAGGAAGAGGGAGCAGGAAGAGGGAGGAGGGAGAGGGAGGAGGAAGAGGGAGGAGGAGGAGGAAGAGGGAGGAGGAGGATGGAGGAGGGAGAGGGAGGAGGGGAAGAGGGTAGGAGGAGGAGGAGAAGAATGGAGAAGGAGGGAGGAGGAGGGAGGAAGAGGAAGAGGGAGGAGGAGGAAGGAGGAGGGGGAGGGAAGAAGGAGGAGGAAGAGGGAGGAGGAGGAGGGAGCAGGAGGAGGAGGGAAGAGGGAGGAGGAGAAAGAGGGAGGAAGAGGGAGGAGGAGGGAGGAGGAGGAGGGAGGAGGAGGGGGAGGAGGAGGAGGGAAGAGGAGGTAGAGGGAGGAGGAGGAGGGAGAAGGAGGGAGGAGGAGAGAAGAAGAGGAGGGAGGAGGAGGAGGGAGGAGGAGGAGGGAGGAGGAGAGGGAGAAGGAGGGAGAGAGGAGAAGGGAGGAGGAGGGAGGAGGAGGGAGGAGGAGGAGGAAGGAGGCAGAGGGAGAAGGAGGAAGGAGGAGGAGGGAGGAGGAGGGAGAGGGAGAAGGGGAAGAGGGTAGGAGGAGGAGGAGGGGAGAGGAGGAGAAGAATGGAGAAGGAGGGAGGAGGAGGGAGGAAGAGGAAGAGGGAGGAGGAGGAAGGAGGAGGGGGATGGAAGAGGAGGAGAGAGGAGGAGGGAGAGGGAGGAGGAGGGAGGAGGAAGAAGGAGGAGGAGGGAGGATGAGAACGCAGGAGGAGGAGGAGGAGGGAGGAAGAGGAAGGAGGAGGGGAGGGAAGAGGAGGAGAGAGGAGGAGGGAGGGTGAGGAGGAGGGAGGAGGAAGAAGGAGGAGGAGGAGGGAGGATGAGAACGCAGGAGGAGGGAGAGGGAGGAGGATGAGGAGGAGAGAGGAGGTGGAGAGAGGAAGAGGTAGAAGGAGGAGGGAGAAGGAGGAGGGAGGAGAAGGAGGGGGAGGAGTAGGAGGAGGAATGATGAGGAGGGAGGAGGTAGAGGGAGGAGGAAGAGGAGGGATGTGGAGGACGGAGGAGGAGGGAGGAGGTAGAGGGAGGAGTAGGAGAAAGGAAAAGGGAGGAGGAGAGAGGAGGAGAAGTGAGGAGGTAGGAGGAGGAGGAAGAGGAAGAGGGAGGAGGAGGTAGAGGGAGGAGGAGGATGGAAGAAGGAGGAGGTAGAGGGAGGAGGGGGAGGGGAAGAGGAAGAGGGTAGGAGGAGGAGGAGGGATGTGGAGGAAGGAGGAGGAGGGAGGAGGTAGAGGGAGGATGAGGAGGGAGGAGGAAGAGGGAGGAGGAAGAGGGAGGAGGAGGATGGAGGAGGGAGAGGGAGGAAGAGGGAGGAGGAGGAAGAGGGAGGAGTAGGAGGGAGGAGGAAGGAGGAGGAGGGGAGAGGAGGAGGGAGGAGGCAGAGGGAGAAGGAGGAGGAGGAAGGAGGGAGAGGAAGGAGGGAGGATGAGGAGGGAGGAGGTAGAGGGAGGAGGAGGAGGAAGGAAGAGGGAGGAGGGAGAGGGAGGAGGAAGAGGAGGAGGGTGGAGGGAGGAGGTAGAGGGAGGAGGACGGAGGAGGTAGAGGGAGGAGGAAGAGGAGGGAGAGGGAGGAGGAGGATGGAGGAGGGAGAGGAGGATGGAGGAGGAGGAGGGGAGAGGAGGAGGAGGAGGAAGGAGGGAGAGGAAGGAGGGAGAATGAGGAGGGGAGGAAGGAAAGGGAGGTGGAAGAGGAGGAGGAGGTAGGAGGAAAGAGGTAGGGGGAGGAGGAGGTAGAGGGAGGAGGAGGAGGAAGGAAAGGGAGGAGGAAGAGGAGGAGAAGGGAGGAGGGAGGAGGAGGAGGTAAAGGGAGGAGGAGGGAGGAGGAGGAGGAGAAGGGAGTAGGAGGAGGGAGAGGGAGGAGGAGGAGAGAGTAGGCGGAGGGAGGAGGCGGAGGGAGCAGGAAGAGGGAGGAAGAGGGAGGAGGAGGAGGGAGGAGGAAGGAGGAGTAGAGAGTGGGAGGAGGGAGGAGGCGGAGGGAGGAAGAGGGAGAAGGGAGGAGGAGGGAGGAGGTAGTAGGATGATTGATTGCCATCCCACCAGGTTAATATGTTATCGCGGACCTCAGAGAGAAGTGTCTATGTAGAAGACCATTTCCTGGACGTACGTATTTTGGGAGGGGGAGGAGGGAGGAGGGAGGAGGAGGAAGAAGAAAAAAAAACTACGACAGTTGGCATCTCTGGAATGAAAGGAAGGCGTGTAGAAAATTTCATCTCAATCGGATGGGCCGTTCGCGAGCGCATAAAGGACATACATACAGACAGAGATACATAAATACATACAGAGATACGCACATCCTAATTTATATATAAGATATATATATATATATATATATATATATATATATATATATATATATATATATATATATATAGATTGCTAACAGATATGCGTGTTATTTGTTTGCGCACGCGAGACAGCGACAGAGAGAGGGAGAGGGGGAGCCAAAGAGAGAGAGAGAGCGAAAGAGAGAGAGAGAGAGAGAGAGAGAGAGAGAGAGAGAGAGAGAGAGAGAGAGAGAGAGAGAGAGAGAGAGACTAAACAAAGACTGAAGTTGGCTGCATTGGGTAGTAACTTCATGGCAGGCACAACGTATTTATTTGGGGTGGGCGGGGTTTGGGGGGTGGTGGAGGTTTTAAACGAATTTTTGTCTTGGTCATGGTCATAATATCAACTTCTCGGCTGACAAAGAAACTGATCTACGAGATACAGCCTCCCTTTGTGCTGGGTAGCTCATTGAACCTTTGTCTCTGACTGTGGTAATATTTCCCAATTCCCGGTGACAAGGAAGGAAAATGTGCTGATTTATTCTCCTCCATGGCGGGTATTATAAATGTATAAATAAAGGATCTCCAAGCCTAAATAGCTCTATTTTTTTTAATACTGGTTCTTGACGATCAAAATAATACATTTTTGTAGTGGAAAGAAAAAAGTTAAACTAAAGGTGGTCAAACATAAATGATTGCTATAATACTAAGGATGATTGATTGGGGATAATGGTACACATTAGGAATATATAACTATCTGTGGAAGTATGTGTTTGAGCATGTATAGTATGAATTGTAAGTGTGGACTTGATTTTAGTGGCATTTTGCTTAATCTGTGAAATTTTGTATTTAAAAAATGTGTGAAATTACGTGTGTGTGATTGAGTTTTTCGTAAAATGTGTTTGGCCAGTGGCTGCTCCGTGGTGAAGGGATTAGGACGCAGTTTGTAATCCCACATATCCCCGTTCGAAACACAGCTGCGGGCGATTTGGCATCAGACCGCCTTGTGATGGTTATTTACGAATTGGTATGGGTGCCGGTCGTTCAGAAAGCAATGGCAAACTCCATCGATACATCATGTGCCATGCCGGTAAACATGGGCGGTCAATATTCGCCATTTCACTCGATCACCAGTCATGGAACAGCTCAGTTTTCTTGTCTCGATCATGCCACGTGATCAAGCCATCCAGGTATTTACTGCTCTGTCTTCCCCTTGTTCTCTTCCCCTCAATCTTGCCAGTTGTCACCAAGTTATCCAATTCATTTCTTCTCATAACATGTCCCAAACATTGTGACTGACTACGCCTAATTTATCTAACCAGTTTACGATTTTCATTTGTTTCTTGTAGGACTTGGTCGTTGGTTTTTCTGTCTATCCATAGTATTCTTTGTATTGTCCTCAGAAACCACATTTCCACAACCATCAGATGTTTTTCAGCTTGACTACTCATTGTCCACGCTTCACATCCATACAAAAGTAGAGGCTCTATGTAACACCTCAACACTCTTTTTCTCGTTGCAATTGACATCATGTTATTGGTCAGTATGTTTTTTATCTGGCAAAAGGCTACTTTCGCCATGGCGATTCTTGTTCTAATCTCTTCAAGGCATCTCCCCTCAGCTGTTTTGACTGTTCCGAGATAATTTTACCGATTCATTTGTTTAAGAATATTCCCATTTGCCTGTATATTATATTGTGGTATTTCGTTCTTCCTGCAATCTGCTGCCATATCCCGCGCAGCTGTCTTTCGTACGTGGGTATACGGAATTACGAACAGCACCCTTAATACCTTCGCCAGGGATACCGGGATTTATTACATTACAGACATTAATTGTTCGCAGACATTAAATGCGGTTTGCATTCAAAAGTTGCATATAAATAAGAATTGTAGGTATCCTTTTCAAACATTAAGTTTTTATTGTCAGAACCTACAACCAAACGTTTGTAGTCCTACTGTGTGAGTTATTTCTCTGGGAATAATATGACCATTCATTTGTATTAGATTGGCCCCCTTTAGTTTACAACATTTTTGACCACTCAAATCCATGGACACAAATATTTCGTTAAAATGTTCCACTATACGCAAGAAAGCGAATCTTTATCAAGTGTAAGTACGTTTTCATCAATACCATGGTCTGGCAAGAATGAGGCAGCGAGGAGTGACGAAGGGATCTGGACGCTCAGAGGAAAGGCGAGACGGACATATTGACACAGATTGCTACTGGTACTATTGATGTTGGAACTCTTCGCTGGCTGAGGATGGGGACGGAGCGCTTATGGGAATGCCCCGAATGCTGTAATGTCCGTTCCTAAATCAATCAATCAATCAATCAATCAATCAGCATGATGGGGTTGACTGTGCTGTCCTGAAAAGGATATGCAGCTAATTTCTAGTTTTTGTAATTTGGCCTGTATAACAGGCCGGACAAAAATTCCTTTAATTTTTATTTCTCAGCCGGGAGTGAACAGTAAAAGCCTAAAACCAAACATTTTTATGTTGAAGGAAAAAAGAAAATGTATTAGAAAATTCTCACGCACTTAAAATAAAGCCACTACTTTTTTTTAGTCTAAAGATTCCGTAAAGCATTTATCCCCATATTTATAAGGGACCTAACTGTAGTTTATTTCTTTAAAAAGTTTATAAAAGATTGAGACAAAAACGCAAATCTTTAAATTACATAATATGGTAACAATAATATTAGTAATGTCCCTTGAAATCAATTGTGTTGTTATGTCCCATTGTATTATTTTAATAATATGCCTTTTTATGTTTTTATGTGGTTTTATTTCGTACAAAACAGTGTTTTTGCAAGGTGCGTTGCGTGTTTTCTTTTACATTTACAAAATACAACAAGACCCCCAAATGTCAAATGCAGCAAGATTCTCTAATTTTTGTGTGTGTAATTACTAATGTCTTTCTCCGTAATCCTGTATATCCACGTGAGAAACGAGAGAAACGTAACCTGCGAGAGAATCGGTAGTGGTTCTGGCTGCGTTGGTAACTTACGGGGTATGTGAGCCTGTCGAGCAGAAAAAAATAGCAAACTACTGAGCGTAATCTTGCCTAGTACATCAACAGCAGATGAAAACTGACATTACATACATTAATTCTTCGCAGACATTAAATGTGGTTTGTATTCAAAAGTTGGATATAAATAGGAATTGTAGGTATCCTTTTCAAATATTGAGTGTTTATTGTCAGAAGCTACAAACAAACGTTTCTAGTAATATTGTGTCAGCACAAAATTCTGTTCGAAATGGAGGAGCTGGAATGTACATAAAATACCCAAATAATGCTAGGGACACGGCCAGAGTTCCAACAGGAAAGTACTGCCAATACTATGATGCTGAAATTGAGACAATCAAGATAGTAACAGAGAAATTACTAAATATCAGCCATGGTACACAACCTGTGGTGCTATTATTATTATTATTATTATTATTATTATTATTATTATTATTATTATTATTATTGTTTTTGTTTTTGTTTTTGGTTCGCATATCCTTTACATGACATCGCTATCAACATCGGCATCTTTCAGCTGATTGTTGATTTCTTGGCAAGATTACGCTGAGTAGTTTGCAATTGCTTTTTGAGCGACCAGCTCACTTACCCCGTAAGTTACGGTAGCGGAGAGAACCGCTACCGATTCTCGCGCACATCACGTTACTCAATAGAGTGCATGTGATTACGGAGAAAGTCGTGTGACCCCTAGACCATGGAGGCTGGCTGTGGTGCTATTGACAGATGCAAAACTAGTACTCGAGGCGCTCCTGTTTGGGAAATTGCCAGTTCTAAGGACTCTACTTTCTGAACTTAGCAGTCAGCATAATCTCACCATACAGTAGATACCATCCCACTGTGGAGTACCCGGAAACAGAGCTGATCGACTGGCTAAGGAAGGAGCAAAAGAAGAACAGCCTGATGTGCTCATTACATTCCACCAAAAGAAAATAATGATCAAATCAGTCAGAAGGACACCAAAACCTGCTCAAGACGACTACCACGTTAAGGACAGACCAGAACAAGTCATTATTCTGCGCCTCAGAACAGGACACAATAGTTTAGGCAACCACATGTATACAAAATTCAAGATTGGTGACTCAGCCATGTACACCTATGGTTTGGCGTCGCAGACAGCAGAGCACATACTCCAAGACTGCCCAGACTACAACATATCCAGGCAAACCTGCTGGCCTTGAGAGACAACAGTGGAAGATAAACTCTATGGACCGCTGAGTGAACTAACTAAACAAAACTGTTAGATTCATAAAAGAGACAACATTGCAGTTATAGACATATTTCAGAACGAAAGAAGAAGAAGAAGACGTGTGTGCATTGAGTGTTTCGTAACAAGTATTTGGCCTGTGCCGGCTCCGTGGCAAATGTGCAACGGACACAGTTCGTAATCCCACATACCCGCATTTTAAACATAGCTGCTGCCATTTGTCAGCAGACCGCCTTGCGTTGGATTTTTACAAATTGGTATGGGTGCCGGTTGTTCAGAAAGAAATGGCAAAATACTGAACGTCAACTTGCCAAGATATCATAAACAAACAAAGCATGATGGGGTGATATGAAGGGTGATGATCCTAAAGCCGCTAAGCCCTTCAAAATACATTTGGGAAGGTTTTAGAGAAGATAGTCGCTGTCAAGCTGCAAGAGTTTTTGGAAAGGGGGAAGCTTCTTCCAAGAGGCCTGGGAAGCTACAGGCCAGGAAAAGATACCTGGTCAAATGCAGCCACTTTTGTCTTTGACGTTTATGAGGGGTTCCAAAGCAGACAGGAAACAATGGCGGCAGCGCTTGACCTCGAGGATGCGTACAATAGAGTTCGCTATGATATTTTGATGACCGTGCTGATGGAGAAGGGGGTCAATCCCTGGTTGGTGAACTGGATAGCGGCCGTCCTGCATTCTCATCGGGTTGCTCTCCATCTGGGTGTGTGGGCCTCAGAGCCACATATTTTAACCCCGGGACTTCCACAGGGATCTGCAATCTCACCGGTGCTCTTTAACATGTATACGAGCAAGATTGCAAACCTAGAACCACCAGGGGTTAGTAGGATATTAACATTTGCAGATGATATTCTTGCATACAGGCAGGGGAGAGATAGGGAGCAAACAGCCCAGGAGCTGCAGGTGACAGTAGACAAAGTGATTGACTGGTGCACTGAAATGAGTGCTGTCATCCACCCGGAAAAGGCGTCTGTTTTGTGGTGCTCTCTGGACAACAAGATTGTGAGAGATGATACCCCAAACCTCACGATAGATGGTAGAAGCGTCAGCAGAGAGAACAAACTGAAATATCTGGGAATCACATTTGACAGGAGTCTGTCCCTCAAGGACCATGTGGAGACGGTTGTGACAAGATCTCAACAGGGACTCAATGCACTTAAAACTATGGCTACAATGGGCTCAGAATGCTCTTCACACTAAACCAGCACTTGATCCTCTCAGTGATTGATTATGGACCAGGACAGCTCACTGTCTGAAAGAGTCAGCTGGTGAAATTAGAGCGCATAGGGAACGAAACTATGCGGCTCATTCTAGGATGCACCAGAGACACCCCAGTAGTGTGTATGCGTTACATCCTTGGTCTGCCGACTGTTGCTGGTAGGTACAAGGTGATGCAGGCGAAGGCATACCTCAGAGTAGCTGCAGACACAGATCACCCGTTGGATGAGGCGCTGGACGAAGTTAAGGGTCAGAGACTGATAAGAGGGAAATCATGGATGGCTCAGGTGGAGGATACGATCAGGCAGGTGTGCCCCTTGGAGAACATTATGCGAGGAGAGGAGTGGGTCAAAGTGCCAGCGGAGCAGTCAGCCTTGTGCAGAGTTATAATCACATTGAGCCGGGAGTGCAGGGAGTGGGCAGCAGGGGCCACGTAAGTAATTCAGGATAATGCTCGCCCGGGTGATGTGATTATCTACACGGATGGTTCGGTGTTGAGAGGTAGGAGAAGTACCTGGGGATTCTTAGCATAAGCTAATGGTCGACGTTTGGTGCAGGAGAGCCTGGCGTATGATACCACAACATCTAGCTTAAGAATGGAGGTGGAGGCGGTCAGTGCTGCTTTCCGCTGGATGGAGAACACGATACATACACAAATTGTGATTGTAACTGACTCAGAATGCATGCTGAGGAGGGTGAGAACAGGTAGGCTTCGTGCTGAGTGGCTTGCTTCGCTTCGGAGGTCACGGGTAGAAGGCATCACCTGGATCTTTTCTCCGGGGCATGCCGGTGTGTTGGGGAATGAACAGGCAGACAGATTGGCTGGCGCGGCAAAACTTGGTGGAGTATTGATGCATGACAAGGCAGACGTGGTTGCGGCCTTGTGGGAGCACGTGTACACCTCGGAGGAGCAAATGGATCACCATGGTCTAGTAAGAATAGGAAAGCGAGGTGTGACGAGGGGATCTGGCCGACGCTCGACGCTCAGAGGAAAGGCGATAAGGACATATAATCAGATTGCTACTGGAATTATTAGTGTTGGAACTCTTCGCTGGCTGCTCTGGATGGGGACGGAGCGCTTATGGGAATGTCCCGAATGCTGTGATGTCGGTTCCTAAATCAATCAATCAATCAATCAATCAGCATGATGGGGTTGACTGTGCTGTCCTGAAAAGGATATGCAGCTAACTTCTAATTTTTGTAATTAGGCCTGCATAACAGGCCGGACACAAATTCTTTTACATCACTGTTTCCTTGACTAGTTAACATTAAAAGCCTAAAACCCTATATTTTTATGTTGAAGGAAAATAGCAAATGTATTAGAAAATTCTCACGCACTTAAAAGAAAGCCATTATTTGTTCTCAAAATCTGAAGATTTCGTAAATCATTTATCCATCATTTTATAAGTGATCTAACTGTAGTTTATTTCTTTAAAATGTTTATAAAACATTGAGACAATTATGCAACTTTTTAAATTAAGTAATATGGTAACACTAATGTTAGTAATGTCCCTTGAAATCAATTGTGTTGTTATGTCCCATTGTAATTTTTTAATAACATGCCTTTTTTATGTGGTTTTATTTCTTACAAAACAGTGTTCTTGCAAGGAGCGTTGCGTGTTTTCTTTTACATTTACAAAATACAACAAGACCCCCAGATGTCAAATGCAGCAAGATTCTCTAATTTGTGTGTGTGTGTGTGATTACTAACGTCTTTCTCCGTAATCCTGTATATCCACGTGAGGAACGTAAAATGCGAGAGAGTCGGTAGTGGTTCTGGCTGCGTTGGTAACTTAGGGGGTATGTGAGCCTGTCGCTCAGAAAGAATAGCAAACTACTGAGCGTAATCTTGCCTAGAACATCTATAGCAGCTGAAAACTGCTGATGTTGACTGCAATGCCTTGCAAGGGATATCAATCAATCATGTGCCATGCCGGAAAGCGTGGGCGGTCATGATTCGCCATTTCACTCGATCACCAGAGTCGTGGATCAGCTCAGTGTTCCTGTCTCGTCCATGCCATGTGGCCAAGCCATCCAGGTATTTTCCTCTCGGTCTTCCTCTTGGTCTGTTCCCTTCGATCTTGCCAGCTGTCACTAAGTTCTCCAGTCCATTTCTTCTCATAACATGTCCAAAAAATTTTGACTGTCTACGTCTAATTTCTCTAATCAATCTACGATTTTCATTTGTCTCTTGTAGTACTTGGTCATTGGTTTTTCTATCTGTCCATGGTATTCTTTGCATTTTCCTCAGAAACCACATTTCTGCAGCCATCAGATGTTTTTCAGCTTGACTGCACATTGTCCAAGTTTCACATCCATACAAAAGAACAGGCTCTATGTATCCCCTCAACACTCTTTTTCTCGTTTCAATTGACATCATTTTATTGGTCAGAATGTTTTTCATCTTGCTAAAGGCTACTTTCGCAATGGCGATTCTTGTTCTAATCTCTTCAAGGCATCTGCCATCAGATGTTATGACTGTTCCGAGATAATTGAACCGATTCACTTGTTGAAGAATATTCCCATTTACTTGTATATTACATTGTGGTACTTCGTTCTTCCTAGTGACGACCATAACCTGTGTCTTCCTACAATTTAATTCCAACCCCAGCTGCTCACTGTGTACAACCACAGCGTCTACTAATTGTTGCAGATCCTGTGCATTGTCTGCAATCAATACTGTATCATCTGCATATCTAATGTTATTTATGTTTCGTCCTCCAATGCTGATTCCATTTAGGTCTTCTACATTTCTGAAAATATTTTCACTGTATAGGGAAAAAAGATCTGGAGACATTACACATCCCTGCCTAACACCTCTCTTAATAGGTTGGTATTGTCCTACTTCATTATCAATTCTTATGGCAGCTTGTTGTTTCCAATATATGTTTTTTATAAGTCTAATGTCTTTCCCATCAATTTGTAGATCTGCAAGCATATCCACAATGTTGACATGTCTAACTCTGTCAAAAGCCTTTGTGTAGTCAATAAAGCAAAGATGTATATCCTTGTTTACTTCTAAAGCACGTTCAATAACTGTTCGCAGCATATACACAGCATTTACTGTACCCTTTCCTTCTACAAAACCACATTGTTCTTCCCCTATTTCAGGTTGTATTTTCTTCCTCACTCTTTGCATGATAATTCGTAACAAAATCTTTGTGATGTGATTCATTATACTAATTGTTCTATGTTGATCACATTCTAAGGTTCCTGATTTCTTTGGGATTGCAATAAATACAGAATTACATAATTCAGAAGGTATATCTCCAGTATCATGTGGTTTGTATTCAAAAGTTGCATATAAATAGGAATTGTAGGTATCCTTTTCAAATATTGAGTGTTTATTGTCATAACCTACAAACAAACGATTCTAGTAATACTGTGTCAGCACAAAATGTTGTTCGAAATGGAGGATCTGGAGTGTACATAAAATACCCAAATAATACTAGGGACACGGCCAGAGTACCGACAGGAAAGTACTGCCAATACTATGATGCTGAAATTGAGGCAATCAAGATAGTAACAGAGAAATTACTAAATATCAGGAATGGTACACAACCTGTGGTGCTATTAGTATTATTATTATTATTGTTTTTGTTTTGTTTTTGTTTTTGTTTTTGGTTCGCATATCCTTTACATGACATCGCTATAAACATCGGCATCTTTCAGCTGATTGTTGATTTCTTGGCAAGATTACGCTGAGTAGTTTGCAATTGCTTTTTGAGCGACCAGCTCACTTATCCCGTAAGTTACGGTAGCGGAGAGAACCGCTACCGATTCTCGCGCACATCACGTTACTCACTAGAGTGTATGGGATTACGGAGAAAGTCGTGTGACCCCCTAGACCAGGGGGACTGGCTGTGGTGCTATTGACAGATGCAAAACCAGTACTCGAGGCGCTCCTGTCTGGGAAATTGCCAGTTCTAAGGACACTACTTTCTGAACTTAGCAGTCAGCATAAGGTCACCATACAGTGGATACCATCCCACTGTGGAGTACCCGAAAACGACAGAGCTGATCGACTGGCTAAATAAGGAGAACAGCCTGATGTGCCCATTACATTCCACCAAAAGAAAAGAATGATCAAATCAGTCAGAAGGCCACCAAAACCTGCACAAGACGACTACCACGTTAAGGACAGACCAGAACAAGTCATTATTCTGCGCCTCAGAACAGGGCACAATAGATTAGGCAACCACCACATGTATACAAAATTCAAGATTGGTGAATCAGCCATGTGCACATGTGGATTGGCGTCGCAGACAGCAGACCACATACTCCAAGACTGCCCAAAATACAACATATCTAGACACACCTTTTGGACTAAAGAGACGACAGTGGATGATAAACTATATGGACAGCTGAGTGAACTAAAAAAGACTGTTAGATTCATACAAGAGACAGCATTGCAGTTATAGACATATTTCAAGTGAACGAAAGAAGAAAAAAAACAATTTCTCTTGGAAAAATAGGACCATTTATTTGTATTTGATTGTCCCCCTTTAGTTGACAACATTTTCGTCCTCTTACATTCATGGACACAAATATTTCGTTAGAATCTTCCACTATATGCAAGAAAGCTGATTTTTTTTTTTTAATTGTAATTACGCATTCAACACGGAAGACGTACTAAACTACACAGATAGCTTAGTGGCTAGATGCTCGCCTGTCGGCTAGCTTAGTGGCTAGATGCTCGCCTGTCGGCTAGCTTAGTGGCTAGATGCTCGCCTGTCGGCTTAGTGGTCATGAGTAATGAATCTGCAGGGAGCGGAATTTACAATGGACCTGGCCTCCCTGGTCGTACTTGGCTGATGAAGGCTAATCGTTCTCCGTCGTGGTATTCTGTAAAGCAATCAGTCCAGTTTTGTTTACAAATCATGGTACGATGAGAAATAAACTTGAAAACTTAGTGACCACTAGAAAACTTGACGGGAAAAGAGGATGTGGAAACGAAGAAATTCATGCCACGATGGCTTAGCATAACCGAGACACAAACAGAGACCCGGACATAGACTGGCGACAGTGTTAGATGGCGAACCAAAACTGCCTCCTAAGCGTATAATAGTCTGTTTACTTTATTCTGGTGTCAGCTATTCCCATCAGTCCAATTTTCCTCTCGTCCATTGTTTCTATAAGTTCCTGTTCTTTACTATTAAAACCGCAGACATTCACTGTGCCTTTTTTGTATCGTTGATCTATCTCGTAGTCCATTAACATTGCCGGGTGTATATCCATTTGGGTAAGACCGTTTATACTTCTTAGGTTTTCTACGAGCAATATGAAGATCCCCTGCCGGCTTGCTATGCTTGTCGCAGGTTTATGACAAAAATATGACCATTGGGAGTCTTTCCCTCATGGCGAGCCATAGCCCCGTTATCCCATGCCCTCGCGGTCATGGTTTCTCGGTCTACACCACGTGGAGTTGGGGTTGACTTGTGTAGCCTGCGGGTCATCTAAACAGGCTACTAATTTTCACTTTTCACCCATTCTGGGAGAGGCAAGCCGACCCTAACCCTGCTGGCTACAGGGCCAGGCGCAGTCCACACCTTGTAGAAGAACCATCTCTAAATTACACCATTAGAGAACTGTTTGCGGACGACCAAGCACTAATAGCAACACCAGAAGACTACATGCATATTTTAAATGAAATATGTAGGGAATATAACATGAAAATTAGCACATGTAAAACAGAGGTAATGACTATAACTGAAAAAGAAAAAAGAACAACAACAACAATCCAGAAAAACGAACATACCCTAAAATAAGTAATGAGTTTCAAGTACCTAGGAAGTATATCATCAAATTACAAATCAGAAGACGAGATCGAAAATAGATGAAATAAGGCAAACCAACCTCTTGGACAAATGACACCAATACAGAAGAACAAACGCCATTACCTCATTTCGAAGATGACGACAGAACTCAACACAGCTAACTGGGTGTACCTGACTCGTAATGGTGACATTGTTAGACCATTGGGAGCTGGTATCAAGGCCGTGTATGTCTCAGCCTAAAGAGGAACGACCGTCGATTCTTTGGTGAATCCGAGAACAAGTATCCTGCCCCATTGGGAATGATACTTACTAGTCAAGAATATGAACAGCTAATAGCTATGCATCGCGAGATCCTAGTTGACTTTGATAGACTCAGCCAGCGAAATATTCAAGTCAATAAACAGGTCAAACAAGCCACTAACCGCATGAAGAAAGTCCAAGTCAGTGCTAAAGTCAAAAAGGGCAATAAACGAAGATACCCAAAGCAAAAGATTCAATCCATTCAGATGTTTGATGAACCCCAGTTGTGTGATGAGCCCCTGATGTGTATCCGACAGCCAGAGGTGTGTCTATCAAACTCAGATGACAGCCCACATGTGACGTTACCAAGATCCAGACAATGATGTGAATAAACGATGTGTATAAAGATTTGAAAATAAAAATGAAGAAAAGAAAAAACATTTCGTTATCTTAGTTTTTCTCTGTACTGCCTCCGGCAGATCATTGTGTCTTTGTTTGTTTTTCTTGTTCCATTGTATAAATTTTCCCACAGCTACAGTCAACATGTAAAACAGCCTCGTGCTACAGTCAGCATGAAAGACCAGAAAGACAACAAGAAAGACGAAAACCAGTTAGACAAATACAAGAAAATACATGGAATGACCAGAAAGACGACAACAAGCCAAGCATACCACTGAAAAAACAAACAAACAAGAAATTTTCGTTTTCATAACTTTTATTTTTCCATCAAAAATCAGTATTTTCGTGTCCACCATATTCAATATTTTTGTTTTCAATACAAATAACACTCAATGACCTGTGAAAACATGTGACAGACAGTGACACACAAACATTGATTCTTTTATTGTCAATGATCTAGACAATTCACAAGGATATCACACATTTGACCACTGTACATACTTAATAGATCGAAATATTGACAGCAAAAAGTAGAAAAAAGTAGAAAAAACATACATAGTATGGTACATATCTAGACTAGCAGCTGGACGTGTTATATATCTAGTGGTGAGGTGCTATAATTGTCTGTGTGTACTTTTATGTTAATATAAGAATAGGATAAGGCCTCTCTGTGTTGTTGATATGTGTTAGTTAGTTAGTTAGTTAGTTAGTTAGTTAGTCGACAGATCATCCTCATTGCACATCGAACCATTCAGTCCATAAGTGCTCGGATTCCTTCCTCAGCAAATCCCACAGCGTGTAGTTCTGTGTTGGTTTATCAATCTTCTTTGGTTCCTGCGAAGTGTTCTTGCTTGGCCACCCCTCTTTGGATTTGCTGTTCTCGCAGTCTGACCATAGTTGTAGATTCACAGTCATCACTTGGTTATCGCACAAGTCTTACTTCTCGTAGAGCATTCAGAATGTCAGCCTGGTCCATGGCGCGTTCGCCCTCCACTTTAGCCTTACCTGCGAGCTTGTCAGCCCGCTCATTTCCTTGTACTCCCGCATGCCCTGCCTCGAAGATGAAACTAATCTTTGTCAGCCGAGACCGCTCCAGAGACAGCAACCACTCTTTTCGGATCCCCCCCCCCATCTCTATCCTCTTCAGCATGTTCATTGAGTCGCTAAGGAAACATGCCCTAGTGAATGTCTGTGTCTCGAGCCATGTTATTGCTTTACTTACTGCCATGACTTCCATAGTCAGGCTACTTGTGGTCTCAACAAAGCACCAGCGTCCTCCTTCACAATTCTCCCTCCAGCCCGCGCCGTGAAGGCCCATGAGCTTCTCACATGTCGGACGACCGACCCATCTGTGTAGATGACAGCATCACCGTCTAACAAATTCTCAAAAATTAAAGCTTGTACTTTCGCCTCTGTCAGAATCTCCGAGTCTGTCAGTGCATGACTCAACTCAACTTGACTCTTTTCTTAATGTAACAACGTTGAAGTAACAA
>OY992897.1:16098348-16198348 GCA_963921405.1 Cepaea hortensis
GTGTGTGTCCAACACCCCCCCCCCCTCATTCCCCACCCAAGCCTTTTAAACTTATACACAGAAAGACTTTTGTAAACAAGTCGAACTGCCTGGACTTAATATCAATGAAATAATCATAAACAATCTTAGGTATGCAGACGATACAGTGTTACTAGCAGAAAGCGAGCAAGAGTTACAATATCTAGTGGAGCAAATAAACAGGCTTAGTGCAGAATGTGGCTAAGATATTAACATCTAATAAACAAAAACTATGATAATTAGTGGTGGAAATGAGAGGCCATCAATGAATATCACAGTAAACGGGTAGATACTGGAACAAGAACAACTTTCTCTTATCTTGCACATGTAATAACAAATGATGACAGAAGAGAAACAGAAATCAAAAAGAGAAAATGAATGGTCAAAAATGCTTTCAACATCATGAAATCAGTGTTAACATGTAGAGATATTAACAAAGCTTTAAAAACGCAAATTGTCAAATGTTATGTACTTTCAACACTGTGATCTTTGTCCATCAAGAATGATGACGACCATTCATTTCATCCAGTGGAGTTGAAAGTATGGAGCCGTGAGTTCTAAGATGTGCTGATAAGGCCTATTTTGGCTCGAAATGTTCTTTTACAATGTGAGCAAAGATAGGTCAAAACCTTCCAGGAGGAGGATCTCTTGCGGTGGTTTTGTGTGTGTGTGTGTGTGTGTGTCTCTGTGTGTGCGTGTGTGCGCGTGTGTGTGTGTGCGTGTGTGTGTGGGTGTGTGTGGGTGGGGGGTGTGGGGGGGGGGAATAAACATTTTCGACATTTTACATTTTATTTTTCAAACGTTTATGTCATACAAAGCAATGTGCATTTACAAGGTGAAATGTGTGTTTCATTTGTTTGTTTGTATCACAGAGCGTTGCCGTTTGTTAGTGTTGCGTGTTATATGTGTGAATAAAACAAATACACACATATACATCTATGATAATATTACATTTATGGCATAGTGCATGTAAACAAACATTCCTTGCTTGTGCTTAATTTCTACCTCTACAAGCGGAATGCATGTTACACCTGTCCATCTCTCTCTCTCTCTCTCTCTCTCTCTCTCTCTCTCTCTCTCTCTCTCTCTCTCACACACACACACACACACACACACACAAATAGACAGAGAGAGAAAGAGAGAGAGGGGGAGAGAGAGAGAAGGAGGGAGAGAGAGAGAGAGAGAGAGAGAGAGAGAGAGAGAGAGAGCCAAAACAAAGACTTAAGTTAGCTACATAGGGTTGTAACTTCTAACAGTCACAATGTATTTATTTGGGATTGGCGAGGTTTGGGGTGGAGATTAATCGAACTTTTGTCTTAGTCATGGTCATAATATCTACTTCTCGGCTGACAAAGAAACTGATCTACGAGATACAGCATCCCTTTGTACTGGGCAGCTCAATGACCATTTGTTCCTGACTTGTAATATTTCCCAATCCCTGTTAACAAACAAGGAAAACCTGCTGATTGATTCTCCTCCATGACGGGTATTGTAAATAAATAAATAAAGGAACTACAAGATGTATTTCAGAAAATTAAAAGTATCTTATGCAATAAGTCTCTATCGTTGAATGATTCAATGATAGTGACTTATTGCAAAAGATACTTTTAATTTTGTGAAATACAGCTGTTGATTGCATAGGGGAACAGATGAATGTAACAAATTGTCCTAATTTGTATAAGTTTGGTTGAAATTCGGCCAAACATTTCACATTTGGTTAACAAATTTTCCTACTATTTATACGTTTAGATGAAATATTTCTATCTTTGACCGATATGTTTTCACCTTTGGTTAACAAAGTTTCCGACTTTTCATAAATTTGGTCGATATATTTCGTTACTTGGTCAATATTTTTTCCCATTTGGCTAATATTTTCTTATTTAGCCAAAATTTTCACATTTGTTAACAAAGTTTCCTACTTTTCATAAGTTTTGTTGAGATATTTATAAGTTTGGTTGAATTTTGGCCAAACTGTCCACGTTTGGTTAACAAATTTTCCTTCTTCTCATAAGTTTGGATGAAATATTTCTTTACTTGACCAAATATTTTCACATTTGGTTAACAGTTTCCTACTTTTTATAAGTTGGGTTGAAATTTGGCCAAACTTTTCACAATTGGTTAACAAATGTTCTTACTTTGCATAAGTTTGTCTGAGATATTTATAAGTTTGGTTGACATTTGGTCAAAATTATTTTTCCCTTTTTATAATTTTGGTTGAAATTTCGCCAACATTTTT
Organism: Cepaea hortensis; assembly: GCA_963921405.1. Taxonomy (NCBI): domain Eukaryota; kingdom Metazoa; phylum Mollusca; class Gastropoda; order Stylommatophora; family Helicidae; genus Cepaea; species Cepaea hortensis. The sequence continues at coordinate 16,100,603 of OY992897.1, forward strand.
CATATTTGGTTAACAACGTTTCCTACTTTTTATAAGTTTGGTTTAAATTCGGCCAAACTTTTCACATTTGGTTAACAAATTGTCCTACTTTTTATAAGTTTAGTTGAAATATTTCTCTCTTTGGCTGAATTGTTTTCATCTTTAGTTAGTAAAATTTCCGACTTTTCATAAATTTGGTCGATGTATTTCGTTACTTGGTCAATATTTTTTTTTCAAATTTGGCTCACAAATTTTCTTACTTAGCCAAAATTTTCACTTTTGGTTAACAAAGTTTCCTACTTTTCATAAGTTTGGTTGAGATATTTATAAGTTTGGTTGAAATTTGGCCAAACTTTTCACGTTTGATTAACAGATTTTTCTTCTTTTAATAAATTTGGATGAAATATTTCTTTACTTGACCAACATTTTTCACACTTGGTTAACAAAGTTTCCTACTTTCTCTAAGTTGGGTTGAAATTTGGCCAAAATATACACAATTGGTTTACAAATGCTCCTACTTTTTATAAGTTTGGTTGAAATTTGGCCAAAATATTCACCTTTGGTTAACAAATTTTTACTAATTTTCATAAGTTTGGTTGAGATATTTCAGACTTTGGTCTACAGTTTTCCTACTTTGGTTAACCCGTCTCCTTAGTTTTGTTGAAATATTTCTTGAATTTCTCGTCAATATGTATCATTCTCTCACCACATGACAACTATTTATACCTTAAACACTAAAAAAAAATCAACAACCAAGATGTAGTTACAATATATACCTGTTTATTTACAGCATTTCAGTACATTTCACAAGAATAAAAAGCATAATGTCATTATACGAAATGGATGATGCTACATGAGCTGGTATGCATTGTATGATCACAACATTTTATTTTCACATACAGAGCTATACACATTGTAAGGTGTTTCTGAGTTTCTTTACACCGTTGTCTGAGTAAGTTGGTTCTTCCGGCTGGTAGCCTGGTATGTATCTGTCACTTGGCATGTAGTGATATGACTGGTCTCCTGTTTGATGGAGTGACATCTGAGTATTGTAGGCAAAATGTGCATCACACATCTGAGTGTCGGGCACATAAAAAACCTGGGTGTCGGGAACATCAAACATCTGGCTATTGGGCTCATCACACATCTGGATTCTGGGGATCATCACACATGTAACTGTAGCTGAGTTGAAAACCAGCGGTATAGTATGCGTCTACTTGGTGGCTTCGTTTAGTACCCTGTTTGACTTGAGCACTGACCTGAGTGTTTTGGACTTGATTGCTTCGGTTAATGCCCTGTTTGACATGACCACTGACTTGATTGTTTTGGTTACTGACTAGCTTGCCTCTTTTAGTGCCTTGTTTGACTTCGTTACTGACTTGGTTAACTTGGTTGAGTATGTCAATGACAGCTAGGATCTCACGCTGCATAGCTATCATCTGTTCATGTTCTTGCCGAGTAAGTGTCATTCCCATCTTAGTAGGAAACTTCTTGTCGGACACACCAAAAAATCTACACATGTGTAACGAGCTCGTTCCTCTATAGGCTGAAACAAACACAACCTTATCAAATCGCCCACTGGTCTTACAGTCTCACCACTACGAATCATGTAGACTCAGCAGGCAAAGTCTTGAGGTTTTTAGTCATCTTCGGATCACAATGCTCGATTGTTACCAGCCTCGGGTTTATATACTAGTGTTTGAGCCACGTCTAAAACCGGTTTCAGCCAGTTTCTAATGTCAAGCGGCTCAGATTACGCTGAAGCGGCTGTCTGTATGGCGTGACAAGGCGATCTACTCCCTGCTCGGTGACCCTTTGTATGTTTGAGCTCGGTTGGGTTATGTGGGTCATGCTCGCCCCTGACCTCTCAGCATGATGAAATAGATAGCGTAGAGGGCGCAGTGTCACTCTTCACACCACCGTAGTTTCCTTCGTATTGAGGACTGGTCAGCTTTTGAAGACACGACTGTAAGTATATTACAACCATCTTGTTTATAAGTAGGTGTTTTAATACTCGTCTGCTAGAGGGGATTGACTAAAGGTTAAGATTGTCCTTGATGATGATCGCTCGATGTTGGATGGGGCTGGTTCCAGAGTATCCCGTTGGCGATTATAGACGAGGGTGCACTCCTCAATTCTACTGAGGTTTAATATTATTAATTTTTTTAAAATTGTATTGTTGAAATTTAATGTTTAATTTTAATTAACAGCTACCATTCGGGGCATTATACTATCTCGGCCTCTTTCACTTGTTTTCTTGACTTTTTCTCTGCTTCAGGACTTTGACTCTGTGATTGGTCCCCAGGACTGGGGTCAGAATTTGTTCCAACTCTAGTACACGCCGTTCAAAATTCACACGCTCAGTGAGGTTCTGTTGCGAAATTAACCCGTTGAGGAGAAAAATCACATTGAAACTTATAAGACTTCAACACATAGTAAGTCATAGTGAAATAAAGAGGTCCAGATAATAGAATGTAACATTAGACATCGGAACGAACACAGCTATTCTTGGAAACTATGATCATGACCGTTACTATTTATACATACCTTACTCGTTGGTTGTTGTCTTTCATCTGATGCGACAGAGAAGCAACTTTGGAAACCAGCGGTAGGATCGTTTTCATTCCACAGAGCATTGACTTTCTTGAGAAACTCAGAGTCTGGTCCATGACTGCTGGATAGAAGGTCAATATTTTCATCTGAAAAAATATCATCAAACAAATCAAATGATGTCTCGAACGGGTCTACGGCTGTCTGACTACAAGAAGTAGGTTTCCTGCAGAACAACATGTCTAATGTCAGAGCTGGGATGAAGAAATAAGAATCACCAGTATTCAAAATAGGTAACGTAGAAGTTGTGCAATTTGTGTCAAAGCTTGCATGCTCTGCTAAACTTTGACAGACATTATTTTGGAAAACAGTGTCTGTATTTCTCTGAGCGTGCACCAATACTACGCATAGGTAATGAAGCTTTTTGCTCTGTATCACATCCAATGTGAGTGGAGTTAGGATTTTCTTTTGATTGCAAGGGTTGTAATCCATGTTTTCGTGTTTCTCTTTGACGTTTCTTTTGCTTTTTGGAAGAAGGTTGTCCTTTCTTGATAATTTTCTAGGTGCTGACAAAACTGATGTCAGATTTAAAATGCTTTGTAAGGTCGATTGGGATGTAATCTCTTCCGCTGTGATTTTGGGTCCCATAAGTAACTCCGGTCGTAGTCATTACCGTCGTGTCTCGGCTGTACCCTTACGCATGTGATCGACTGCGACGCCATCTTTAACCGGCTTAAGACACGTGTTTCAATTGTATCCCTTAGACATGTGACCGGAAGCAGCGCCATCTTTAACCGGCATTAGCCACGTGTTTCGATTGTATTCCTTGGACATGTGCCCAGAAGCATCGCCATATTTGATCGGATGTGACCATTACCCAAGTGTGATTGGATGCAGTGCCATCTTTGATCGGCTTTAGCTAGGGAGCACTATTCTGGTTGTAGCCATTGCCACATGTGATCGGATGCGATGCCATCTTTGACGACTCTTAGTCAGTGAGCACTTGGTCTGGTTGTATCCCTTAGACATGTGACCAGAAGCAGAGCCATATTTGACCCTATGTTACCTTTACCCAAGTGTGATCGGATGCAGCGTCATCTTTGACATGATGTAACTATTGCCCACGTTGTCTGGTTGTAGTCATTACACTTGCGACCGGACGCAGAGCCATATTTGACCACTCGTAGCCAGTGAGAACCTGGTCTGGTTGTAGTCATTACACATGCGACCGGAAGCAGAGCCATGTTTGATCCGATGTGACCATTACCCAAGTGTCTCTGCTGTATCGTTGTGCGCCTAGTACGCTCTGAGTCATCCTCCGGTTTTTCTCCAAAGAAATGTCTGAACACGTTTACGCTAGTTCATTTATGGCATCGCCACGTGTTGAGTCACCCAGGAGGTCACCTTCACCTCAGCCAACTATGAGTTCATTCCTCAGACTTTAGTATGAGAATTAGTCTCCTGCACTTATCAAGGAATGGATGTATTTATCTAGCCACCCCGCCACTCTAACACCCCTTAACAATGATTAGAAGCACCTATCTAGCTTTTCCTCCATTCATCCACCCTTTAACAACTACCGAGTATTTATCTAACACCTCCTCCGGCTCTTAACAAGGACCAGACGTATTTATCTAGCCACTCCACTACTTGCTCACCCTTAATAACGATCAGATGCACTTATTTATCTACCCCTCCATTCACCCACCCGTTACCAAAGAATTTCACAAAACCATACTCGCTACAGTAGATAATGCCTGTCATATTAGCCTTTTTCAGATTTTTCTTTGAAGCTCTAAAACATACGATGATAGTGTATAAGTCACTAAGTCACTCTACAGATCACTAATAACCGCTACCCACCCAATACCAACCTGCCTGCGTGATGATAGTATATAGGCCACTACGACCCTCTACATAACACAAATAACCGCTATCCACCCCTTAACAGCGACTGACACTAAGCCATTCCGACTAGACCCAATAATACCGGCCATCTTTACTTTTAAAGATTTTCATTTGTAACCCATGTGATGATAGTGTTTAAACTACTACAACCATCTACAGATCACTAATATCTGCTACCCACCCCTTAACAATGAATGACACTAAGCCATACCGACTAGACCCAATAATACTGACCCTTTTTATTTGTCTAAGATTTTTATTTGTAACCCGTATTATGACAGCATATAAGACACTACGACCCTCTACAGGTCATATAGCTGCCATATTTACATTCTTACTTATTAAGGTTTTCATATGACATGGCTCGAGGTTCGAAACCCCTCCAGCACCCCACACGCCGACACCTCACGCTCCACTCTTGAGCTCCCACACCCACGTCCGCCCCCCCCCCCCCCCAGGCCACCTCGAAGAAACGCACTGTAACCCTATCCCTTACACATCACCAATGAGATGATGATAGTGTTTATGCCCAATACAGATAAAGAGAGAAGACGAGAGAAATAAGAAGGATGACACTCAGGAGGAAGAGCACTGTATCTTAACACAGCATCACTAGTATGATGATAGTTTTTTTAAGCCCCGTCCCGCTACAATCAATAATAACAGTAATTATTAAATTTTAAAGAATTAAAATTCTACACAAAAAGGGAAGTAACAGTGCAAAAATACGTTCGATTATTTATTCATGAGTTGCATCCTTTGAAAATGAGGTCCGTTATGGATCCGTTTTTTTTTTGACGTCACGGATCTGGTGCTAGACTTTTTATATAGCAAAATATGACATCACTATGGATCGGATCCATAAATGATAATCCATTTGCACATAAGATACTACTACTATCTGTGAAAGTATGTGTTTTAAACATGCATAGTATGAAGTGTGAGTATGAACTTGATGGGGGTGGCATTTTGCTTAATCTGTGAAATTTTGTGTTAAAAACATGTGTCGTGATCTGTGAAATTACGTGTGTGCAATGAGCATTTCGTAACAAGTATTTGGCCTGTACCGGCTGCTTGGCAAATGAGCTACAGACGCAGTTCGTAATTCAACATACCCGCGTTTGAAACACAGCTGCGGCGATTTGTCAGCAGACTACCTTACGTTGGATTTTTTCAAATTGGTATAGGTGAAGGTCGTTCAGAAAGCAATGGCAAACTACTGAACGTAAACTTGCCAAGATATCTAGCTTCGTGGGTTTGTAATTTGGCCTGTACAACAGGCCGAAAAAAATTTGTTTATTCTTTAGTGTTGGTACTAATAGTGACGATTATAAGCATAAAACCATTCATCATTTTGTCGAAGAAAAATAGTAAAATATATTGGAAAATTCTGACGTACTTAAAATACAGCCATTATTTTTTCTCAAACTCTGAAGATTCCGTAAAGATTTTATCTCCTTGTTTATAAGGCATACAGCTGTAGATAATTTCTTTAAAATGTTTATAAAAGATTCAGACAAATGCACAAATATTTAAATTACATGATACAGTCACGCTATTGTTATTATTTCCCTTGAAATCGCTTATGTTGTTATGTCCCAATGTAATATTTTAATAACATGCCTGTCTCTTAATGTGGTTTTTTTGGAACAAAATTGTGTTTTTTTGCTTGTTTTCTTTTCATCATCATCATCATCATCATCATCATCATCATCATCATCATCATCATCATCATCATCATCATCATCATCATCATCATCATCATCATCATCATCATCATCATCATCATCATCATCATCATCATCATCATCATCATCATCATCATCATCATCATCATCATCATCATCATCATCATCATCATCATCATCATCATCATCATCATCATCATCATCATCATCATCATCATCATCATCATCATCATCATCATCATCATCATCATCATCATCATCATCATCATCATCATCATCATCATCATCATCATCATCATCATCATCATCATCATCATCATCATCATCATCATCATCATCATCATCATCATCATCATCATCATCATCATCATCATCATCATCATCATCATCATCATCATCATCATCATCATCATCATCATCATCATCATCATCATCATCATCATCATCATCATCATCATCATCATCATCATCATCATCATCATCATCATCATCATCATCATCATCATCATCATCATCATCATCATCATCATCATCATCATCATCATCATCATCATCATCATCATCATCATCATCATCATCATCATCATCATCATCATCATCATCATCATCATCATCATCATCATCATCACCACCACCACCACCACCACCACCACCACCACCACCACCACCACCACCACCACCACCACCACCACCACCACCACCACCACCATAATAATCATCATCATCATCATCATCATCATCATCATCATCATCATCATCATCATCATCATCATCATCATCATCATCATCATCATCATCATCATCATCATCATCATCATCATCATCATCATCATCATCATCATCATCATCATCATCATCATCATCATCATCATCATCATCATCATCATCATCATCATCATCATCATCATCATCATCATCATCATCATCATCATCATCATCATCATCATCATCATCATCATCATCATCATCATCATCATCATCATCATCATCATCATCATCATCATCATCATCATCATCATCATCACCATCATCATCATCATCATCATCATCATCATCATCATCATCATCATCGTCATCATCATTGTCATCATCATCATGTGCCATGCCAGTAAGCGTTGGTGGTCATGCCTCGCCATCTTACTCGATCAACAGAGTCGTGGATCAGCTCAGTGTTCCTGTCTCGACTATGCAACATGGTCAATCCACCCAGGTATTTACTTATTTGCCTTCTTCTTGCTCTTTCCTCTTCAGTCTTGCCAGTTGTCACCAAATTCTCCAATTTATTTCTTCTCAAGGTGACCAAAATATGTTGACTGTCTACGTCTAATTTCTCTAATCATTTAACGATTTTCATTTGTTTCTTCTAGAACTTTGTCATTTTTTTCTGTACATTGTATTCTTTGCATTTTCCTCAGAAACCACACTTCCACATCCATCAGATGTTTTTCGGCTTGTCTGCTCAATGTCCAGGCTTCACATCCTACAAAAGCACAGGTTCTATGTAGCACCTCAACACTATTTTTCACGTTTCACTTGACCTCTTTTTATTGGTCAGTATGTTTTTCCTCACTAAGGCACTCTACAGATCACTACTAACCGCCACCCACCCCATACCAACAAATTTCACTAAGCTATAACCGCTACAATCAGTAATATCGGCCATTGTTACCTTTTTAATGTTTTCATTTGTAGCCTGTGTGATGATAGTATATAGGCCACTACGACCCTCTACATATCACTAATAACCGCTACCCACCCCTTAACAGTGACTGACACTAAGCCATACCGACTAGACCCAATGATACTGGCCATCTTTACTTTTTAAGATTTGTGTTTGTAACCCGTGTGATGATAGTGTTTAAACCACTACGACCATCTACAGATCACTAATATCTGCTACCCACCCCTTAACAATGAATGACACTAAGCCATACCGACTAGACCCAATAATATTGACCCTTTTTATTTTTCTAAGATTATTATTTGTAACCCGTATGATGACAGCAAATAAGACACCACGACCCTCTACAGGTCATATAGCTGCCATATTTACATTCTTACTTATTAAGGTTTTCATATGACATGGCTCGAGGTTTGAAACCCCTCGCCACACCCCACACGCCGACACCTCACGCTCCACTCCTGAGCTCCCACCCCCACGTCCGCCCGATCCCAGGCCACCCCGAGGAAATGCACTGTAACCCTATCCCTTACACATCACCAATGAGATAATGATAGTGTTTATGCCCAATACAGATAAAGAAAGAAGACGAGAGAAATAAGAAGGATGACACTGAGAAGTAAGAGCACTGTATTCTAACACAGCATCACTAGTATGATGATAGTTTTTTAAGACCCGTCCCGCTACAATCAATAGTAACAGTAATTATTAAATTTTTAAAGAATTAAAATTCTACTCAAAAAGAGAAGTAACAGTGTAAAAATACGTTCGATTATTTATTCATGAGTTGCATCCCTTGAAAATGAGGTCCGTTATGGATCCGCTTTTTGACGTCACGGATCTGGTGCTAGACTTTTTATATAGCAAAATATGACATCACGATGGATCGGATCCATAAATGATAATCCATTTGCACATAAGATACTACTACTATCTGTGAAAGTATGTGTTTTGAACATGCATAGTATGAAGTGTGAATATGAACTTGATGGGAGTGGCATTTTGCTTAATCTGCGAAATTTTGTGTTAAAAACATGTGTCGTGATCTATGAAATTACGTGTGTGCAATGAGCGTTTCGTAACAAGTATTTGGCCTGTACCGGCTGCTTGGCAAATGAGCTACAGACGCAGTTCGTAATTCAACATACCCGCGTTCGAAACACAGCTGCGGCGATTTGTCAGCCAACTACCTTACGTTGGATTTTTTCAAATTGGTATAGGTGCCGGTCGTTCGGAAAGCAATGGCAAACTACTGAACGTAAACTTGCGAAGATATCATAAATAAGCAAAGAATGATGGGGTTGACTGTAGCTTTGAAAAGGATATACAGCTAACTTCGTGGGTTTGTAATTTGGCCTGTACAACAGGCCGAAAAAAATGTGTTTATTCTTTAGTGTTGGTACTAATGGTGACGATTATAAGCATAAAACCATTCATCATTTTGTCGCAGAAAAATGGTAAAATCTATTGGAAAATTCTCACGTACTTAAAATACAGCCATTATTTTTTCTCAAACTCTGAAGATTCCGTAAAGATTTTATCTCCTTGTTTATAAGGCATACAGCTGTAGATAATTTCTTTAAAATGTTTATAAAAGATTAAGACAAATGCACAAATATTTAAATTACATGATACAGTCACGCTATTGTTAGTTATTTCCCTTGAAATCACTTATTTTTGTTATGTCCCATTGCAATATTTTAATAACATTCCCTTCTTTTAATGTGGTGTTATTTGGAACAAAATTGTGTTTTTTGCGTGTTTTCTTTTCATCATCATCATCATCATCATCATCATGATCATCATCATCATAATCATCATCATCATGATCATGATCATCATGATCATCATGATCATCATCATCATCATCATCATCATCATCATCATCATCATCATCATCATCATCATCATCATCATCATCATCATGTGCCATGCCAGTAAGCGTGGGTGGTCATGTCTCGCCATTTCACTCGATCAACAGAGTCGTGGATCAGCTCAGTGTTCCTGTCTCGACTATGCAACATGGTCAAGCCACCCAGTTATTTACTTATTTGCCTTCCTCTTGCTCTTTCCCCTTCAATCTTGACAGTTGTCACCAAGTTCTCCAATTTATTTCTTCTCATAACGTGACCAAAAAATGTTGACTGTCTACGTCTAATTTCTCTAATCAGTTTACGATTTTCATTTGTTTCTTGTAGAACTTCGTCATTTTTTTCTGTACATGGTATTCTTTGCATTTTCCTCAGAAACTACATTTCCAAAGACATCAGATGTTTTTCAGCTTGTCTGCTCATTGTCCAAGCTTCAGATCCTACAAAATCACGGGTTCTATGTAGCACCTCAACACTCTATTTCACGTTTCACTTGACCTCTTTTTATTGGTCAGTATGTTTTTCCTCTTGTGAAAGGCTACCTTCGCATTGGCAATTCTTGCTCTAATCTCTTCAAGGCATCTCCCATCAGATGTTATGAGTGTGCCGGGATAATTGTATCTTTTCACTTGCTTAAGAATATTCCCATTTACTTGTATATTACTTGTGGTATTTCGTTCTTCATAGTGACACGATAATCTGTGCCTTCTTACAATTTAATTCTAACCCTAGTTGTTCACTGTGTACAACAACCGCATCTACGAAATGTTGTAGATCCTACTCATTGTCTGCATTCAATACTGTATCATCTGAATATTTATTGTTATTGATGTTACTTCCCCTAACGATGATTCCTTTCATATCGTCATCATTTCTGAAAATATTTTCACTTTTCAGGGGAAAAAAAAAAGATCTGGAGACATAACGCATCCCTGTCTCACACCTCTTTTAATAGGCTGATATTGACTTACTTCATTATCAATACTTATGGCAGCTTATTGTTTCCAATATATGTTTTTTTTTACAAGTCTAAGGTCTTTCCCATCAATTTGTAGATCTGCAAGCATCATGTTGACATGTATTACTCTATCAAAAGCCTTTGTGTGGTCAATAAATCAAAGGTGTAGATCTGTGTTTACTTCTACAGAATGTTCAATTAATGTTCTCGGCATATACACAGCATTTACTGTATTCTTTCTTGCCTTCTACAAACCCACATTGTTATTCTCCTATTTCGGGTTGTATTTTGCTCCCGACTCTTTGCATGATAATTCTCAGCAAAATCTTCCTAATGTGGCTCATTATACTAAATGTTCGATGTTGATTACGTTCCAAGGCTCCTGATTTCTTCGGGATTGCAATAAATATAGAATTACATAATTCACGAGGTATATCTCCAGTATTGTATATTGCATTCAGCAATCTGATGACTTGGTCTGTTCCATATCCTTCTAGGGCATTGATAATTTATTATTCCGAAGATCAAACTGTTCTTCTTTTGTATCATCATAAAGGTCTTTCACATAATCTGACCACGTATGTAAAATCTGATCTTTTTCTATTATGATTTTGCCACCTTTGGTGTTTAGGCAACCCGTTGATGTGTGTGTTCTTTTGTTAGTGATGTCATTAATTCTTTTGTGCATTAATTTGGTATTCCGGGAGTTGTGTTGGTTTTCAATTTCCTTGCAATATTCCTCAAGCCATTTTTATTTTGCCTCTTTACATAGTTTCCTAATTTTCCTGTGAATCTCATCATATTTTCCCTTGTTATTTTTTGTTATTTCTACCTATTTCCATGAGTTATTATATCTTCCGTCATGCATTTCTTGCGTCCCATTATCTTTATTTATTTATTTATTTATTTTTTTTTGGGGGGGGAGGGGAGGGGGTGGGGGTGGTTGTTTCTGCAGCTTGGTTGGCTGATTTCTTTAATATTTGATATTTCCCATTTTTCGCTGACATCTTGAAATAATATTTCCATATCACACAATGCATCAAATCTGTTCTTTGCCTCTACGTTGAATTTATAATTTACCTCCTCACTTTTCAGTGCCCGTAGATCAAATTTTGTGTTTTTTGGTGTATATTTGACTATCTTTATTTTATATGTATATTCTTCTTCTTATTCAGCGTTGCGAGCCATTGAGGTTCTTTGCTGCAGATACAATCCGTCTCCATTCGTCTCTCTGGTGGACCTTCTCTTGCCAGTCGTTAATTCTAAGTGCTTGTAGGTCTGTGTATTGATTTTCATTAATCTATGGGCTCTGAAGCAGTCTGCGCCTGGTATAGCTTTTGCGACTTTTAAAGCATTTAGAAATCTTCTGATTGATTGATTGAATGATTTAGGAATCGACATCACAGCATTCGGGGCAATTCCATGAGCGCTCCGTCCCCATCATCAGCAGCCAGCGAAGAGTTCCAACACCAATAGTACCAGTAGCAATCTGATTATATGTCCGTCTCGCCTTCCCTCTGAGCGCTGAGCATCGGCCAGATCCCCTCGTCACTCCTCGCTGTCTCATTCTTGCCAGACCATGGTAATCCATTTGCTCCTCCGAGGTGTACACGTGCTCCAACAACCACGTCTGCCTTGTCATGTATCAATACTACACCAAGTTATGCAGAGCCAGCCAATCTGTCCGCATGTTCATTTCCCAGCACACCGGCATGCTCCGGAGAAAAGATCCAGGCGATGCTTGTCGGCCGTGACCTCGGAAGCGAAGCAAGCCACGCCGCACGAAGCCTGCCCGTCCTCACCCTCGTCAGCATGCTCTCTGAGTCAGTTACGATCACGATGTGTGTGTGTGTGTGTGTGTGTGTGTCGTATTCTCCATCCAGCGGAGAGCCGCAGTGACTGCCTCCACATCCATTCTTAAGCTGGATGTTGTGGTATCATATGCCAAGCTCTCCTGCACCAAACGTCGACCATTAGCTTTGGCTATGAACCCCCAGCCACTTCTCTCACCTCTTGACACCGAATCATCTGTGTAGATAATCACATCACCCGAGTGAGCATTGTCCTGAATTAGTTGCTGGATTTCTACTTCCGTGGCCCCTGCTGGCCACTCCCGGCTTAATGTGATTATAACTCTGCACAAGTCTGACTGCTCCGCTGGCACTCTGACCCACTCCTCTCCTCGTCTAATGTTCTCCAAGGGGCACACCTGTCTGATCGTATCCTCCGCCTGAGCCATCCATGATTTCCCTCTTATCAGTAGCTGACCCTTAACTGCGTCCAACGCCTCATGCAGTGGGTGGTTTGGGTCTGCAGCTACTTTGAGGTATGCCTTCGCCTGCATCACCTTGAACCTACCAGCAACAGTCGGCAGACCAAGGATGTAACGCATACACACTACTGGGGTGTCTCTGGTGCACCCCAGAATGACCCGCATAGCTTCGTTCTGTATGCGCTCTAACTTCACCAGCTTACTCTCTGAGACAGTGAGCAGTCCTAGTCCATAATCAATTAATGATAGGATCAAGTGCTGGTATAGTGTGAATAGCATTCTCTGCTCTGTGTCCATTGCAGCCATGGTTTTAAGTGCACTGAGTCCCTTTGGAGATCGTGTCACAATCGTCTCCACATGGTCCTTGAATAATAGGCTCCTGTCAAATGTGATCCCCAGATACTTCAGTTTGTTCTCTCTGCTGACATTTCTACCATCTATCATGAGGCTTGGGACATCAGCTCTCACAATCCTGTGGTTCAGAGAGCATCACAAAACAGCCGCCTTTTCCGGGTGGATGACAGCACTCATTTCTGTGCACCAGTAAATCACTTTATCTACTGTCGCCTGTAACTCCTGGGCTGTTTGCTCCCTATCTCTCCCCTGCCTATATGCAAGAATATCATCTGCAAATGTTAGTATTCTTACAATCCTTGGTGCTTCTAGGTTTGCAATCTTGCTCGTATACACGTTAAAGAGCACCGGTGAGTCTGCAGATCTCTGTGTCAGTCCCGGGGTTAAAATATGTGGCTCTGAGGTCCATGCACCCAGACGGAGAGCAACCCGACGAGAATGCAGGACGGCTGCTATCCGGTTCACCAACCAGGGATTGACCCCCTTATTCATCTGTGCGGTCATCAAAATATCATATCGAACTCTATTGTACGCATCCTCGAAATCAAGCGCTGCCGCCATCGTTTCCCGTCTACTCTGGAACCCCTCATAAACGTCAAAAGCAAAAATGGCTGCATTTGACCAGGTATCTTTTCCTGGCCTGTAGCTCCCCAGGCCTCTTGGAAGAAGCTTCCCCCTTTCCAAAAACTCTTGCAGCTTGACAGCGACTATCTTCTCTAGAACCTTCCCAAATTTATTTTGAAGGGTGATGATTCTAAAGCTGCTAAGCTTTGAATGATCCTTGAATAGTTTTGGGAGAGGGATGAGATAGCTGTGCACCCAATCCTGCGGTACTGATGCTGTCCTAATGCTCTGGTTAAAGCAGTCGGTCATCTCCTCCAGGTCTGCATCGCTCAAACCCGTCATGTGGCCATACCTGACCCCATCGGGCCCTGGTGACGTGTCTTTTGCTTTTTTCAAAATGTGTTTAACATCTACCACCCGTATGATGTCTTCATACTGCATATTCTTCGTGGTGCCAGATAACTCCTCTTTAACGGCATCCCTGTTGTCCGCATCATTATGATTGATTGGTCTGCTCTAAAAATCTCTGAAGAAACGCCTCCACTTTCTCTTTGTCTGTTGTCACGCGCATACCATCATCTCTATAAATTGTTGCCACTGTCATAGGCCGATCGTTTCTCTGCATTTGCCTGTGCAGTTTCCAAAATTTTCGCAGTGTTTTATCACCTTCAATCACCTTCATGAAACATTCCCATTTTGCCTGTTTGGCCTCTGCAGCACAGCGCTTGAAAACCTCCAGCTTGTCTTTCTTGACATTTTCCGCTGTGTCCACTTCCTCTCGTGAGCTTAGAGGTGTCTGTCGCACTTTCTTTAGCTGCTTCACTGCAGCTCTCTTTGCTTTCCAAGCATGGTCTACTTCTGGGGTACACCATGGGGGTTGCAAAAAAGGAGTTTTAACAATCCTGTTGCTTGCCCCTTGTCTGAGGCGTCCAAGAAGGCAATCGGTCCACTCATACCGGAAGGTCGTGCGCGCTATCCTAGCTTTAACTTTCCTGGGTTTAGAGATCAGGACTGAGCATGGCATGTGATCACTCCCATGGTCATTCAAAACAGTCCACTTTACGTCAAGGACTGATGACTGGGTGTCAAGATCTCCAATAATGCCTTACAGAGGCGATAGGAGTTAACACTAGACTAGGAGGGAGACACCAGACAGGAGAGACACCGAGCGCTATTAATAGCCTCACAAGGAGACACAATTGTGTCAGACCAGAGGACGAGCAGTACAGCTGAGCGAGGGCTTTCCCCAAGCAATTGGGAAGCTTGTCCTTGCGAGTACCGTGAAGGGCCCGGTTACTCGTACTCACAGGCCAGCGTGCTGGCGAGACCATGCACGCAATAATAGCTACTGCACGGAGAAGAGTGTCCGTGCTTGTCCACGCAATGTGTAGCGTGTGGAGAGACTGACTGGAGACGGTAGAGAGAGCAGACGTATCCTTGACCAATGCTATAGTTTCTAGGCAATAGGCAAACATAGGGCTGTTCATTTAGATTGTGAAATACTAGCATCATCTATCATCACGTCAATGCATTCATGATGTATAATGATGATGAAGTATAACGCTCGTAGAGCCATTCAAATGTCGGCTCTGAATAAATTGCATTCCTTTCGCAAATGTCACGAGTTGTTATTTCGTGCAGTGCGAAAGTAGGGGAGTCCTGAGAATCTGCAGCGCACAAGTCGCTGACAGGCAAGACACCGATTGGTGTCAGAACACCAATCGGGGTCTTGCTGTTTGTTGGTATCTGCACCACTTGGTGTTAATAGCTGTAGCATTTCATTTTGTAAGTCAGTATAGTTTGTTTCTGTATCTGACTTAGTTACAGCGTTGGCCATGTGTGTCTCTTTCCAGGTTTTTATGTTGTCGTCTGTATATTCTTTCAATGCATCTAGGCATCCCAAAATAAGATCCGTACATGGATCTTGGAGGATAGCGCACGTAAATGTGCCGGTAAGGAACGGGGTATTGATATGCGATGTTTTGCCAGTGGGTATTTCTCGATGGTCTCAGAGAAAGTACGGCATTTGACAAATTCACCCGTATAGTCTTCTGGCCTAGCAAGTTCACTCCTGTCATAGTCTTGCTCGTATCTAGATAACCAAACTTGGGTTCATACAGGCAACAATAAATCTGTTCGCTATGAGATCGAATATTTATTGTATTTACATATACAGTATGCGTTGGCGCAGTGGGTAAACAGACCCGCGCGATATTACATATCACAAATAGTGAACATCATACACATAAGTATCATTTAACAGTCTAGCAAACTATCTAGCCTATGTCTATATATCTATTGATATCTATAGAGTCCCTCAAAGGCAGGCCCTGTTGCCTCTCTCAAGTCCGTCTGTCCTCTGCCGGTCCACACGTGTCCCATTCCGACACGGGTGGTAACTCTGTCCGAGTTCCTCGTGGACCCCGCAATAGGTGGGCCACATCAGTGTCCACGGAACCCTGGACTTATTGGCCAGTCCTTCTAGAAGGCTCTAGATTACTCGGGCTCTGTTCTCTCCCTTGGGCTGGAGTTGTAGCCCTCTAACTAATCTATCTAACGGTGAGGCGGTGACAACTCCTTAAACCCAGTAGAGTGCTTCCGCTATCAACTAAACATTGGCATGGTTTACCATTGACCAGTGCATCGTAGAACTTAAGTTTACCTCTGGAGGCACATGCTGTGTTAGCTTCTTCATTTGAACATGATATTACGTGTCCACATTTTAATCTCCCCTCCGCATGAAACTGCTGGCATTAACTGTTCGTTGAATATTACAACAAATGCCTGCTATGACTGCTCAGAAGCGTTGCTTCACTGTAATCTGACAGCAATTGTGCTGCTGGCGTTGGTTCCTGTTGGCTTGTTAGTTTGCTTGACTAATAAGTTGATGTTTCTTATAAAGTGACTGTATTTTAACTTGATAGTGTTGAGTTTTAAGGTTTGTGTACTGTGTGTGCTGAATGTGTGGCGTATTTCCAAGCGTCACGAGTTGGGATAACCTCAATCATGAACTACTGCACTGTGTGCAATACATGATCAGGCATTCCAAGTAGTGGTGCTTAGATGTTTCCTAACTGCTAAACTAAGTATATTAACTCACTATTAAACTAAGTACTACACATGTATTCACAGATTAGACAAGTCATGCAATTTACATGAAAGACGCAGACAAATTAAAATAAATACGGTTTGCGTACAATTTGTCCGCCAAGTGTATCGTTCTCTCATTTAATCCATTCACACAGTCATTCACTCACTTTTCATTAAAAATCGTATTTGGTTAAAATATATAATTAAAGTTGAGGTAAGTGTTATTGCCCTTTAGAAAAAATGGGCTAGGCGATATTTGCCCTTTAAGAAAATACGTACTTCTTGTACGATGACTCAAAAATGGGTTATAATTTAAACAGAGACAATTGTATAGGACGGTTCTTTAGCCTAGGAATGGTACCGCCTGTAATATTAATGTCGAATATGTACAAATAACAGGTTAATACAATTTATATACATCGATAATGGAAATATAATACATATTTAATCCTAAACTAATTAATTAATTAAATCCAACGATGATGTGCGCGTTGTCCTCCTGTTGCTAGCGTGTTATGCCATGAATGGTAAAGCTAGTATGGCTGTCTCTTGAGTGTTGTAGTCGATGTCGTTCTGTTTCGGCTGTTTGTAAAGTTACGTAGTAACAGCAAGTATGGAATGTTCTTAATGTCCCATATAACGAGTTCTTATAGAATTCGGAGTTAGTTCGCTGGTTGATCTTATTGGTTGACACAAACACAGTTACTGTTTCTTGCTGGAATCGTTCTAGCGCTTAGACACTTGATGGAATAGTTCTCAAAGTAACGTATCATGTTATTGGGTGTCGTAATTAAACTAATCACTGAGAGTACTCTAGCAGGTGTAGAGTTCCACTGTAATATGCAACCGACTAAAAGTATCACAGTTTATAGTATGGCTAATGGTCGATGTGATCAGAGTCATTCTACTGGCGCATTTATTTGCCGTGATAAAAGGTCAGCCATAATGTTGTCAGTGCCTCTGATGTGGCGGATTTCGAAGTCGAAATCTTGAAGTAGAAGACGCCATCTTTGTAGCCGATGGTTTTTAGGCGACCCCTGGTTAAGGACCAATAATGGCGAACTGTCAGTGAGGACCACAAAGTGACTCCCTAAGAGGAACTTAGATAATCTCAATATACAAAACACTAGGCTCAAACACTCTAATTCGACTGTGGCATACCGAGTCTCAGCCTTCTTTAATTTGCGGCTCACATAGAGAATGGGGTGTCTTATGCCATCCACTTCCTGCATCAAGCATCCTCCTATTGCGATAGCGCTCGCATCTGTGGTCAAAATAAAGGGTAAATTTATGTTGGGTAATCGTAAGACTGGTGGATTAGAAAAAATATGTTTCAATCTACACATTGCATCATCTAAGCTGGTACTTTTACAAATTTTTGATGGATGATTTTTAGTTAACATATCAGAAAAGACTGAGGTTAGTTCTGCCCAATGTGGAATGAATTTAGAATAATAGTTGATAAGGCCAAGTAAACTTCTGATCTGTTTCTTGGTGGTAGGCACTTCTAGATTAAGGATCTTAGAAACAATTTTATCATCTGTCAACAATTTGCCTTCAGAAATTCTGTGACCAAGGAAGTCTATTTGTGTATAACCTATTTCAACCTTGGACGGTTTGATAGTAAGTCCAAAAAGAGAGATTTGGTTGAAGACTTGTTTGAGGGTAAGTAGATGAGAAGTCATATCAGAAGAATGGACGCATATATCATCAATATAGGCTACTACATCTTTCATTCCGTGTAATAACAATCTTGTTAGTCTCACAAATGTGGCCGGTGCGTTCTTGAGCCCAAACGGAAGATATAGCCATTCGTACAAGCCGAGAGGTGTTGCGAATGCTGTTATATGTCTACAAGAAGGGTGTAGTGGAACTTGCCAATATCCTTTCGCTAAATCGGTCTTGGAAAATAAGGATGATTGAGCCATATTTAAGATAAGATCTTCACAGCTGTTCATTGGCTCTGCATCCGTTGTTGTTCTTGTATTTAATACTCTATAGTCGATGCACAAACGAATTGTCTGGTCCTTTTTTTTCGCCAGAACAATCGGTGACGAATATTGAGACATCGATTTTTGAATAATGCCATTTTTCTCTAAATCTAAAATTTCTTTATCTAAATTAGATCTGTAATGGAGAGGAATAGAATATGGTCTACATTTGACCGGTCTCAGATCTGTCAGCACAATTGAATGTGTTATTTTATCAGTGCGTCCAGGTTTATTAGAAAAGATAGATTTATACTCGTCCAGGATAGTCAAAATGTCTTGTCGCTGTTGTTGTGTCAAAGTGTCAGAGATATGTATGTCATTTATACTTCCGTCGTCAGTCATGATTGGTACAGGGATTTCAGTGTTGTCCACGTCTGTCTGATTTATCACAGATGCTACTGTTTGTAAATTGTCTTCAATGTCATTGTCGTCGTCGTTGAGATCAATCGTTGTCAATATGTCGTCAAATTTGTCGTCGTTGTCGAGATCACAGATTGTCGGTAATGTCCATATGTCTTCGTCGTTTTTGTCGTCGTAAGAGTGTGTCGTTAACGATGCTTCGTTTGTCGAGGTGTCATTTAGTTGGGAACTTGTCGTTTCGTCTCCGTTATCAGTTCGTTGAGTCAGTTCATTTGTCTCATTGTCCTGTCTAACATAATATGGTTTCAACATATTTATATGGAATATTTTCAGCTTTCCATTTAAAGAGATTTCGTAATCTACTTCTGAAATTCTTCTAATGATCTTAAAAGGTCCCTGCCAAGAGGTTGACAGTAAATCTCTTTTGTCAGGTAGGAGTAGTAAAATATCCTGACCTGGATTTAGCACAATTGTTTTTGCACCTCTGTTGGCGTACTGCCTGTATTTAAAACCTTTCTCCTGTAGTGATGTTCTGGCCAATATACAGGAACGTATGATTTTGTCTCTGGTATCAGTGACCAAATCATAGGTAGAAATGGGAAGTTGGCTATCTACAGGTTGTGATATGATCTCCTTATAAATGGTGAGAGGTCCTCTTGGGTTCGCTCCATACATCAATTCGAAGGGAGAGAACCCTGTACTGGATTGTGGGACTTCTCTATATGCGAACAGCACCGTTGGGAGAAGTATGTCCCAATCGGCTGGATTTTCAGCTGTCACTTTAGATAGCATATGTTTCAGGTCCCCATTTAGTTTCTCGCAGATGCCATTTGCGGCCGGTCGATAGGGACTGGTGAAACATTGCTTGATGCCTAGTAACTTAGTTACTGATTGGGTGGCATTCGATATGAACTGGGTTCCTCTATCAGAAATGATTTTCTCCGGGAAGCCAAAACGGGAGAAAATGTTTAGTAATATGTCCGTCACATCCTTAGAGGAGATAGATCTTAATGGAAGCATTTCGGGCCACCTTGTACACAAATCAACAAGAGTAAAAATATATCTATTGCCCTTATTTGATATGTGATTCAACGGACCTACTAGGTCAACTGCCACGATTTGGAAAGGCCTCGAGGCAGTTGTCGTTGATTGGACTTCTGCTGTAGGGTTTTTCCCCTTTTTCACCAGTTTCTGACATATATCACAAGATCTACAGAAGGTTTTTTTTATCTTGGCAAAACTTTGGCCAATAAAACTGGGTGAGGACCCTAGCCCTGGTCTTTTCATACCCCATATGACCTCCAAAAGGGGAGTCATGAGCTATTTTTAGAACTTTGTTTCGATGTGCTTGTGGTAACAGTACTTGCTGTATCGTGGTCTGCTTTGTTGTGTAAAATCTAGTTAAGATGTTGTTCTGTAGCCTAAATGTCCACGATGCGTTCTTTGTTAATTTTGGTTTAAGGCCTACTAACTTAAAGTATGGTGCAAGTGTAGGGTCATTTTTCTGTTCATTTCCAAAATTGATGTTAGTTGAGTTAGGTGCTACTATTTCTAATGCTTCCTGTAGTTGGTCAATGTTGGTTTTATGGGTTGTCTGTCGTGTTATTGCGTTTGTGTGTTGTGTGTTTTGTTGCACATTTACAGGCTTGATACTTGGTAGCTTGGTAGCATCCTCAATTCGAGGTTTTAATTCGGTCGTATCGCTCATAGATTCGACCGCCCCTGCATTGTACACCTCGGTGAATTCTTTTTGAATTACCTCAGTGGTTGTCTCCCTTGGTATTTTGGCAGAATGAGACAAGCAAGAATGGTGTTTCTCTTTAGTGTCGCTGTTTTTGTGGTGGATACCGTGTTTTTGCTCCCACTCCCTGATTTCCTTTTCAGAGCATGGATGTATGTTGGGTAAATTGCCAAGAATAATATCTGCGACTGGATTGTCAAGGATAGCGCACAACACTTGACCAGATATGAACGGTGTTCGAATTTCGACCAGAGCAAGGGGGTATCTCTCTATCGTACCTGAGAATGTGCGACAAGTCACATGTTTGTTCGTGTAGTCTTTAGTGTCTATTACTGTTTTCTTGACCCCACAGAGAGTTGCGCCGGAATCACGAATTAATGTGCACTTTTTGTTGTTAACAAACCCTGTAAAAAAAACTAGCTTGCCTGTAGATGACAAAGCAGCGTTGGCTGTTTCATTTGAAATAGGGATCGTGTGGCCACAATGTAGTGTTGTGTCTAGTTGGAACTTCGTACAGGTGTTGCACTTACTGTCTGTAATGGTGTTTATAATGTGTACAGCATTCCCAAGCTCGCTTTCATTGTCGTGTAGATTATCACATTCATTCAGTGATTCGAGATCTTCGTCAGACGACGTTTCTACTAATGCAGCACTGGCCTGTTTTAATAATTTACGGCCTTCACAATTGCGACTAAAATGGCCCCAGCTATTGCAAAAATAACATTTAACCGCTCTGTGGTAAGCACTGCGTTTAGCTTTTTGTTTCTCCACCATCATTTTGAGGTGGTGAGGGTAGGTGGGTGCTTTGTCACACATCCCGTAACTGTCGTGATTAAAACCGCAATATTGGCATTTAACAAGTTTACTGACATTGGAGCGAGGTTTGAATTTACTCTCTGTTTGTTTGGAGTATTTGGTGTTTACTACTGCAGCTGCTGTATCGTTGTGACTTATGTTCAGCTGAAAAATATCCCTATTCGCTGTGAAAAATGCATTCCCCTTGGCCTCTATTTCCTGAATACTTTTGCAATCCATTTGTTTTAAGAACTTGGCAAAAGGTGTGGGGATAGTGCTAACTATTTTGTCTATAATAATAAGCTCTTTAAGTTTGTCATGGCTATTGTTGGTTTTAGCCGAGTTGATCCATTTTGTGCATACGTCTTGGACTGTACTGACATAATCTATAAAGGTTTGGTTTGGTTGTGGTGATAATTTGGCAAATTGTTGTTGGTAACCTGCAGTATCTAAAGAAAAATGTTGGAGAATGCGTTGTTTTAAGTAATCATAGTCTTTTCGCATCTCCTGTGGTACTGTCTCTATTACTTTTAGTGGTTCAAGAGCTAAGTTCCTCATTAGAATAAATGCCCAATCTGATTTAATGATCTTATGGTAGGCCATGAGACACTCGAAATTTTCCAAGTAGGCGCTGATGGAATCTCCTGAGCAGAACGCTTTCACGAGACCTTTATACTTATTATATTTTTGTTCTTCCTCTTTGCTTCTTAGCTTATTTATGGATATTTCTGCGTTAGACTCAAGCTCCATCTGTTTTAGTTTCACTTGTGTATCAGCATTCAATTGGGCTTGCTTGGCCGCTGCGTCGAGCTCCGTTTGTAATTTCTTGTCTGCTGCTTCCATCTGCATCTGAATTTTCTTTTCTTCTGCCTCCATCTGCATCTGAATTTTCTTTTCTTCTGCCTCCATCTGAAATTTCTTTTCTGCTGCCTCCATCTGCATCTGAATTTTCTTTCCTTCTGCCTCCATCTGAAATTTCTTTTCTTCTCGTTCTATCGCTCTTTCTTCACGGGCAATGTTTTCTGCGTGCGTTTTCTGTGCCCATTCTGACAATTTCTCTTCTTTATAACCTAACTTTATTCCTTGCTCAATGCATTTATCTAAGGAAGACATTTTGTGTTTTACTTGTTTGTAATGTTTATAAAGTTAAATCCCTTAGAAAAAATGTTGTGTAGTCGAAAATTTGGTTAACTCCCTTACTTATTAATGTGTAAATCAAAATGCAAGGTTATGTTGGTGACAAGGTCATGAATATGCAACCAAATCAATATGAAACAACATAATACATTGATGAAAGATGAGAAGTACAGCTTAGAGTTACAATGGGTATGACATGAAACTTAGCTTTCAATTAGAGAACTCGCCGATGTTTTCCCAAAAAGCTTGTCTTGTAATCTCGCCACTGTTGTAAAGGTTACATAGGTTGCACGCGGCACTATTCACGGAACAATCTGCTCGTAGAGTGAGAAAACATTAGTAACAGTCAAAAAATGTCACAGTCATGTCAAAAATAGTGTACAAATCACAATAATGAGGCACACTGCTTAGGCACTGCTGAGATACTGCTGAGGGACTCAGATTAATCCTACTTTATTGCTAGATAGCTACTAATTTTTGTAAACTTGTAAGTTAACAATTCTTTTGGTTTAAACAACTCAATGTGATATGATCAATTAAGTAATTTTACATGGCAATTAACAGAATTTTCTCAAAACATTTTATGCCAAAACCGGAAAACTAGCCCCCAAAAAGCCTGTCATAGTCTTGCTCGTATCTAGATAACCAAACTTGGGTTCATACAGGCAACAATAAATCTGTTCGCTATGAGATCGAATATTTATTGTATTTACATATACAGTATGCGTTGGCGCAGTGGGTAAACAGACCCGCGCGATATTACATATCACAAATAGTGAACATCATACACATAAGTATCATTTAACAGTCTAGCAAACTATCTAGCCTATGTCTATATATCTATTGATATCTATAGAGTCCCTCAAAGGCAGGCCCTGTTGCCTCTCTCAAGTCCGTCTGTCCTCTGCCGGTCCACACGTGTCCCATTCCGACACGGGTGGTAACTCTGTCCGAGTTCCTCGTGGACCCCGCAATAGGCGGGCCACATCAGTGTCCACGGAACCCTGGACTTATTGGCCAGTCCTTCTAGAAGGCTCTAGATTACTCGGGCTCTGTTCTCTCCCTTGGGCTGGAGTTGTAGCCCTCTAACTAATCTATCTAACGGTGAGGCGGTGACAACTCCTTAAACCCAGTAGAGTGCTTCCGCTATCAACTAAACATTGGCATGGTTTACCATTGACCAGTGCATCGTAGAACTTAAGTTTACCTCTGGAGGCACATGCTGTGTTAGCTTCTTCATTTGAACATGATATTACGTGTCCACATTTTAATCTCCCCTCCGCATGAAACTGCTGGCATTAACTGTTCGTTGAATATTACAACAAATGCCTGCTATGACTGCTCAGAAGCGTTGCTTCACTGTAATCTGACAGCAATTGTGCTGCTGGCGTTGGTTCACTGTTTTCTGACACCAATCGGGGTCTTGCCTGTCAGCGACTTATGCGCTGCAGATTCTCAGGACTCCCCTACTTTCGCACTGCACGAAATAACAACTCGTGACATTTGCGAAAGGAATGCAATTTATTCAGAGCCGACATTTGAATGGCTCTACGAGCGTTATACTTCATCATCATTATACAACATGAATGCATTGACGTGATGATAGATGATGCTAGTATTTCACAATCTAAATAAACAGCCCTATGTTTGCCTATTGCCTAGAAACTATAGCATTGGTCAAGGATACGTCTGCTCTCTCTACCGTCTCCAGTCAGTCTCTCCACACGCTACACATTGCGTGGACAAGCACGGACACTCTTCTCCGTGCAGTAGCTATTATTGCGTGCATGGTCTCGCCAGCACGCTGGCCTATGAGTACGAGTAACCGGGCCCTTCACGGTACTCGCAAGGACAAGCTTCCCAATTGCTTGGGGAAAGCCCTCGCTCAGCTGTACTGCTCGACCTCTGGTCTGACACAATTGTGTCTCCTTGTGAGGCTATTAATAGCGCTCGGTGTCTCTCCTGTCTGGTGTCTCCCTCCTAGTCTAGTGTTAACTCCTATCGCCTCTGTAAGGCATTATTGGAGATCTTGACACTGGGAGACAAGTGCCAAGTCAATAGCTGTGTCTGCATCACCAGGCCTCATTGCCATTCTAGTCGGCCTACCATCATTTATGCAGACCACATCGGAGTCCACCATGGCATCCGCAAGGGCAATTCCCTGTCGGTTTTCTCCACTACTGTCCCAATCTCTGTTCCTTGCATTGAAGTCTCCACATATGAGTAGCCTATCATCTGGTAATTCCTCCAGTTCCTTAAGCCAGTCCCAGTGTTCCTTTCTCACAAAACAGTCCACTGTGGCACATGCATTTATGATGTTCCAACTCAAGCCACCAATCTCCATTTGTATACCCTGGACCTCTCTTGCACAGTGATTCCACATGCTTCACTCCTTCCTTCACCAGCAGACCTTGTCCATGTCTCTTCTGCCCAGTAGGGTTTATATAACTGGTGTACTCAGGGCAATGGTATTTGTCTGTATTTAGCTCCTGGAGCACGAGGACATCAAAATCATATATTAGTCTCTCCAATACAGGACCTCTCTGTCTGGCACTGCGACAATTCCAGTATCCCACTCTTATATAGTTGAAACCTAGTCTCTCCACTTTTTGTCTTGTTCTCCTGGCGCCTGCCCTCCTATTTCTATGCCGTCTTCTCACACCATTTCCTCGTCTTCTCCTCCTCACTCTCTCTCTCTTCGCCAGCCTCTGAGGGATGTGTCAAGCGCAGAGCACGTGCTCCGTAGCTACGGCGACGGTTCCCGTGTTTAAATAAATCAGCAAAGTTGCGGATATTGCAGGAGATAAACGGTCACTCTAGCATTGCCTGCTTGCTAGGGAAGAGGCAGGGGATGTCCCGCAGGAGTCCATACGCCTGGTGCCGCACCGCACGCCTGTCAGACGTCCAACGTTCACGACCAGTTAACCCATGGCTATCCAATTCCTCCGCATTCTGGTCCACCTTGAACTTGGGGGTTTATATTTGGAGTTTTCCGTCTCTTAGATGGACTGCTATCCAAAGCTAACGGGTTCCACCTACCCGGGGGAGGGGTTAGAGCGCCCCGACTAGCTTGGCAGGCACGTCTCCGAACATATGAGGTATTTTCTAAGGAACTCAGATTCCACCCTGAGATCCCGCCTCGCCCTCTGTGCCCACTGCCAGGTGGTCCGCGGCTGCTTATTCGATATTCACCGCTAACCTCTATATCTAGAGGCCGTTCCACGATCCGCCACCAGTGGGCGCGCTGGGTCGGGGATGGTCGCCCCAGCTTTATCCAGAGAAATCTTCTGTTGATGAGAGTATAATCAACCTGATTTCTGATCTTATGATCAGGAATCCTCCATGTCCATAATCTCCTTGAGTGATGTTGATATCAGGTGTTTCCAATAATCATTACATGATATTTTGCCCACTGTACAAGTCCGCACCCTTTCTTACACTGTTCCCCTAGTCCATACTCGCCTACTATGCATCCGTCCTGTTGATTTCCAACTTTGGCGTTCAAGCCACCCATTATGATATTTACTTCAGAATTCTTGCATTTCTTGAAGGCTTTCTCTAAATCATTATAAAATTCACCAATGCTGTCATCACTACTGACTGCTGTTGGTGCATAAACATGTGTGACGTTGACATCAAAAGGTCTTCTACTCAAATTCACAAGTAACACTCTGTCTGATACTGTCCAGTATCCGTTATCGATTTTGATCTCTCTGTATCCATTATAATTGCTACTCTTCGCTGTTTTTCCTTCCACCAGAATAGATTATTTTATATTCCTCGGATGTTATAATGCCCATTTCTGTCCATCTGGTATCACATATACCAAACAGGTTAATATTTAGTCTTCTAATTTCATTCTTAATGTTATCAAACTTTCCATCCCCACTCATATTTCTTACATTCCAAGTTCCCACTTTCAATGTTGATACTGTTTTGCACTCAGTCGCCTGCTGACGGTGTGGAATCACTTGGTGCAACACATGACTACCCCTACCGGGCCAAAAAGTTGTAGCTTATCTTTGCAAAGTGCGAGTCTCTTCACTTGCCATGTCAAGCTGAGAGGGTCCTTCCCTGGTTTAGGGGAAACATTTGTATCGCCCATTATCCTCTCTGCGCCTTGGGTAAGCATATAAATGTCTTATATTATATGCTATGAAATTGCCTTTGATGCAACAAGTATCAATGTTAATGTGGGATCTGAAAACTGTGAGATTAGCGTTTCATTGAAGGGATTGCCTGAGTTTCGCAGTCTGCGAGACCACCATGTTTGTCCACCTAGTTCTCCTAATTCTTGCAATCTCAATCTGCTATAAGTAAACTGTCATATATGCTTTGTGAATATATCTTACTATCAATGCATATAAATTGCAAAGTGTCTGAGTGTTATATCGTGTCTTCTCTAAGTGCATAGCTTGAACCTCTTCTCAATGATGCAGAAATGCTACTATCTGCGTATAACATGAACAGTCTTTTCAGGCTGAGAAAATGTTCTTGCTAGGTTGTAGCTTGACTTCTCGAGCACTTGGGAGTTAATCCTTTTGTTTACATCGTTGTAAATACACAGAGGTGTGATTATCTTGTAATATTTTTCATAAATAATGTCACGGGAATGTCGTATTTTATGAGTTATATTATCAAGTGAGAGGAAAGAAAAACGTACCATATATATATATATATATATATATATATATATATATATATATATATATATATATATATATATATATATATATATATATATATTCAAGTGTTTTGCAGGACGTGCATTCTCCTTCGGCAATGCAAAATTGATGTCGGTGCCTGGGCGAATATTTTATGTTCAGGAATTTGCCAACAACGTTTTTAAAGTTTGTCACACTGCTGAAGGTATTCCTGAAGTCAGGGCACTTCTTATGCTCGCAGCATTTGGTGGGTTGTAGAACAGCGTTCATTAAACCCCCTGCTACTAAGAGTCAGGTGGGAACAGAACCATATGTTCTTGCGTTCTAGTTTGATGAGTGGGAAGAATATCCCATGAATGGCCCCTACATCAATATAATATGAAATAATTTACATGTTTTCTCTGTTATGAAGGTTATATATTCTGTTCGTTATTGTTACTTTTACTGCTGAAGTAGACATTCTATTTTTACCCCTGTCGAGACAGGCACATGATGATGATGATGATGATGATGATGATGATGATGATGATGATGATGATGATGATGATGATGATGATGATGATGATGATGATGATGATGATGATGATGATGATGATGATGATGATGATGATGATGATGATGATGATGATGATGATGATGATGATGATGATGATGATGATGATGATGATGATGATGATGATGATGATGATGATGATGATGATGATGATGATGATGATGATGATGATGATGATGATGATGATGATGATGATGATGATGATGATGATGATGATGATGATGATGATGATGCTGATGCTGATGCTGATGCTGATGCTGATGCTGATGCTGATGCTGATGATGATGATGATGCTGACGATGATGATGATGATGATGATGATGATGATGATGATGATGATGATGATGATGCTGCTGCTGCTGCTGCTGCTGCTGCTGCTGCTGCTGCTGCTGCTGCTGATGATGATGATGATGATGATGATGATGATGATGATGATGATGATGATGATGATGATGATGATGATGATGATGATGATGATGATGATGCTGATGATGATGCTGATGCTGATGCTGATGCTGATGATGATGATGATGCTGATGATGATGATGATGATGATGATGATGATGATGATGATGCTGCTGCTGCTGCTGCTGCTGCTGCTGCTGCTGCTGCTGCTGCTGCTGCTGCTGCTGCTGCTGCTGCTGCTGCTGCTGCTGCTGCTGCTGCTGCTGCTGCTGCTGCTGCTGCTGCTGCTGCTGATGATGATGATGATGATGATGATGATGATGATGATGATGATGATGATGATGATGATGATGATGATGATGATGATGATGATGATGATGATGATGATGATGATGATGATGATGATGATGATGATGATGATGATGATGATGATGATGATGATGATGATGATGATGATGATGATGATGATGATGATGATGATGATGATGATGATGATGATGATGATGATGATGATGATGATGATGATGATGATGATGATGATGATGATGATGATGATGATGATGATGATGATGATGATGATGATGATGATGATGATGATGATGATGATGATGATGATGATGATGATGATGATGATGATGATGATGATGATGATGATGATGATGATGATGATGATGATGATGATGATGATGATGATGATGATGATGATGATGATGATGATGATGATGATGATGATGATGATGATGATGATGATGATGATGATGATGATGATGATGATGATGATGATGATGATGATGATGATGATGATGATGATGATGATGATGATGATGATGATGATGATGATGATGATGATGATGATGATGATGATGATGATGATGATGATGATGATGATGATGAAAGAAGCCTTGTGTATGTCTGTGCAACAAGAAGAGAATTGTGAATGGTCTGGTCGTTGGCATTTTCCATTTGTTAATTGATACATAATGCTGTGCGCAGTTATGAAAAGGAGATGATGATTTCTTGACATGAGGCCTATGTCTCAGAAATCTTTGTCATGTTATGAATGACAGGTGTATTATCAGGATGGTTAGGATGTCTCTAACTCCTCAGAAAGTCCCAATATCAGTGTCGAAAAGGTGTGATCATTGAGTAGACACCTCACTCACTTTCGTAGTTTAACTAACTCCACAATCAGAGAAGATGGCTAGGGGAAAATGGAACACTATCTTTTCTCCTTCCCCTTTGTTTTCTTTCTTTTTTTCTTTTTTTTTCTTTTTTTTTTTGTATGCTGTGATATAATGTTACCACAACATGGGATTTGTTATTAATGTATTTCGATGGTGTTCTCTTTTTTTCATTTGTAGCGCTGGAGAGGTACGTTTGGAATATTGGCCATAGATTTACAGTCATGACCTTGGTCCCACTGAATTAATGCCTGCTGATGGTGAGAAGTTGAAATTGTTTACAGGAGTCTTTCGTCATCTCATTGATTGTAATGAAGGAGATATTGCCTTCTGGATATACTGAAGAGAAATATTTCGTATCCGAGGGACCCTGGCCTTAACGCCATTATGCTTATTACAGAACAGGAAACTGGTTTAACAGCCTGTTTCTGATTTGTACCTCATGGAGATCCCCTGCTTACCGTCATGAAGGTGGAGACTATAACCTACAGCTATCTGTTGGCATCTCTACAACTTCATCAATCACCTGCACCCATGGCTTCACGTAACCCTGATAGGGGAGCTAAACGGGGGTACTCCACCTTGGGTCAAGGGTGCCCCGTAGGCTAGCGGAGAGAAGGAGGCACCTAACCTCTCCTTTGATAGGAGATACCCATACCCCGTCACCCGTTTCATATTACATTTGCAAAATACAAGACCACCCAGAGGCCAATTGCAGCAAGATTATTTAATTGTTTGTGTAATGACTACGTACTATTTATTACATTTTTTTGCAAATCTTGTTTACATGACATTGCATTCAACAACAGCATTTGTTCAGCTGCTGTTGATGTCTTGGCAAATTTTACGTTCAGTACTTTGCCATTGCTTTCTGAACATCCGACTAACATATCTTTCCGTAAGAAACCAGTGCAACGCGATCTGATGCCAAATCTCGCTCAGCTGTGTTTCGAACTTTGGTATACGGGATTACGAACAGCGCCCCTAATCCCTTCGGCAGGGAGACGGCATTTATTAAATTTTTTTTTTTTTTTTTTTTTTTTTTTTTAGCATATCCTTTACAGGACTTAGATGTCAACACCAGCATCGTTCAGCTGTATGTTGATCTCTTGGCAAGATTACGCTCAGTAGTTTGCCATTGCTTTCTGAGCGGCCGGCTCACATACCCTGTAAGTTACCGATGCGATTCGAACCACTGCTGATTTGAACCGTCATCACGTTACCGACGAGAGTATACGAGATTACGGAGAACAGTCATAACCTCTAAGCCACGAAGCCGGCATTTATTACATTACATACATTAATTGTTCGCAGACATTAAATGCTGTTTGTATTCAAAAGTTGCATATAAATAAGAATTGTAGGTATCCTTTCCAAACATTAAGTTTTTATTGTCAGAACGCACAACCGAAAGTTTCTAGTCCTACTGTGTGAGATATTTCTATGGGAATAATATGACCAGTCATCTGTATTAGATTGGCTTCCTTTAGTTTACAACATTTTTGACCACTCAAATCCATGGACACAAATATTTCGTTACAATGTTCCACTATACGCAAGAAAGCTGACCTTTCTCAATTGTAAGTACGCATTCAACATGGAAGCCGTACTTAACTACACAGATAGCTTAGTGGCTAGATGCTCACCTGTCGGCAAGCTTAGTGGCTATATGCTCGCCTGTCGGTTAGCTTAGTGGCTAGATGCTCACCTGTCGGCTATCTTAGTGGCTAGATGCTCGCCTGTCGGCTAGCTTAGTGGCTAGATGCTCGCCTGTCGGCTAGCTTAGTGGCTAGATGCTCGCCTGTCGGCTAGCTTAGTGGCTAGATGCTCGCCTGTCGGCTAGCTTAGTGGTTAGATGCTCGCCTGTCGGCTTGGTGGTCATGAGTGCGAATCTGCAGGGGGGCGGAATTTACAATGGACCTGGCCTCCCTGGTCGTACTTGGCTGATGAAGGCTAATCGTTGCAACGTCCTTTGTTCTCCGTCATGGTATTCTGTAAAGCAATCAGTCGAGTTTTGTTTACAAATCACGGTACGATGAGAAATAAACTTGAAAACTTAGTGACCAATAGAAAACTTGACGGGAAAAGAGGATGTGGAAACGAAGAAATTCATGCCACGATGTTCTTAGCATAATTGAGACACAATCAGAGACCCGGACATAGACTGGCGACAGTATTAGATGGCGAACCAAGACTGCCTAAGCGTATAATAGTATGTTTACTTTTGACTGCCTGTGACGAAACGCGTTTATCTGTCTTGGGTCGTCAAGTGCCCGCACTATTTTGGCGCGTCATCGGGGACTTTCCCAGCTAAAAATAGACTGAGGGAAGCCGATGGAGGACTTATTATCTAGAATCGTCTCGAAAACACCGGAATTCGAGTAACCCGTGATGCTGGGTATCGCTCTAACTTCCCGTGCAGAGAGATCTAGAAACTCTAGGCGGGGAATGACGTTTTCCCGAGAAAGTATCTTTTCTCAAGAAGCACTCGCTTCTTGTGCGCATTGAGTTGGCACGAAGCGGGAAATTGGCTAAACCAGCCATTCACTTACTTTTGTTCGAAGAGAACAGACGCAGGCCTGATGTGAGCCATTTTTGTGTTGCGTCTCACCTCAACCATGATTCGGCTGACTGTTATGAAAAGGAAGCTGAGAAGCCCTTGAACAGTTCGGAAGCTGACTGGAGAGCTGGTTTCACCATCCAGGTAGATATTTGTTTAAATCATTTTTGTACGTGTGTTCCACACGCCATTGTTCTAACCTCATTACCTATGCGGATGTCCTCGCATACTAATTAGCAAACCGATCGATAACGCAGGTGACAATTAATCGTGGGTTTGTTTACCGTGTGCTCGCGAATCAGCTGTTAGGAACGCCGTAATGTGATGTGGGCGATTTGGGTTCCAAATATATGTAATATATATTGCCAATCGTTGCATCTATTAGGTTGCTGTGTTAGAATAAAACCTAGTTACTTGTGCCGGATGGAAACTTAGATTATGTCAGTCAGTTGCTGAAGCCAGAAGAACGGTTAGAAAACCAGGTAAGTCGGTAGGTGGAGATTCAGACAAAATTGTGCGGAGTTACTAAGTAAAGGAAGAACTTAGTTCTGTGCCACCAGGAATGATGTAACTATTGTGTAGTAACTTAATAGTGAATTCATGGTGTGGAACAGCGGATTTCTGTGGAAAGGTAAGTGGCTTTGGTGCTATATCTATATATATATGATGTGACATTGTGTATATATATTAGGTCATGGCATGTGATACTTCCTGGGGTAATTCCGAACGCCGAATAGCTCGACGCGTGATAACACTGCGTGCCGTCGCGATGTAAATATGCGTTCTGAAATCTTGTCTAAGCTATCCTGTTTCTTTCATACTGGCGCTAGTGCGAGTGAATGCTTAGGTGCTGGAAGTATGGAAGGATGCAGGAGGCTGTATGAGACTGGGGAAATATCGAATATGGGGGATGTGAAAGCAAGTTATGAAAGTAGGTGTTGGTAGACCAAACCAACGATGAAGTTCAGTCCAGGCCAAGGCTAAACCACTTGGGAGGACAGAACTGGAACAGTACCCTTGGAACATGGTGGGGAACATGTATTCTCAAGAAGGCTTCTTGACTCTAAGGCAGAGTCTGATAAGAAGAGTTTGCTATGGCGTGGGCAGGTGGTCCCACCAGCAAACCGGCTTGTGTACATATTGGATGTGATCATGTACTATTCCTATATCCCGAGGGATGGTATATTGATCAAGATTATGTTTCTTAATGTACATTGATTATGTTAGGAACGAGTCTAGGGACTCTTTACCTATTTGTTTAGTTCGATTAAATTAGAACAATAACAGCCTTGTATCATTACTGACGTTAGCGACGACTGGTAGATGATTAGGGATAGGTGAGACCAATGATCAGACTCGTCATTCTGATTTCTTGCTCTGTTTGACGGGCTGTTCTGTGGGGCCAGCTGACATTTGTGAACCCATGCTTGACTACTCTCCATATAGAGATAATGCTTTGGTTATATGAATAACTAACTAGCATGACTGAGGGTTGAGTAGTTTTGGTAGGATGCATGTGAACTAATGTTTGGGCCAGTATACTCTCACCGGTCGCTCTTCCTTTTCAGGAGTTTGCCTGTTGAGGAACCAGTCAACTATAATTGTTGTTGGCAGAAAACCACTTCGTGTGACAGAGCGAAGGGTTCAGTTCTTTACTTATCACGCCAGACTCCATCACACCAGGTACCCAATGTGATTCACCATGCGTGAAGGTTGCTTCAAGACATACAACTGCCCTGAAGGTGCACGTGTGAGAAGTGATGGTTTGTGATCGTTTAAAATAGAAGATACTCTGTTTTTGCCAGGAACATTTCAGCATGTTGAGTAATCATGCTCGACAGGGAACACCGGTCCGTCTGGTTTGACGGGGGTTCTGCCTAAACGCAGAAGTAACTAATCTTCAGACACTTGAATGGTTCTTTGGACAGCTCGAGTGGCAGGTCTTGAGAAGAACTACACCAGTATGGACGTGTGTCAAGTGTAACCCGGTGGAAGGGACTAGGGATTATAGTCCAACCTGAATTGTTTCCGTAAAATAGATGTCTGATTCTATTCATGTACTGTTTCCGTATCCAGATTATCAACTGTGTTCTAGAAGGACTCAGTAACTTTTCAGTAGCCATATCTGATCCTACAAAGTGTGACTGTAAGAGACCATTGAATTGGTCAATGCCATATCGGTTCTGCAGTGGGACTGTGCTATGAGTGACAGACCATTCGGTTGGTCAGTGACTATTTAGTTCATCGAAGTAACCAATACTTGGAGCCAAGTCCAGGAAGATTGTCTCCAACTCGGTTGTGTTCGAGAACTGTATTACCAGTGACTCCGTGGGAGTGTTATAGATGCAGTTGGTCCAGTGAAGTGGGGTCCAGCAGTGACTCTATTGTTGTGGTTCCACGTTCGGGAGACGGAGTGGTCTCCAAGGTTCTAGTCATCTCACTGGAAGGAAGCCGGGTGAGTGGCGGACCGACTGGACGGGACATCTGCATCCACTCTACTTCTCAACTCGATGAAGACACCTACATCTCTACGTCTTTCTCTACTCTATCTTCTATTTGTGTAAATAGATTCTTCTATCAGGAGGTTCATTTCAGTTCTATATTCTCAAGGGTAGAATAAACTTTATGTAAGTTGACTTGCTCTTTGTATAATGATTGAGTGTGGTCTCGGACGATGCCTAAGTGTTCATTGTTCAACAGGTGTAGGTAGTTAGTAGGGGTCTAGAATCTGGAGGGGTGTGTAGACGTAACTAAATAACCTGAGATCAACCACAGAGAAAAAAAAAGTGTATCTGCTCGTCCAACCCCTGGGGCTAGAATACACGGGAGTGCTAGAGACACCTCGGGTGTGGTTCACTCTCACTACCCAAGGTGAACCCGAAACACTCCGTTACAGAGTGGGGGCTCGTCCGGGATTATTCCAAGATCTTTGTGTGTTGTAGACCTCTCACTTAGGGATAGGGACTTAGTCTTTATCCTCTACTTCAGTCTACATAAGATTCTACTACTTCTACCTATCTCCTAACTGTCTGACGGACATTTGTGTTGTGGTGATTAGTAGTACTATTGATTATTGATTCATTGTATTGCTTCACCCACACATACTTGAGTACCCACCTATCATAGTCAACATGTCTACCCAAGAGATAGACTTGGACAAAGTTCAGGAAACTGGACGTAAGTCTGGTCTTGAGGGAGATGCTTTGAAATCCTATGTCCAAGAGGTGGAAAGAAATTTTCGCCAAGAGGAAAGAGAGAGGAGGAGAGCAGAAAGAGAACTGGAAGCCAGTAAAGTGGCTCTTGAGGAAAAGAGGATAGCGGCTGATACTGAAATGAAACGGCTTGAGTTGGAAGCCGAGAAAGAAAAACGTGACCATGAGTATCGAATGAAGCTACTTGAGGCACAAGTGCCTGCTACAGGTGTAACTGATGGAGCTATGGGAGGAGGTGTACCTCCTGGCTCAGAGTCAACCAGTAGACGTGACTACCAGGCTATGAAATGGCCTTTACAGCCGTTCGAACCCGAGAAGGAACGGATAGACCAATACTTAGAGAAGTATGAAGCCATGTCTATTGCAATGGGTCTAGACAAACAGAAATGGTGTTTGAAACTCTCCCAGGGACTCCGTGCCGAAGGTTATGAGGTGTATGCACGCTTACCACCGGGGTTACAGAATGATTACCCGGCATTGAAAGCGGCTCTCTTGAAGAGATTCGAGATCACAGCGCACTCATACCGAAGGAAGTTTCGGACGGCGAAGCGAGAACCTGGTGAACTGTTTTCAGCATACAGTGTGAGATTGAACTCATACCTTCTTAAATGGATGGCCTTGGCCGGATTTAAGGAGGAGTATGAAAGTTTGCGTGAGTTGATGGTTGTAGATCAGATGCGAATGCAAATGTCTAAACCCTTGCGAAACTTCTTAGGTGAGAATGGGGCTGAGAGATTGGATATAGTCACCAAGTTAGCCGAAAGATACGTTGAAGTCTATGGCGAGACTGGGGACACCAGTCCAACCGATCCGAGATCGAAAGATCCGGATCAAGGTAAGTCAAAGAAGACCACAGGTTCTGATGAACCAAAGAAACAGGTAGGCTCTTTAGAGAAGATCTCTAACGTCAACCAAGGTAAGAATAGCCCACCTAGTTCTCCAAAGAGGAAGTGGAGTGAACGATGGTGCAAATTCTGCACGTCCAGCACTCACAATACGAGTGAGTGTAAGAGTAAGCCCAAGGACTTTCACTTTGCTTGTCTTGCAGAGGTTAGGGATAGATCTTGCAGGAAAGTGAAGTCGGTTGATGGGAATGGAGAAACTAGACGACCTCCAGTGGTTGAGGAAGTTGAAGTGAATGGGCAACAGGTGTCGTGCCTCTACGACACGGGATTGCAATTTTCAGCTGTAATTGCATCCCACCTGACAGGCCCAGAGCAACTCACCGGGGAGATGACGGAGATACAGCCAGCCAGTAGGAGTGCTGTGGCGTTACGTTGCCCGATTGCCAATGTGGAGATTCGGAGCAAGTACGTTACTGGACGCATTCAGGCGGCAGTCGTACCGGATCCTCTCTATCCCCTAATTCTAGGCCGGAAGTACGTGTTTCTGGGCGAACCAGAACACCCTAGCATCCATAAGTCTAGGCAGGTCAGAGATACAGAGGAAGAGGGTCTCGAAAAGGTAAGTCTCCGAAATACTCACCCGGATAAAATGAGTAATGCTCGGAGCAAGGATGCGAAGGAGTGTCCTTGTTCGGAATGGTTGCCCAACAATGAAAACCCGTTAACTCAGGGTGAGTTCAACTCTGATAACCAGTCACCGTTAATTCAGACTGGGACAGAGAAAAGGCAGAGGGAACGGAAGTTGGTTCCTGAGAGCTTCAGAGCTAATCTGCTGCGAACGGTACATGTCAGGTCCCCAACCGGACATCTGACTGTAGGGACAACCAGTAAATGTCTATCCCGGTACTATTGGTGGCCGGGAAGGACAGGCGACGTGCGCAGGTATATTAGGTCTTGTCCGGAGTGCCGTAAATGCACACCTGAGAAACGGACGAAGACGAAGATATCCTTAGAGGTTGGAGACCGAGTTCTAGTACTCCTCCCAATCGAGGGGAACGAATTCGAAATCGGGTGGCAGGGCCCATTCCTAGTGGATAAAGTGGGGCTCCACAAGCACTATGGAGTGGTGATCCTGGGAAAGTCTACTACTTTCCATTCCAGTCTCCTCATGCGCTATGAGGGGAAGCCCGATGATAAGTCCACCAGCCCAAGGGCGCCGAGATTCGCTGAAAGAACGGTTCGGGGTTCAGGTCAGGTAGCGGAAAGCCTGTCACACCATAGGCAGTCCTATATGTATGTGCAGGTACCTTCTTCGGTTCAGCCCGGTGCTCGGGGGAACATGACCGGCCAAAGGAACACCCGCAGTGCTAGCTACACTGAGAACCGTGGTCGGAAGAGGTGGGTTGTGTCGGAACGAACACATACCCTTGGTCCCTCAATCCGACCGACTGCAGTCCAGCTGGGTCCTCGAAAGGGGAAGCTGGAGTTGCAGAAGTCCAGTAAACTCTGGCAGGAACGATCGTTAAATCAGGTCGAGACGGGAGCTCTGGTCCGCAAGATACTGCGAGATGCCCGATCGCAGTAGCGGAGTAGGCGTTGATCACCCGTGATACTGAATAGCTTGTCACCCCACCGAATGTGGTAAAAGTATTCTATACAATATTGACGGGTTAGACTTCCTCACCCGCCATCCGGTCTCTTAGAAAGAAGAACGAACGACATAGACAGCTTCTGCGTAGAAGTGGAACGACGGGGTCGATCCTCTTAAAGTGGGGGCCTATGTGACGAAACGCGTTTATCTGTCTTGGGTCGTCAAGTGCCCGCACTATTTTGGCGCGTCATCGGGGACTTTCCCAGCTAAAAATAGACTGAGGGAAGCCGATGGAGGACTTATTATCTAGAATCGTCTCGAAAACACCGGAATTCGAGTAACCCGTGATGCTGGGTATCGCTCTAACTTCCCGTGCAGAGAGATCTAGAAACTCTAGGCGGGGAATGACGTTTTCCCGAGAAAGTATCTTTTCTCAAGAAGCACTCGCTTCTTGTGCGCATTGAGTTGGCACGAAGCGGGAAATTGGCTAAACCAGCCATTCACTTACTTTTGTTCGAAGAGAACAGACGCAGGCCTGATGTGAGCCATTTTTGTGTTGCGTCTCACCTCAACCATGATTCGGCTGACTGTTATGAAAAGGAAGCTGAGAAGCCCTTGAACAGTTCGGAAGCTGACTGGAGAGCTGGTTTCACCATCCAGGTAGATATTTGTTTAAATCATTTTTGTACGTGTGTTCCACACGCCATTGTTACCTCATTACCTATGCGGATGTCCTCGCATACTAATTAGCAAACCGATCGATAACGCAGGTGACAATTAATCGTGGGTTTGTTTACCGTGTGCTCGCGAATCAGCTGTTAGGAACGCCGTAATGTGATGTGGGCGATTTGGGTTCCAAATATATGTAATATATATTGCCAATCGTTGCATCTATTAGGTTGCTGTGTTAGAATAAAACCTAGTTACTTGTGCCGGATGGAAACTTAGATTATGTCAGTCAGTTGCTGAAGCCAGAAGAACGGTTAGAAAACCAGGTAAGTCGGTAGGTGGAGATTCAGACAAAATTGTGCGGAGTTACTAAGTAAAGGAAGAACTTAGTTCTGTGCCACCAGGAATGATGTAACTATTGTGTAGTAACTTAATAGTGAATTCATGGTGTGGAACAGCGGATTTCTGTGGAAAGGTAAGTGGCTTTGGTGCTATATCTATATATATATGATGTGACATTGTGTATATATATTAGGTCATGGCATGTGATACTTCCTGGGGTAATTCCGAACGCCGAATAGCTCGACGCGTGATAACACTGCGTGCCGTCGCGATGTAAATATGCGTTCTGAAATCTTGTCTAAGCTATCCTGTTTCTTTCATACTGGCGCTAGTGGGAGTGAATGCTAAGGTGCTGGAAGTATGGAAGGATGCAGGAGGCTGTATGAGACTGGGGAAATATCGAATATGGGGGATGTGAAAGCAAGTTATGAAAGTAGGTGTTGGTAGACCAAACCAACGATGAAGTTCAGTCCAGGCCAAGGCTAAACCACTTGGGAGGACAGAACTGGAACAGTACCCTTGGAACATGGTGGGGAACATGTATTCTCAAGAAGGCTTCTTGACTCTAAGGCAGAGTCTGATAAGAAGAGTTTGCTATGGCGTGGGCAGGTGGTCCCACCAGCAAACCGGCTTGTGTACATATTGGATGTGATCATGTACTATTCCTATATCCCGAGGGATGGTATATTGATCAAGATTATGTTTCTTAATGTACATTGATTATGTTAGGAACGAGTCTAGGGACTCTTTACCTATTTGTTTAGTTCGATTAAATTAGAACAATAACAGCCTTGTATCATTACTGACGTTAGCGACGACTGATAGATGATTAGGGATAGGTGAGACCAATGATCAGACTCGTCATTCTGATTTCTTGCTCTGTTTGACGGGCTGTTCTGTGGGGCCAGCTGACATTTGTGAACCCATGCTTGACTACTCTCCATATAGAGATAATGCTTTGGTTATATGAATAACTAACTAGCATGACTGAGGGTTGAGTAGTTTTGGTAGGATGCATGTGAACTAATGTTTGGGCCAGTATACTCTCACCGGTCGCTCTTCCTTTTCAGGAGTTTGCCTGTTGAGGAACCAGTCAACTATAATTGTTGTTGGCAGAAAACCACTTCGTGTGACAGAGCGAAGGGTTCAGTTCTTTACTTATCACGCCAGACTCCATCACACCAGGTACCCAATGTGATTCACCATGCGTGAAGGTTGCTTCAAGACATACAACTGCCCTGAAGGTGCACGTGTGAGAAGTGATGGTTTGTGATCGTTTAAAATAGAAGATACTCTGTTTTTGCCAGGAACATTTCAGCATGTTGAGTAATCATGCTCGACAGGGAACACCGGTCCGTCTGGTTTGACGGGGGTTCTGCCTAAACGCAGAAGTAACTAATCTTCAGACACTTGAATGGTTCTTTGGACAGCTCGAGTGGCAGGTCTTGAGAAGAACTACACCAGTATGGACGTGTGTCAAGTGTAACCCGGTGGAAGGGACTAGGGATTATAGTCCAACCTGAATTGTTTCCGTAAAATAGATGTCTGATTCTATTCATGTACTGTTTCCGTATCCAGATTATCAACTGTGTTCTAGAAGGACTCAGTAACTTTTCAGTAGCCATATCTGATCCTACAAAGTGTGACTGTAAGAGACCATTGAATTGGTCAATGCCATATCGGTTCTGCAGTGGGACTGTGCTATGAGTGACAGACCATTCGGTTGGTCAGTGACTATTTAGTTCATCGAAGTAACCAATACTTGGAGCCAAGTCCAGGAAGATTGTCTCCAACTCGGTTGTGTTCGAGAACTGTATTACCAGTGACTCCGTGGGAGTGTTATAGATGCAGTTGGTCCAGTGAAGTGGGGTCCAGCAGTGACTCTATTGTTGTGGTTCCACGTTCGGGAGACGGAGTGGTCTCCAAGGTTCTAGTCATCTCACTGGAAGGAAGCCGGGTGAGTGGCGGACCGACTGGACGGGACATCTGCATCCACTCTACTTCTCAACTCGATGAAGACACCTACATCTCTACGTCTTTCTCTACTCTATCTTCTATTTGTGTAAATAGATTCTTCTATCAGGAGGTTCATTTCAGTTCTATATTCTCAAGGGTAGAATAAACTTTATGTAAGTTGACTTGCTCTTTGTATAATGATTGAGTGTGGTCTCGGACGATGCCTAAGTGTTCATTGTTCAACAGGTGTAGGTAGTTAGTAGGGGTCTAGAATCTGGAGGGGTGTGTAGACGTAACTAAATAACCTGAGATCAACCACAGAGAAAAAAAAAGTGTATCTGCTCGTCCAACCCCTGGGGCTAGAATACACGGGAGTGCTAGAGACACCTCGGGTGTGGTTCACTCTCACTACCCAAGGTGAACCCGAAACACTCCGTTACACTGCCACAATATAAATATCCATATCTCAGTAACCAACTGAGGGAAAATGATGAGATTTAGCATATAACCTTATCATTATGTCCACCCCCCTCCCCCCCCAAAAAAAAAAAAAAAAAAATTGTTCTGGAGATTGTACAGCAGATTTCAAAGTTTGTTTATATGCGGTATATAAATTACGGGGCATGTTGTTAAATGTAAAATATTAGCACTCAATAGTTAATTTTCTCGTGGGACATGGGATTGGCCTTATGACAAGTGCCTCGCGCAGAGCCTTGTGTCGTCATCTGAACCATTACTGTAACACAAGTTTGTTAGCGAGAAATCACTATTTTTTCCCCACCAAAACATCAAAGAAATGTCACCGCTTTCCATTATTTAAGTTGCTTTTGGACCTATCACGGACATATTCCTTGGGTGAGGGTAAATATAAGACGGCAGAAAAAAATTCATAACGATGCAACAGACAGTTTTCAAAATAATTGATTGTGAAAGAAGGCATTTATTTCTGGACAGACTATAGCATTGCACATGAAGGTGATACAGTTGTCAATAGCAGAATAAACACGATTAATGTAGTGTGCTATTATCGAGCACATATTTGGCTAAACCTAAACATATATAGGAATAGTAAATGTTCTGAAAATCTCAACATAAATTTCAACATAAATTTCACCCTTAAGAGAAAATTACGCGCTTGAGACACTCACATTTGGAGTTATCGCAGGTGTCAACCCAACTAAAGTGCAATGGAAGAGTAAGGGACAACAAACAAGGGAGCGCCATTTTCTCTCTCTCCCCTCCCCCCAGTGCTCCAATGCTGGGATTCCCTATCCTATTCTACTCCGTGATTTAAAAAAAACATATCTTTCATACAAAGCAGTGTGTATTTACATGGTGTAATGTGTGTT
The DNA here is from genome assembly GCA_963921405.1 of Cepaea hortensis. Lineage (NCBI taxonomy): Eukaryota > Metazoa > Mollusca > Gastropoda > Stylommatophora > Helicidae > Cepaea > Cepaea hortensis. The sequence goes on from OY992897.1 coordinate 16,142,869, forward strand.
TCTGATATATATTATTTCTAGTATTCCTCGTGCTAGCCGTGGTTCAATGACTATTCCCACACCGTGTCTAGCCCTTTCTTGCTGTTCCACTCCAGAGTAAACAAACGGGTAACTGTGGTGGATCTCCTTGCATCATTCCCCCTTTATTCTGGTGTCCGCTATTCCCATCAGTCCAATTTTCCTCTCGTCCATTGTTTCTATAAGTTCTTGTTCTTTACTATTAAAACCGCAGACATTCATTGTGCCTATTTTTTGTATCGTTGATCTATCTCGCAGTCCATTAACATTGCCGGGTATATATCCATTTGGGTCAGTCCGTTTATACTTCTTAGTTTTTCTACGAGCAATATGAAGATCCCCTGCCGACTTGCTATGCTTTTCGCAGGTTTATGACAAAAATATGACCATTGGGAGTCTTTCCCCCATGGCGAGCCATAGCCCCGGTAGCCGTTGCCCTCGCGGTCATGGTTTCTCGGTCTACACCACGTGGAGATGGGGTTGACTTGTGTAGCCTGCGGGTCATCAAAACAGGCTACTAATTTTCACTTTTCACCCATTCTGGGAGAAGCAAGCCACCCTAAACCTGCTGGCTCCAAGGCCAGGCGCAGTCCACATCTTGTAGAAGAACCATCTCCAAATTACACCATTAGAGAACTCCTGTTTACGGACGACCAAGCACTAATAGCAGCATCAGAAGACCACATGAATATTCTAAATGGAATATGTAGTGAACACAACATGAAAATTAGCACATGTAAAACAGAGGTAATGACTATAACTGAAAAAGAAAACAACAACAACAACAGCAACTCAGATAAACGAACATCCCCTGAAATAAGTAAAGAGTTTCAAGTACCTAGGAAGTATATCATGAAATTACAAATCAGAAGACGAGATCGAAAATAAATGAAATAAGGCAAACCAACTCCTTGGACAAATGACACCAATACTGAAGAGCAAACGCCATTAGCTCATTTCGAAGATGCCGACATAACTCAACACAGCTAACTGGGTCTACCTGACTCGTAATGGTGACATTGTTAGACCAGTGGGAGCTGGTATCATGGCCGTGTATGTCTCAGCCTAAAGAGGAACGACCGTCGATTCTTTGGTGAATCCGAGAACAAGTATCCTGCACCACTGGGAATGACACTTTCTCGTCAAGAATATGAACAGCTGATAGCTATGCATCGCGAGATCCAAGTTGACTTTGATAGACTCAGCCAGCGAAATATTCAAGTCAATAAACAGGTAAAACAAGGCACTAACCGCATGAAGAAAGTCCAAGTCAGTGCTAAAATCAAAAAGGACACTAAACGAAGATACCCAGACCAAAAGACTCAATCCATTCAGATGTTTGATGAACCCCAGTTGTGTGATGAACCCCCGATGTGTATCCGACAGCCAGATGTGTGTCTACCAAACTCAGATGACAGTCCACATGTGACGTTACCAAGATCCAGACAATTATGTGAATAAACGATGTGTATAAAGTTTTGAAAATAAAAATGAAGAAAAGAAAAAAAATTTCGTTATCCTAGTTTTTCTCTGTACTGCCTCCGGCAGCTCATTGTTTCTTTGTTCTTTTTTCTTGTTCTATTGTATAAATTTTCCCACAGCTACAGTCAACATGTAAAACAACCTCGTGCTACAGTCAGCATGAAAGACCAGAAAGACGATAACAAGAAAGACGAAAACCAGTAAGACAAATACAAGAAAAAACATGGAATGACCAGAAAGACGACAAGCCAAGCATACCACTGAAAAAACAAACAAACAAGAAATTTTCGATTTTATAACTTTTATTTTTCCATCAAACATCAGTATTTTCGTGTCCACCATATTCAATATTTTTGTTTTCAATACAAATAACACTCAATGACCTGTGAAAACATATGACAGACAGTGGCACACAAACAATGATTCTTTTATTGTCAATGATATAGACAATTCACAAGGATATCACACATTTTACCACTGTACATTCTTAATAGATCGAAATATAGACAGCAAAAAGTAGAAAGAAGTAGAAAAAAACATACATAGTATGGTACATATTTAGACTACCAGCTGGACGTGTTATATATCTAGTGGTGAGGTGCTATAATTGTCTGTGTGTACTTTTCTGTTAATATAAGAATAGGATAAGGCCTCTCTGTGTGGTTGATATGTGTTAGTTAGTTAGTTAGTCGACAGATCATCCTCATTGCACATCGAACCATTCAGTCCATAAGTGCTCGGATCCCCTCCTCAGCAAATCCCACAGCGTGTAGTTCTGTGTTGGTTTATCAATCTTCTTTGGCTTCCTGCGAAGTGTTCTTGCTTGGCCACACCTCTTTGGATTTGCTGTTCTCGCAGTATGACCATAGTTGTAGATTCGCAGTCATCATTTGGTTCTCGCACATGTCTTACTTCTCGTAGAGCATTCAGAATGTCAGCCTGGTCCATGGCGCGTCCGCCCTCCACCTTAGCCTTACCTGCGAGCTTGTCAGCCCGCTCATTTCCTTGTACTCCCACATGCCCTGGCTCGAAGATGAAACTAATCTTTGTCAGCCGAGTCCGCTCCAGAGATAGCAACCACTCTTTTCGGATCCACCCTATCTCTTTCCTCTTGAGTATGCTCATTGAGTCGCTAAGGAAACATGCCCTATTAAATGTCTGTATCTCTAGCCATGTTATTGCTTTACTTACTGCCATGACTTCCATAGTCAGGCTACTTGTGGTCTCAACAAAGCACCAGAGTCCTCCTTCACAATTTTCCCTCCGGCCTGCGCCGTAAAGGCCCATGAGCTTCTCACATGTCGGACGACCGACCCATCTGTGTAGATGACAGCATCACCGTCTAACAAATTCTCAACAATTAAAGCTTGTACTTTCGCCTCCACAGCAGCCGGATTTTCATGTCTGCATATTCTGTCTAGTTTGATGCAAACTGAAAAGGTTGTACAGAAATATGTGGGCACTTGCACTCACTCCTCGCAATGTTCTAAGTCCTCCAGTGAACACACCTGTTGAAGAATGTCTTCGGCTTGACCCATCCACGACCTTCCTCTTTTTAACCTGCTGCCCTTCACCTTTATAATTTATCAATGCAGTGGATGTAGTGTGTTTTCGTTAACTCTGAGGTAGGCACGTGCTCTGCAAATTTGAGTCTGTCTTTAATGGTTATAAAATCATAAAGGTAGCGCATCGCCCTGCATGCTTTATCTCTTGTACATCCAAGAATAATGCACATAACTTCGTTTTGTATCCTTTCCATCCTTTCTATCTGCTTACGGCTGAGAGTCAGGATTGCCATCGCATACTCAAAAACAGACATGACCAGCCCCTCATATAGGAGGCATAGATGGCGCTGCTCACAGTTTGCTGCCGCCATCTTCCGCATCGCAGCCAAACCTCGCTTGGCCTTTGTTATCACCTGGTCTATGTGCTCGTTATAAGGAAGGCTTCGATCAAAACGTATCCCCAAGTGATTCATTGCCTGCGTTCTTTCCACAGTGTCTCAACACATATTAACAGTTGGTGTTGGAGTGTCGACAATATGAGTATTCAACGAGATCCATGTCACTGTTGCATTTGTTGGGTTGACCATTGCCCCAGCTTCAACACACCAAGTACTTATGCGATTGAGTTCGGTTTGTAGTTCCACTGTAACCTCCTCTCTATCCTTACCCTGACGATACACTAAAACATCATCGGCATATGACAATGTCCTGCCAGGTCCAGTGATCTGCTCACTGATGATTCTCACAGTGTAGGCGTTGAACAGTACCGGAGATAATGGTGATCCCTGTGGTAGGCCAGGATATATTGTTGTTGGTTCCGAAGTCCAACTGCAGCATCTAAAAACTACTTTCCGTTGGAAGAGGGCTGCAGCGATCCAACTAAGAGGAACAGACTTATATTGAGTTCAAGAAGCTGAAGCATTAGAAAATCCAATGGTACTCAGTTGTACGCGTCCTCAAGATCAATCGCTGCAGTAAAGGTTTCAATTCCTTAGTGGAAACCTTCATAAACATAATGGGCAAACACTGCTGCATTGGTCCAGGTTTCTCTTTTGGGACGGTACCCATCCAGGGGTAGGTGGGAAAACACCTTGCTTCTCTAACTGGCTTGATATTTTTCTGGCAATTAACTTCTCCAGCAGCTTGCCTATTGTATTCTGCATGGTGCTTACCCGATATCCCTGAATGTTTGTGTGGTCTTTGCCAGGCTTCGGCAAGAGAATCAGATAGCTGTGTGACCACTCCTCCTTGATGCTAGCACTCCCTATCCTGTTGTTGTACATGTCTGCTAGATTCTCTTGCTCGTTGTTGGTACATCTATTGATGTCGTCATATCTTATGCCATCTGGCCCTGGAACGCAGTTTTTTGTTTATCGTCGAAGCACAGCCTTGATTTCATTCACTGTCACTGTGTCTTCATCCGAAATGATATGGGTCTTACATCTGTCTGGGGTGACCTCCTTGGCAAGATTTCGGCCTCTCATGTCCGTCTGGTTGCTCTGCTCTAGATAGCGTTCTCGTCAGTCCTCTGCCAGATGAGGTCAGCACCTTGGAAGTAAGAAATTCTCTTATTCTTGACTACCCCACTCATGCTTTTATGTAGTCGCCAGAACAATTTCAGTGACTTGTCTGTGCTTACTCTTTGACATACTTTGGCAGAGTCGCCCACCATTAGGGCCAACCATCTCAGAGGGGTCTAAGGCAGCCGTGTCGTATAGCGTTGTGAAAAACATGCTTAACTCAAGAAGCAAACAGAAGCCAAACAATGGAAGTAACTTCAAAGTGAAATCAACGCAATTTCTCAACATTTGCGAACGTAGAAATATGCATAAGTCTAGCTCCACGGATTTTAGATTTTGCCATAATTTTTATTGACCACTGATGCAGCTTGAACGGTCCTTAGTAGGAATATCAAAATAGCATGTCAAATCCCGCATAACATTTGGTTGCGATATAAAAGTAGTAATATTGTAATTTTTGATGTTAACCTTCAAGCCTCATTTCTCTCCACATCTCTTCTTTTATTCTTCCTTAGTTCCTTCTTCCCACATCTTAATTGTCTAAATAATTAACGATTCAAATAATGCCAGATGGGATCCAATCGTTTCTCAAAGTTCAAGAGCCTTACTCCATCGATGACTTGATGGCTTATTGTTTCTACGTGGATTGTTGTCAAGCCACGCAAAATAGCCATCGCATCATCAAGCGATGGTGCTGGACCGTGCACTGCTTGCTAATTTTCTTTCTTTAAGTTGCACATTAATTATTTACCAAATCTAATTTCTAGACCTGGCCTATGCCAATTTTTTAACCTCGACCGTCCACCGTATAATTGCTATAACAGGTGCACTGTTATAATACCTCTGCCCATTTTCACCTTTAACCACCTTAACCAATTTTTTGAAATAGCTTACTTTTGTGTGCATCTATTTTTCTAAGTGCATGCAGGGACAATGATGGGCAACTCTGTTCTTCTTGGCGTTTTGCCATTTCCTTAAAAAACTACGCTTATCCACCCAGGCCTTCTCCACCTCAAAATTTCACCAAGGCGGCTGCTCCAAGCTGTTTGTCCTGCCCTGAAACTTTCTGCGCTTGTCACGCCTTATTTTACTCACCACATCTTGCCCTGTACTGTCATACTGGAAGTCTTGGCCGTTGACTTGTGCTGCCTGGTTCTGCCTTTCTCCACCAATATGCTGCTAGGGTGGTGGTCACTGCCGTGGTACCCTAGGACACCCCATCTGCACACTGTAGTTAGTGAAGAGGAAACCAGCGCCAGATCAATAGCACTATCCTCATCCCCTGGGTAGCTAGCTGTTCTGGTGACACAGTCACTGTTGATACAAACCAGGTCAATGGTTTCAAGTGCAGTCTCGAGTTTCTCCCCCTGTGTCTCATCTCATCTCATCATGTTCCTCTTGTACCCTGCGGTGTCGAGGTGAAGTATAAACTTCGTGAGAGTGCCCGGTTATGGGCTTCGTATATCGACATTCCCATGGATTCTGTTATTCCCTCCGTCCAACGTTTACGTGGTCGGCCTCTTCCTCTGTTTCCATCTGGTCTGTACATCATTGCTTGTTGTGGCATGCTGTTGACTGGTAGCCTACTTGCATGGCCAAACCATTTGACTTGCTGCTTTCTAATAAAATCTAGAGCAGCTTTAACCCCCACTTTAGTCCTGATTTCTTCATTTCTGATCTTATCTCTTCTTGATACGTTGAGTATTCTTCTCAGGAACCTCATTTCTGTTGTTGTGATTTTTCTTTTCTCTTTTTCTGTCATTGTCCAGGTTTGGCATTGGTAGCATAGAGTTGGTAGGAAGATTGTGTTGTAAAGTGCTTTCTTAGTAGTCATTGATACATGTTTGTTCTTTAATATTGGTGCCATTTGTCCAATGAGTAGATTTGCCTTATTGCACCTATTTTCGATCTCGTCTTCTGATCTGCCATTTGATGATATTATACTTCCTAGGTACTTGAAGCTCTTTACTTGTTTCAAGGGATGTTCGTTTAGGTGAATTGTTGCTGTTTGTTCTTCTTTAGTTATAGTCATTACCTCTGTTTTGCTTGTGCTAATTTTCATGTTATGTTCCCTACACATTTCGTTTAGACTATTCATGTCGTCTTGTAATTCAGCTTCTGATTTTGCTATTAGTGCTTGGTCGTCCGCAAACAGGAGTTCTCTAATGGTTAGATTTGCAGATGGTTCTTCTTCTGTGTTCTCGTCATGCGGTATTCTTGCTGTTTCTGCTTGGCTGGTTTCTTTCCCCCTGTGTGTTGGAGGAAAATAATATCACCTCGAAACCTGGTCCACATTGTCAAAGAACATTTCGAGCCAAAATAGGTCTTTTCAGCCATCTTAGAACTTACGGCTCCATACTTTCAACCCCACTGGATGAAATGAATGGTTATCATCATTCTTGATGGATAAACAACAGGTCATGAAAAAAATGTCATTTTCTGTGGCGATTTCCTCCAACTCTATTTTGAGGTGTAATCATTTTCACAGAAATAGTGAGTTCAACATAGATACACATCATTTTGATTTTACATCAAAAAAGCAGAAATACATAGTCAAACGACGCTGTCAATTTTTCTGTCGACAAAAACTATAATATATTTATTACGCCTTCGTTGCAAGTATACACTGCGTTGCTTGGACGATAATTAAATTAGCGTTCAGCGGTCAGACAGCCAGTGAAGCGTGAGTGGCACCTTGCAGTCTTGACAGACTAAAGTATGTGAGTTGGAATGTGGCCAATATTCCATCACAATGCCTGGGCAGAGCTTCAGAGAATCACGTGGCGCCCAAACGACATGACCTCTCTCTCGGCCTAGTCTTGTGTATTCCAGAGGAATGGGTAACCAATACGTTTGGCACAAGGTAGGCTGCAGACGCTGGCGGCACAGCGTCAAATCCTCCGAGACCTCGCCACCACGAGCAGGTGGCGAGTGATGGCCAGACCCTGACACCCACGAGACCCGGCTTAGAGGCGTTCAGCCAAGTCCCATAGGTGAGGGTCTCGTACGAGACCGGACCATAGGCGCGCGCACTACTATCAATCACAAGTGTCCGGACCTGTGTAAAGCGTGCACTATTGTCAGACACTCCACCTGACTTTTAGCGGCCCCCGCGACCCGCGGGAATAGGCCCGCCAGAGCTACCACAGGAGACATTACTTGTCTATTGCGAGCAATGTCTCCCATCCTTCCATTTTGCGGCTCTCGCGACCAGCGAGAATAGGCCCGCCGGAGATTGTGCTCGTCTGCTGCGAACAAATCTCTACCGAGACTGAATAAGTAAAGAAACGATAAAAGTAGTGGTATTTCAATTGCGCTTGCGCTCCCACCTATGCTACACCCTTCACGTGTCTTCACAAAGTCGGACTAGAGTCAAGCTCAACAGGGTCTTCTTTCCCCGCTAATTCTACCAAGCCAGTGAAGCACTGCTTCAAAAAAAAAGAGGAAAGAGAAAAATATGAATGAACCCTTACAATCAAGGGGGAAAAAAAGAAGCAAGGAGAAAAAGATAACCAACTCCTTTTACTCCTACTATTATTGAACATTGCATTTTGCAATTGTATGTATCTGCTATGCAATGTTAACACCATTCCTAATATAATCATTCTAGCAAATGGAATCACAGTTTTTAAAAATATGATCATTATCAAAACTATTATTATCATTGCTGTTACTATCATTTACTGTTATCACCCTTAATAGTTTTAATTTTTGTTATCATTATTATTGATGTATTCCCCCCCCCCCCCCCAACCTTCCCTTGCTCATGGTTTGTTGTTGCCTTTGCTGATACCCTCACCGGTTGATTCCAATATTTATCATGCCTTTACCATCGTTACCAGAGAGTGGTGACGAGAGCATTGGTGTGGTGGGTCCAATAGGTGAGATTTTGACAAGGAATCAAAAATGGGAAGTCCCCCCCCCCCTATCTACCCCCTTCACATGTAAATGTCCAATGAATGAAATATGCACACGACACATACACGCCCACATGCAACGCTCCGTAAATACACCTACACAAATACTAAATACACAGAACGCATGTAACAACACAAACATAAATGCAACCACTACCTTTCTGCCTTGTAAACCCTGATACTGTGACACCTCCCATTCCCACCATCTTGATACTGGTGTTTGTTGATTCTGCCGCCACCCTCGCCGATCGGTTCAAACATTTTATACTGCTAGTTTCATCATTACCGATTGGTGGTGACGGGATTGGTGGGTTTGAAGCCGACAGGAGATGGAGGTGGCAGGGTAAATAACAACGGTGCACTATTATCTTCTTGTTGTTTTGAAATGTTTCCTCACAACTACTATCAATGTAAAAATGTTCCAATGTATAAAATGTTTGCAATTTTGCGCATATGTCACCTACACGCCCACATGAAACGCTCTGTAAAAACACGAACAATACACTTTGCAACGATTTTAACACTCAATAAAAGTTTCTTGGCGGTTGACTAGTCACGTGACTATCTTTCTGAATCGGCGATATCCATGAAATTACTCAGAAGTTCCCTTTTGAACTACTCGTTTACCCGAGTGATGGACCAAGACATTTTCCACTGATCTGTCAAACTGACTTCGATCTTTGCACGGAGGGATTCGATCTCCGCACGGAGGGACTCAAACACACACCACCCGACCGCCTTGTGCCACCATTCGCGCCGCCCGCATTCCGGCCCCGAGTGCCAAGTCGCCCCTGGAGACACTGCCATGCGTGGACCGAAATTAGCCAACCGGAAGTAACCAAAGACCGAAAGTACCCCAAAACCACGCAAATTTTGACATATATGGAGTCGGTTTATGACGTCACTGATCTGATGTCATACTCTTCATATAGTAATATATGACGTCATCAATCTTGAGCGGCTCCAGATTTAGTTGTAGGCCTACATTACCACTCGAGGTGCTATTTGTGTATCACAGAGCGTTGCAGTTTGTTAGTGTTGAGTGACACACGTACGAATAAAAGAAATGCATTCATACATACAAATCTAATATAACATTAATGGCATGGTGCATACACACACTCATCCCCTACAGAAATGAGACAGGAGGCTCATCAATTATTTTCGTTTTTTAACTTCCATGTTGTACAATACTGCGTATTTAAAAGGTTCGTTGTGTGTGTGTGTGTGTGTGTGTGTGTGTGTGTTTACATTTGCGAATACAACATATGCATTCATATACACATGGTAATATTACATTCGAGGCATGGTGTAATTATCTACACATTACATGTTGATGGTGATTGTCGGGGTAATCATTTGCTCTCATGCACACTAAAATCATTCAATATAAATTCTGTCCTACTCTTTCACTCTTAGTTTTTATTTTAACAAGTGTAGAAGAATTACCCCATGACTGGAAAGAGTCATTATTGATACCTATCTTTAAGAAAGGAGACAAGTTCCAGTGTGGAAATTATAGAGGAATATCACTACTGTCCACAAGCTATAAGATACTATCCGCAGTATTACTAAATAGACTAAAACCATATTCAGAAGACATATTAGGTGACTACCAGGCGGGTTTTAGACAAAACAGATCAACAATAGATCAGATATTTATCTTACGACAAATAGCCGAGAAACATTGGGAATATAAAAGAGATCTCCATAACATTTTTGTGGATTTTAAAAAGGCTTATGATAGTGTCCATAGGAATAGTCTATGGAATGCTATGCAGGAATTTGGAATACCAAGGAAGTTAATCAACATGACCAGACTATGCATGGAAGATACTTATAATATAGTAACATATAAAGGCAGGAAATCAGACCCCTTCCAAATAACATCTGGCTTGAAACAGGGTGATGCACTATCGCCGCTACTCTTCAATCTGGCTCTAGAGAAAGTTGTAAGGAAGGTAAAGGAGGAATGTGATATTGGAGGAACATCCAAGCTGCTTGGTTATGCAGATGATATAGATATTATAGGGCAAAGTGAACAAAAGACATTGGAAATATTGACTCACTTAAAGGGAAAAGCCCAACAGATGGGGCTGGTTATCAACCAAGATAAGACAGAATATATGGTAATTTCAAGAGACGGAATGGCTCGAAACTCTGGCCACATACAAATAGATAATATGACCATTAAAAGAACGGAAACATACAAATACCTGGGTACAATCTTCAACTGCTCCAACATCATAAGGGAAGAAATACAAACTAGAATCAACTCTGGAAATAAGATATACTATGCACTACAACATCTACTAAAATCAAAGGCGCTATCTCGTAACACCAAAATCACAATATACAAAACACTGATCAGACCAGTTGTGCTGTATGGCTCTGAAACCTGGAGTACAACGAAAGGAGACGAAGCCTTGTTACAAACCTTTGAGAACAAAATTTTAAGACGCATCTTTGGACCCATTAGGGATACACAAAGTGGAGAGTGGAAAAGAAGAAGTAACAAAGACATTTATGATCTGTTTAAGTCCCCGCTAATCACTGGTATCATGAAGGCTAATAGACTACAATGGCTGGGGCATATAGAAAGAATGGAAGAAAATAGGGAAACAAAACTTGCTTACACTCAGGAAATAAATGACCGTAGACCCCGAGGTAGACCAAGAAGGCGGTGGAGAGATAATACATGTACAGACCTACAAGCACTTGGAATCAACGACTGGCAAGAGAAGGTCCACCAGAGAGACGAATGGAGACGGATTGTATTTGCAGCAAAGAACCTCAATGGCTCGGAACGCTGAAGAAGAAGAAGTGTAACAGCATCACCGGTTCCATGTCGATGGGCTTACGGACACAGTTCGTGATCTCGCATACCACGTTCGAAACATGGCTCCGGGCGATTTGGCAGCAGACCGTCTTGCGATGGTTTTTACGAATTGGTATTTTTGCCAGTCATTCAGAAAGCAATGGCAAACTACTGAACGTAAACTTTCAAAGATACCACAAACAGCCAAAAAATGTTGGGGGTGACTGCAACGTCCTGCAAAAGATATGCAACTAACTTCTTGTTTGTTTGTTTTTTTAATTTGGCCTGTATAACAGACCGGATAAAAATTTCTTACTTTGACTATTTACACATTGTAACCATTAAAAGAGTAAAACCATGTATTGTTATGTCGAAGAAAAATAGAAAAATGCCTTAGAACATTCTCACGTATTTAAAATAAAGCCATTATTTCTACATAAAATCTGCAGATGCCGTAAAGTTATTATCCCGTTTTTTATATGGCATGTAACTGTAGCTAACTTCATTGACAGTTTTATAAAAGATTGAGACAAATACACAATTATTTAAATTACATAATACAGTCATGTTATTGTTAGTAATGTCCCTTGAAATCACTTATGTTGTTATGTTCTGGATGAATGAATGAATGAATGAATGAATAAATAAATGAATGAATGAATGGATGAATGTAATGTAATGTCCCATTTTAGTATTTTAATACCATGTCCTTCGTTTGAATGCGGTTTTATTTCGTACAAACCATTGTTTTTTGCAAGGTTCGCAGCTTGTTTTCTTTTACATTTACAAAATACAAGGCCCCCTCCCTCCCCCCGCGATGTCAAATACAGGATATTCTTTAATTGTTTGTGTAATTACTACATACTATTTATTAAATTACATACATTAATTCTTCGTTTTCAAACATTGAGTTTTTATTGTCATAACCTACAACAAAATGTTTCTAGCCATATTGTGTGAGTTAATTATCTTGGAACAATAGGACCTTTCATCTGTATTAGATTGTCCCCCTTTAGTTGAACAGTGGGAGCAAGTCGCCGCTGAACGTGTTGCATGTGGGCAAATATCAAAAATGGAATAAAGACACAGGAGAAACTGACTGCAGATAAGTCACACACCGAGCGTGTGAGACGTAAGATGGTGCATGCTAGTAGAAATTACCATGTGTTCACATGCATACACTGTGGACGACCATTTACACGCGATTTGGCCTTATCATTCACATTCGCTACCGCTATGGGTTGTAGTTATTATGTATATTATTATGTTTGAAGCACAATGTAACAAACTATCGTCTGTCAAGACAGCTAGGTGCCAATGATCCTTTAGTTGACAACATTTTCGTCCTCTTAAATCCATGGAAACAAATATTTCGTTAGAATGTTCCACAATACTCAAGAAAGCTTATCTTCTTTTTAATTGTAAGTACGCATTCGACACTGAAGCCGTACTAAGCTACATGGTTAGCTTAGTGGCTAGATGCTCGCCTGTCGGCTCGGTGGCCATGGGTACGAATCTGCAGCGGGGCAGATTTTTCAATAGATCTGGCCTTCCTGGTTGTACTTAGCTGATGACGGCTAATCGCAACGTCCTTTGTTTCTAGTCATTGTATTATGTAAAATTACACTAATTCGTGTTTTTGTTTTCTTTTATGTTGTTTACATTTCGACAGCTTTACCACAAATAAGCTAGGAAACGTCAATTGGCATTAAAAATTAAATTTCTGAGCAAAGAATGCCATGGATGGACAGAAGAACGAATGAAAAAGTTCTTTCAATAATAATGGGGGGAAAAACGTAAACTGAATAGGAAAATTAAACACAAGCAGGCAAGTTTTGTTTTAACATGGAACGATGAGAAATAAACTTGAAAATTTAGTGACCAATAGAAAACTTGACGGGAAGAGAGAATGTGGAAACGAAGAGATATATGCCAGGATGGCTCAGCATAATCGAGACAAAAACAAAGACCCGGCCATAGACTGGCGACGGTGTGAGATGGCGAACCAAGACTGCCTAAGCGTATTAGCATTGCACATGAAGGTGACACATTTGTCAATAGTAGAATAAACACGACGATTGTAGTGTGATATTATCGAGCACACATTTGGCTAAACCTAAACATATATAGGAGTAGTAAATGTTCTGAAAATCTCAACAGAAATCTCCCCCTTACGATAAAATTACGGACTCGAGACACCCACATTTGGGGTGATCGCAAGTGCCAACCCAACCAACGTGCAATGGAAGGGCCTCAAGCTGGGAGCACCATCATTTTGTTTCTGTTTTCTATAATTTTTCCCATTGCTCCAGTGTTGGGATTCCCTTTTCTCTTTCATACAAAGTATTGTGCAGTTACATGGTGTAATGTGTTTTCTGATATAATTTATTTCTAGTATTCCTCTTGCTAGCCGTGGTTCAATGACTATTCCCACACCGTGTCTTGCCCTTACTTGCTTTTCCACTCCAGACTAAATAAACGTGCAACTGTGGTGGATTTCCTTGCATTCTTCCCCCTTTATTCTGCTGTCCACTATTCCTACCAGTCCAAATTTCCTCTCTTCTATTGTTTCTATAAGTTCTTGTTCGTTACTATTAAAACCGCAGACGTTCATTGTGACTATTTTTTGGATCATTGATCTATCTCGTAGTCTATTAACATATTTTTGTTGGCATATCCTTTTACAGTACATCGCTGTCAACATCAGCATCTTTCAGCTGATTGTTGATTTCTTGGCAAGATTACCCTCAGTAGTCTACCATTGGTTTGTGAGAGACCGGCTCACATACCCTTAAGTTACCGACGCGGCGAGAACCGCTACCAATTCTCGAGTCTATATCCATTTGGGTCAGTCCGTTTATACTTCTTAGTTTTTCAACGAGCATTATGAAGATCCCCTGCAGGCTTAATATGCTAGTCGTTGGTTTATAACACAAATCTGACCACTGAGAGTCCTTCCCCCAAGGCGAACCATAGCCCTTTAGTCCATGAAATCGTGGTCATGGTTTCCCCATGTGGAGGTGGGGTTGACTTGTGTCGTCTGCGGGTCATCGGCAGGCTACTAATATTCACTTTTCACCCATTCTGGGAGAGGCTAGCCGATCCTAACCCTGTTGGCTGCAGGGCCAGGTGCAGTCCACACCTTATAGAAGAACCATCTCCAAATTACACCATTTGAGAACTCTTGTTTGCGGACGACCAAGCACTAAAAGCAAAATAACAAGCTTAATTGCAAGACCACATGAATAGTCTAAACGAAAAATGTAGGGATCATAACATTAAAATTAGCACAGGAAAAACATAGGTAATGACTATAACTAAAGAAGAAAAAAACAACAACAACAATTCACATAACGAACATCCCCTCAAACAAGTAAAGAGTTTCAAGTACCTAGGAAGTATAATATCATCAAATGGCAAATCAGAAGACGAAATGGAAAATAGATGCAATAAGGCACACCAAGTCATTGGACAAGTGGCACCAGTACTGAAGAAAAAACATTTATCACTAGTTACTAAGAAAGCACTTTACAACAAAATCTTCCTACCAACTCTATGCTACCAATGCCAAACCTGGAAACTGAGAGAAAAGGAGAAAAGGAACATCACAACAGCAGAAATGAGATTACTGAGGAGAAATCTCAATGTATCAAGAAGAGATAAGATCAGAAATGAAGAAATCTGAACTAAAGTGGGAAAGGGGGGGGGGGGTGCAGGGTTATAGCAGCGCTAGCTTTTATTAGAAGACAGCAAGTAAAATGGTTTGACCATGCAAGTAGGTTACCAACTAACAGTATACCACAACAAGCAATGATGTACAGACCAAATGGAAGCAGAGAGAGAGAGGCCGACCACGTAAACAGTGGACGGAGGATATAACAGAGTCCATGGCAATATCGACACATGAGGACCATGGGCGGGCGCTCTCCCGCTGTTTATACGTCACCTCGACACCGCGAGGAAACTTTTTTTTCCAAACGTTTATTTCATACAATGCAATGTATATTTACAAGGTGAAATGTGTGTTTCTTTTGTTTGTGTATATTACAGAGCGTTGCCGTTTGTTAGTATTACGTGTCACATAATGCCAGTGTCACGGAATGCATGTTACACCTGTCCATCTCTCTCTCTCTCTCTCTCTCTCTCTCTCTCTCTCTCTATCTCTCTCTTTCTCTCTCTCTCTATCTCTCTCTCTATCACCCTGTATCTATCTATGTCTGCCTGCCTGCCTGTCTATCTGCCTGTCTCTCTCTCACACACACACACGCACGTACGCACGCACGCACGCACACACACAGAGCACAGCACACATTCTATCTTGATTTATGTTGTGCTTTCTGAAATTATCATTCCCATTAAAATGTGGCTTCCCTGTAATTACTGGGTCACATAGTTCCATAAGTGAAGGATCACATATTTGGTGTTGTTGGCCTGATATCAATTTACATGGTGACGCTCTAATGCCTTGGAAATTCCATAACATATTTTGTTTGAGAGACAAGAAGCAGAGATTTATAACTAGCAATTAGAGTGCATGACCTGTCCCCACGGAGATAATCGGTCCAAAGTTGTGATAGTGTCTGAGTGTCAAATACAATTTGAAGGACTTAAAACTGACCACTACAAACCCCTTAGTTTATAGGTACATAAAGGGCCCATTTAATATATTTATGCGTGGTGGTCCATACTTTCTATTTTCAAAGGTATCATTGCTATATAATATCATTTTAATACTTGAGGTATTGCCTTGGTTTAAAGGCTCACACACACACACACACACACACACACACACACACACACACACACACACAAACACACACACAAACACACACACAAACACACACACACAGACTCATACACACGCGCATGCAAATACGTGTACCCAAACACACACACATGCACCACAAATATATGTTACTGCCAAGGATATAGACACACATTTCTTAAGTATACTTTTGGCCTGTAAAATATATTTTTTAAACGTTTATTTCATACAAAACAATGTATATTTACAAGGAGTAATGTGTGATTCTTTTGTTTGTGTATATCACAGAGCGTTGCCGTTTGTTAGTGTTAAGTGTCACATGTGTGAAAAAAATCAAATGCATACATATACATTTATGATAATATGACATTTATGACAGAGTGTGTGTAAACACACGTTCCTTGAATATGCTTCATGTCCACCTCCACAAGCGGAATGCATGTTACACCTGTCCATCTCTTTCTCTGTCTGTCTGTCTGTCTGTCTGTCTGTCTGTCTGTCTCTCAAACACACACACACACACTCATAGACACACACACCCACACACACACACACACACACACACACACACACACACACACACACAAACACACATATTCTATCTTGATCTATATCGTGCTTTCTTGAGATGTCAGTGCATTGATTGCCGTGAGGTTGGGCAATGACCCTTAAATTATTATTCCCATTAAAATGTGGCTTCTTTATAATGTCTGGGCTACATAGCTACCGAGGTGAAGGATCACATTGTTGTTGGCGTGATTTCATATTACAGTGTGATGCTCTAGTGCATTGTAAATGTCCATGACACGTTTTGTTAGGGGGACAGGAAGTGGAGATTTATAACTAGCCGCCATTTTTTTTAGAAGGGCTCGTGGTTCCCAGAGGGGTACAAGCCGCTCCACTAGGTCCTGCGTCCCTGTGTGTTGGTTGTGTTGGGTGATCATCCCAGCCCCTGGCCAGATCAAGTGCAGGAACTACACTTTGATCTTAGCCGAAAGGCCGAGAAGCAATTGTGCTGTATTGCAATCTGAAGTGTAAAAGCGCTCAATTGTTTTTTTGTTTTTCTTTTTAAATTGGCCTTTAAAACAGGCCGGGGAAAAAATTCCATGATAGGTGAAGTCTGCTACGCTGAAGAGAGATTCTGCAAAACCACTATGTTACATCAAAAGTAAATAGAAAAATGCGTTAGAAAATTCTCATGCTTGTAAAATAATGCTGTCATTGTTACACAACGTTTAAACATACCTTAAAACTGTACTTCATTATTTATACAGCATGTAATTGTAAATAATTTCTTATCAAACTTTATAACAAAAAGTTAAGAGAAATGCTAAAATTATTTAAATTACTTAATACAATCATGCTACTGTTAGTAATGTCCCTTGAAATAACTTATGTTGTTATGTCCTGTTGTAATATTTTATGTACATGTTTTTCTTTTCAATTTAATTTTATTTCGTACAAAGCTGTCTTTTTACAAAGTGGATTCCGTGTTTTCCTTTACATTCACAAAATACAACAAGACCCCCAGACATTAAATGCAGCAAGATTCTCTAATTGTTAGTGTAATGACCACATACTATTTATTACATTGCATACATTCTATCTTCGCAGACATTAAATGTGGTTTGCATTCAAAAGTTGCATATAAATACGAATTGTAGGTATCCTTTTCAAACATTAATTGTTTATTGTCAGAAGCTACAAACAAACGTTTCTGGTCGTATTGTGTGGGTTATTTCTCTTGGAACAATGGGAACATTCATATGTATTAGATTGTCCCCCTTTAGTTGACAACATTTTCGTCCTCTCAAATCCATGGACACAAATATTTCATTAGAATGTTCGAATCCTCTGTATCGTGTGGAGTTTTTTTTCTGTCGGGGGCAAAAAGAAAATCCTAACCTGCACAGTCCGCGGCGACTGCACTAGCCAGGCGTCCTTAATTCCTCAGGCTCAAGACTCCCATGCCATACTCCGCAAGGTACTACTCGTATATTGGCAGTAAATGACAGTGACAGTTAGACTGTACGCAAGAAAGTTGACCTTTTCCAATTGTAAGTAAGCTTTCAACAAGGAAGCCAGGCTAACTTAGTGGCTAGATGCTCAGCTGTCGGCTCGGTGGTCATGAGTACGAATGTGCAGCCGGGCGGGATTTTACAATGGATCTGGCTTCCCTAGTCGTACTTGGCTGATGAAGGCTAATCTTTGCAAAGTCCTTTGTTTTCCGCCATTGTGTTCTGTAAATCTGCACTACTTTGTGTTATGTTGTATTGTTTACATTTCTCCAGCTTTATGACAGACAAGCTAGGAAATATATAATGGCAGTAGAAATGAGATTTCTGAGGAGAATGCAAAGAATGCTATGGATGGACAGAAAAAAGAATGAGAAAGTTCTTTCAAGAACAATGGATCATGCATTAATCATTGCAATAAGCGTCCTAATTTACAAAATAAATTGCAAACAGGTATGCTAAGTGTTTGCTCGCACAGAGAGAGAAAGAGAGAGAGAGAGAGAGAGAGAGAGAGAGACAGAGAGACAGAGAGGGATAGAGAGAGAGAGACAGAGAGAGAGAGTGAGAGAGAGTGAGAGAGAGACAGAGAGAGACAGGGAGAGAGACAGAGAGAGACAGCGAGAGACAGAGAGAGACAGAGAGAGAGAGAGAGAGAGAGAGAGAGAGAGAGAGAGAGAGAGAGAGAGAATACAAAGACTTAAGTTAGCTTCATAGGGTAGTAACTTAATAACAGTCACAATGTATTAATTTCGGGTGGGCGAGGTTTCGAGATGGAGGTTAAACGTACTTTTGCCTTGTTCATGGTCATAATATCCACTTATCGGCTGACAAAGAACCTGATCTACGAGATACAGCCTCACTTTGTGCTGTGTAGCTCAATGAACCTTTGTCCGTGACTGTGATAATATTTCCAAATCCCCGGTGACAAAGAAGGAAAATGTGCCGATTTATTCTCCACTATTACAGGTATTGCCGGCTTCCTGGCCTAGAGGTTAGCGACTTTTCTCCGTAATCTCGTATACTCTCGTAGGTAGCGTGACGACGGTGAGAATCAGCAGTGGTTTGAATCGTGTCGGTAACTTACGGGGTACGTGAGCCGGCCGCTCAGAAAGCAATGGCAAACTACTGAGCGTAATCTTGCCAAGAAATCAACAATCAGCTGAAAGATGCTGATGTTGACAGCAATGTCCTGTAAAGGATATGCAAACAATATTAATAATATTACAGGTAGTATCAATATATAAACACAGGATCTCCAAGCCTAAATATCGCTTTTAACATTCGCAACTGCGATCGCTAACAAGATAAGCCACCTGAACAAGTCAAGAAGCCTGATACGGGGGAAAATGGCACGTTGCAAGAACACCAAAAGACACGTGGCAACCAAGATGTGCAGCGTAGGAGCCGACAAGAAGACTAGCGGAGAGAATCTACCGGCGAGCTGCAGCAAACAACAAGAACCTCAAGCAAACACAATCGAAGCTACCACGAGGAAGGACGACGACAACCCGCCACAAACAAGAGCCAAGCCTACTGAGAAGCAGAGGGAGGAGAAAGACACCAGACTCGGAAACACCGACTCACTGGCAAGCAAGTGGGTTGTCAAGCGTATCAAAGTGGAGCTATCAGACGAAGAAATCCTGAAGCAGCTTCGAAAAGAGAATCTCCACATCATATTCCTGAAGGCGGAGCGGCTCCTCATCTACTCCAAGATCCCTACAACCTTGGCGGTGATGACGACAGAGGGCAGCGAGATACCGACCACAGTATCAATCAACAAGAAAATAAAACAGCCAGAGAGATTCATCCCAAGAGTCAACCAATGTTCCAGATGCCAGAGGGACGGCCACAGCAGAGCAGCGTGTCTCAGTAAGACGGAAATCTGCCGGTACTGCGCCGATCACCACGCCATCAAGGAGTGTCCACTGGTCAAGCTGGACACGGACTTCCGAGCACCCAACAACAAAAGAAAGTGCGAAAACTGCCTGGGCAAGCATGGAGCAAGATACTAATGCTGTCCGTACCTGCAACGACGCAGCGACGTGTTAAACTTTGTCATCAACACAAAGACACCATACAAAGAAGCAATGCGGAGGTGCGAGACAGCCACAAGCATCTCACAAGCGGAAAAAGCTCAACTGCAAGAGCAGATAGATGAGCTAAAGAAGCAATTCAAGCTACTTCAAACACCGGCACCGACCGGCGACAATGAAAAGCTGCTGGCTGAAATACATGAGATACAGCGAAACATCAAGCAAGAAGTGAAACATATTGCACAGACGACAAAGAAGAATGAACAGATTCTACGGGACATCAAAGCGGAGGGAGAAATGCCAGAAAGAGAGCTAACCCAAAGCAAACCAGCTGAAGCTAAGGAAAAGATCACAGAAAAGCCGCAAGATGAAACCCAACAAAAGGCCGTGATGCTACCATATTCCAAGAGGAAACCGATATACCACCAGACCACTGGAGAAATCATATGGGAGGAGAGTGACGGCGGCACAGATTACCCTATTCCAATGAACCTGGAGGAGCTCCTAGCAACGGCTAAAATGAATTAACGCGAGCAAGCAGAATTTTTAAATTTTTTTTTTGTTGCGTATCCCTTACGGGACGTTGCAGTCAACACCAGCATTTTCAGCTGCTGTTGATGTACTAGGCAAGTGTTACGTTCAGTAGTTTGCCATTGCTTTCTGAACGACCGGTCTCTATACCTTTTTCGAAAATACGAGCACCGCCGTGTTTCGAACCCGGGTATACGGGCTCACAAACCGCGTTCGCAAGCCCTTCAGCCACAGAGACCGGCAAAATAGAAAGCAGAAGACGCGAAATGGCAAACAGGCGCAAGAGAATCAAAAGGGAGAGGGAAGAGATAATGCGCAAACAAGAAAATGAAAACGTCGAAAAGCTGCTACTGAAAATACACAGAAAAAGGAGGCAAAAATACCAAATAAAAAATCCTTATAAGGACTGCAACAGTCAAGCCAGACGAACCAGCAGCCTTCACTAACAACAGACACCACCAGAGGAGACAGGCACAAAAGACACCCGCCACCAACACCCCAGCAGACGTCACAGACAAAAAAGCAAATAAAACCAGTCCGGATCAGGACCAACTCGAAAGAGCGCATAGGACAAGAATCAGGGTGAATAAAACCACAAAAACCACAGACCTCAACAATAACCACAGCTGAAAGAAGCAGGTTGAACGAGGCCGAAAGTGGAATTTTTGTTTTTCAAATCAAGTCAACTCCCCCGATGGTGTTTCCACCTTGTCGTGGTGGGGGAGCTTGAGTTTCTCAATGACCCTGAGAGCTATGCCGGCGGTAGCGTAGCTACCAGCAGGGCCTCCCAAGCCGGACAGGTCAAAGGGTAGAGAACAGACAAAGAGAAACACCCTGGTCCTCCAGGTTGGGGGTTGAAGCGTGGGGTTAACATCCCCACCTTTGTAAAAACCTTTCTTTGTTACGAAACAAATACATGAGCCTCGATATCGGACTGACTTATCTGGACAACGACCTTGGAACGTTAAAGGACTTTTGAGATTTGGAACATGGAATGTTTTTTTTTTTTTTTTTTTTTTTTTTTTTTTTTTTTTTTAAGCATATCCTTTACAAGACTTAGCTTTCAACACCAGCATCTTTCAGCTGTATGTTGATCTCTTGGCAAGATTACGCTCAGTAGTTTGCCATTGCTTTCTGAGCGGCCGGCTCAGTATCCCGCAAGTCACGAGCGGGGGTCGAACCGCCTCAGCTCTCGCTCCGCTACGAGACTCTGCGTGATAAACGGGATTACAGAGAGAAAGTGTTGTAACCCCACAGCCAGAGAGACCGGCACATGGAATGTACGGACACTATATCGAGCTGGAGCGGCCGAAGAACTAACCCGGGAGCTGGGTGAATATCAAATGGATATAACAGCAATTCAAGAAATAAGGTGGCCAGGAGAGGGTACTTTAGAGCAAAATGGAATGATTATAATATATGGAGGAAACACCCAAAATAAACATGAATTAGGAACAGGATTTGTCATCAAAAAAGAGTTATGGGGGAACGTTTTAAACTTTAAAGCTTTTAATGACAGGATTAGTAAATTACGAATAAAAGGTAAATGGAAAAATATAACGATGATTAATGTACATGCACCTACTGAAGAGAAAGAAGATGATATTAAAGAAGACTTTTATAATGATCTGGAAGATTTCATAGAAGAAACCCCCAAACAGGACATCTTGATTGTGCTGGGAGACTTCAATGCAAAAATAGGTAGAGAGCAAACTAATAAAAAAGTGGCCGGTATGGAAAGCCTACATACAACTTCAAATGATAATGGATGGAGAGTCATCAACCTGGCAGAAGCCAAAGGACTGCAGATTAGCAGTACCAGACTACAAAGAAAGGATATACACAAACAAACTTGGAAATCATGTGACAAGAGAACCTATAATCAAATAGATCACATTTTAATTAACAACAGAAATGCATCAAACATACAGCAAGTTAGAAGTTATAGAGGAGCTGAGTGCCACAGTGACCACTTCCTCGTTGGAGCAAAATTTAAAATAAAACTTAAGAGAGCTTTCTATACTAAATTACAAAGATTACACCCAACATATAACAGAGAAAAACTGCAAGACATTACAGTCAAAGAGAAATTTACAGATGAAATAAAATGTAAACTTGAAACTCTGCAAAACCCTTTGGAGGAAAGCGTTGACCAAACTTGGTTGAACATCAAGAATACAATTCAGTCTACCGCAGAAGAATGTCTCGGTGTGTTAACCACGCATAGAAAGAACAGATGGTTCAATCAAAAATGTGAAGAAGCAGTCATTAGGAAGAAGAATGCCAGACATGTATGGTTAAATGACATCAATAACATCCAAAAGGAAGAGTATTATAGAAATGAATGTAAAGAGGCTACAACAATAGTCAGACAGCAGAAGCGAGAATATATGAGTAATATAATCAAAGATATGGAAACTAATCACCAGAAAAATGAATCCAGAAAATTTTTTAAAGAACTGAAGTCAATGAAACGAGGGCACCAACAAAACACATATGGTTTAAAAGACAAAAGTGGGAATATGATAAATACCAATGAGGAAATGTGCAACACATGGAAAGAATATTTTATTGAATTACTAAATTGTGAAGCTCCAAGTCACATTTTCCCACAGGAAGAGGTTCTAACATGCGAACCACAAATTGAAGAACCTACATTTGAAGAAATCCTATATGTAATCACACGACTTAAAAACAATAAGGCAACTGGGACTGATGGAATTGCTGCTGAATTTATAAAGGCAGGTGGCCATGCATTACATCTAAAGCTATACGAACTAATAATAAAAATCTGGAGGACAGAAGAATTACCCCATGACTGGAAAGAGTCGTTATTGATACCTATCTTTAAGAAAGGAGACAAGTTCCAATGTGGAAATTATAGAGGAATATCACTACTGTCCACAAGCTATAAGATCCTATCCGCAGTATTACTAAATAGACTAAAACCATATTCAGAAGACATATTAGGTGACTACCAGGCGGGTTTTAGACAAAACAGATCAACAATAGATCAGATATTTATCTTACGACAAATAGCCGAGAAACATTGGGAATATAAAAGAGATCTCCATAACATTTTTGTGGATTTTAAAAAGGCTTATGATAGTGTCCATAGGAATAGTCTATGGAATGCTATGCAGGAATTTGGAATACCAAGGAAGTTAATCAACATGACCAGACTATGCATGGAAGATACTTATAATATAGTAACATATAAAGGCAGGAAATCAGACCCCTTCCAAATAACATCTGGCTTGAAACAGGGTGATGCACTATCGCCGCTACTCTTCAATCTGGCTCTAGAGAAAGTTGTAAGGAAGGTAAAGGAGGATTGTGATATTGGAGGAACATCCAAGCTGCTTGGTTATGCAGATGATATAGATATTATAGGGCAAAGTGAACAAAAGACATTGGAAATATTGACTCACTGAAAGGGAAAAGCCCAACAGTTGGGGCTGGTTATCAACCAAGATAAGACAGAATATATGGTAATTTCAAGAGACGGAATGGCTAGAAACTCTGGCCACATACAAATAGATAATATGACCATTAAAAGAACGGAAACATACAAATACCTGGGTACAATCTTCAACTGCTCCAACATCATAAGGGAAGAAATACAAACTAGAATCAACTCTGGAAATAAGATATACTATGCACTACAACATCTACTAAAATCAAAGGCGCTATCTCGTAACACCAAAATCACAATATACAAAACACTGATCAGACCAGTTGTACTGTATGGCTCTGAAACCTGGAGTACAACGAAAGGAGACGAAGCCTTGTTACAAAACTTTGAGAACAAAATTTTAAGACGCATCTTTGGACCCATTAGGGATACACAAAGTGGAGAGTGGAAAAGAAGAAGTAACAAAGGCATTTATGATCTGTTTAAGTCCCCGCTAATCACTGGTATCATGAAGGCTAATAGACTACAATGGCTGGGGCATATAGAAAGAATGGAAGATAATAGGGAAACAAAACTCGCTTACACTCAGGAAATAAATGACCGTAGACCCCGAGGTAGACCAAGAAGGCGGTGGAGAGATAATACATGTACAGACCTACAAGCACTTGGAATCAACGACTGGCAAGAGAAGGTCCACCAGAGAGACGAATGGAGACGGATTGTATTTGCAGCAAAGAACCTCAATGGCTCGGAACGCTGAAGAAGAAGAAGAAGAAATCAAGCCAAGTCGAAACCTAAATATTTCTTCTTTTTTATTTTATGACTGATGGCAATAACACTAAGAATGATTAATTGATGACAATGATACACATTAGGAATATTAAATTCATAACAGAGACAATGTTGTCGGTATAGACATATTTCAAGCGAACGACAGCAGCAGCAGCAGCAACAGCAGCAGCAGCAGCAGCAGCAGCAGCAGCAGCAGCAGCAGCAGCAGCAGCAGCAGCAGCAGCAGAAGAAGAAGAAGAAGAAGAAGAAGAAGAAGAAGAAGAAGAAGAAGAAGAAGAAGAAGAAGAAGAAGAAGAAGAAGAAGAAGAAGAAGAAGAAGAAGAAGAAGAAGAAGAAGAAGAAGAAGAAGAAGAAGAAGAAGAAGAAGAAGAAGAAGAAGAAGAAGAAGAAGAAGAAGAAGAAGAAGAAGAAGAAGAAGAAGAAGAAGAAGAAGAAGAAGAAGAAGAAGAAGAAGAAGAAGAAGAAGAAGAAGAAGAAGAAGAAGAAGAAGACGTGTGTGTGCATTGAGTGTTTCGTAACAAGTATTTGGCTTGTGCGCGCTCCGTGGCCAATGAGCTACGGACGCAGTTCGTAATCCCACATACCCGCGATTTGTCACCAGACCTCCTTGTGTTGGATTTTTACAAAATGGTGTGGGTGCCGGTCGTTCAGAAAGCAATGGCAAACTACTGATCGTCCACTTGCCAAGGACAACCAACGATGGGTGACGTGATATTCTAGTGTGAGAATTTGGTTGCGTCTAGCGTGTACCGTGACAGATGTCAAATGCAGCAAGTTTCTCTAATTGTTTGTGTAATTACTGCATGCCGGTCTCCCTGGCATAGGGTGTAACATCTTTCTTCGTAATCCAGTATATCCATGTGAGGAACGTAACCTGCGAGAGAATCGGTAGCGGTTCTGGCTGCGTTGGTAAATTAAGGAGTATGTGAGCCGATCGCTCAGAAATTAATGGCAAACTACTGAGCGTAATCTTGCCTAGTACATCAACAGAAGCTGAAAAATGCTGGTGTTGACTGCAACGCCTTGCAAGGGATATACAACATTTAAAAAAATAAATACTACATGCTATTCATTACATTACATACATTATTCTTCGCAGACATTTAATGCGGTTTGTATTCAAAAGTTGCTTATAAACAGGAATTGTAGGTACCCTTTTCAAATATTGAGTGTTTATTGTCAGAACCTACAAACAAACGTTTTTAGTAATACTGTGTCAGCACAAAATTCTGTTCGAAATGGAGTGTACATAAGATACCCAAATAATATTAAGGACACGGTCAGTGCTCCAGCAGGAAAGTACTGCCATAACTATGATGCTGAAATTGAGGCAATCAAGATAACAACAGAGAAATTACTAAATACCAACCATGCTACACAACCTGTGGTGCTATTGACAGATGCAAAATCAGTACTCGAGGTGCTCCTGTCTGGGAAATTGCCAGTACTTAGGACACTACTTTCTGAACTTAGCAGTCAGCATAATGTCACAATAGAGTGGATACCATCCCACTGTGGACTACCCGGAAACGACAGAGCTGATCAATTGGCTAAGGAAGGAGCAAAAGAAGAACAGCCTGATGTGCCCATTACATTCCACCAAAAGAAAAGAAAGATCAAATAAGTCTGAAGCCACAAAAACCTGCTCAAGACGACTACCACGTTATGGACAGACCAGAACAAGTCATTATTCTGCGCCTCAGAACAGGATACAATAGATTACGCAACCAAGTGTATACAAAATTCAAGATTGGTGAATCAGCCATGTGCTCATGTGGTTTGGTGTCACAGATAGCAGAGCACATACACCAAGACTGCCCAAACCACAGCATATTCAGGCAAACCTTCTGACCTAGCGAGACAACAGTGGAAGATAAACTCTATGGACCGCTGAGTGAACTGGAAAAGACTGTTAGATTCATAAAAGAGACAACAATACAGTTATAGACAACTTTCAAGCAAACGAAAGAAGAAGAGGAGACGTATGTGTGCATTGAGTGTTTCGTAACAAGTATTTGGCCTGTGCTTGCTCCGTGGCAAATGTGCTACGGACGCAATTCGTAATCCCACATACCCGCGTTCAAAATACAGCTGTGGCGATTTGTCAGCAGACAGCTGGATTTTTACAAATATTTATGGGTGCCGGTCGTTCATCAAGCTATTGCAAACTACTGAACGTATACTTGTCAAGATATAAACAGGCAAAGTATGATGGGGTTGACTACGACATCCTGAAAAGGATATACAGCTAACTTCTTGTTTTTGTAATTTAGCCTGCATAACAGGCCGGACAAAAATTCCTTAATCATTCTTTATGTTTCTGATAAAAGTTGCAATCTTAACACCATTTATTACTATGTCGAATTAAAATAGGAAAATGTGTTACAAAATTCTCATGCACTTAAACTAACGCCATAGATTTTTCTCAAGCTCTGAAAATTCCGTAAATGTTTTAGCTTATTGTTTACAAGGAACCTACCTGTAGTTAATTTCTTTAAAATATTTATAAAAGATTGTAAAAGCTACACAATTATTTAATTAAATAATACAGTCACGCTATAGTTAGTAAAATCTTTTGAAAATACTTATGTTGTTATGTCCCATAACAATATTTTAACAAAATGTTTGTCCTTTAAATGTGGTTTTATTTCTTTTAAAAGTGTTTTTATTTCATATAAAACAGTGTTTTTGCAAGGTGCGTTGCGTGTTTTCATTTACATTTACAAAATACAAAAGATCTCCAGAAGTCATATGCAGCAAGATTCTCTAATTGTTTGTGTAATTACTGCATACTATTCTTCTTCTTCTTCTTCTTCTTCTTCTTCTTCTTCTTCTTCTTCTTCTTCTTCTTCTTCTTCTTCTTCTTCTTCTTCTTCTTCTTCTTCTTCTTCTTCTTCTTCTTCTTCTTCTTCTTCTTCTTCTTCTTCTTCTTCTTCTTCTTCTTCTTCTTCTTCTTCTTCTTCTTCTTCTTCTTCTTCTTCTTCTTCTTCTTCTCTTCTTCTTCTTCTTCTTCTTCTTCTTCTTCTTCTTCTTCTTCTTCTTCTTCTTCTTCTTCTTCTTCTTTCTTTCTTCTTCTTCTTCTTCTTTCTTCTTCTTCTTCTTCTTCTTCTTCTTCTTCTTCTTCTTCTTCTTCTTCTTCTTCTTCTTCTTCTTCTTCTTCTTCTTCTTCTTCTTCTTCTTCTTCTTCTTCTTCTTCTTCTTCTTCTTCTTCTTCTTCTTCTTCTTCTTCTTCTTCTTCTTCTTCTTCTTCTTCTATGTATCCCCTCAACACTCTTTTTCTCGTTTCAATTGACATCATTTTATTGGTCAGAATATCTTTCTAAAGGCTACTTTCGCCATGGCGATTCTTGTTCTAATCTCTTGAAGGCATCTTCCATCACATGTTATGACTGTTCCGAGATAATTGTACCGATTCACTTGTTGAAGAATATTCCCATTGACATTGTGGTGCTTCGTTCTTCCTAGTGACGACCATAGCCTGTGTCTTCTTACAATTTAATTCAACCCCAGCTGCTAACTGTGTACAACAACCGTGTCTACTAATTGTTGTAGATCGTGTGCATTGTCTGCAATCAATACTGTATCATCTGCATATCTAATGTTATTGATGCTTCGTCCTCCAATGCTGATTCAATTTATATCTTCCAGATTGCTGAAAATATTTTCACTGTAAAGGGAAAACAAAAAAATCTGGAGACATTACACATCCTTGCTTAACACCTCTCTTAATAGGTTGATATTCTCCCACTTCATTATCAATCCTCATGGCAGCTTGCTTGTTGTTTCCAATATATGTTTTTTATAAGTCTAACGTCTTTCCCATCAATTTGTAGATCTGCAAGCATATCCACCACGTTGACATGTCTAACTCTATCAAAAGCCTTTGTGTAGTCAATAAAGCAAAGATGTATATCCTTGTTTACTTCTATAGCACGTTCAATAACTGTTCGCAACATATACACAGCATTTACTGTACCCTTTCCTTCTACAAACCCGCATTGTTCTTTCCTTATTTCAGGTTGTATTTTCATCCTCACTCTTTGCATGATAATTCATAACAAAATCTTTGTGATGTGACTCATTATACTAATTGTTCTATGTTGATCACATTCCAAGGTTCCTGATTTCTTTGGGATAGCAATAAATATAGAGTTACATTATTCAGAAGGTATATCTCCGGTATCATATAATGCGTTCAGCAGTCTGGTGACTTGCTCTAGTCCAAATTCTTCTACAACTTTAATCATTTCTGTTATGATGTTATCTGCACCGAGGGCCTTGTCAGCTTTCATGTGCTTAAGAACATTTCGAACCTCCATCTTCAAAATTGGCTGTCCTTCATTATTAAATCTAATATTATACTGTTCCTCTCTGTTATCATTATAAAGGTTTTTCACATAATCTGTCCATACATGTAGAATCTGATCCTTTTCTATTATGATTTTGCCATCTTTAGTTTTTGGACAGCTTGTACTTGTACTTGTTCTTTTATTAGTAAGTTCCTGAATTCGTTTGTGCACTAATTTGGTATTTTGATTGTTGTGTTGTTTTTCCATTTTTAAGCACTTTTCTTCAGTCACGCTTCTTTTGCCTCCTTACATAATATTCTGACTTGTCTGTGTATTTCTTCATATTTCTCAGAATTATTTTTATAAAGTCTTCTTGTTTCCATTAGGTGTAAAATTTCTTCAGTCATTCATTTCTTACGACCCACCTCCTTTAATTTTGGAATAGTTGTTTCTGCAGCCAAACTGATTTAATTCTTCAACATTTCCCATTGATCATCCACATCCTGGAATAATGTCTCTATATCAGACAATATATTAAATCTGTTCTGTACTTCTATGTTGAATTTATTTTGTATTTCCTTGTCATTACTTAATTTACACAAATCATATTTAGTGTTTCTTGTTATATTCTTGACTTTCTTCAACTTTATCCTCAATGTTCCTGTAAGTAGTCTTTGGTCACTATAACAATCAGCACTGGGAACTGTTTTTGCTATTGTTAGCACGTTTCTAAATCTTCTGCTAATCAGAATGTAGTCAATCTGGTTTCTCATCCTGCTATCAGGACTCCTCCATGTCCATAATCCTCTAGGATGTTGCTTAAACCATGTGTTTCCTACAATCATGGCCTGTTCTTTTGCCCACTCTACGAGTCTGTATCCTCTTTCATTTCTGTCTCCTAAACTATAGTTTCCTACTGTGTATCTATCACCTTGATTTCCTACTTTTGCATTGAAGTCCCCTATTATGATGTTTATTTCTGAATTTTTACATTTCTTTAAGACAGACTCTATGTCATTATAAAATTCCTCTACACTATCTTCACTGGATTCTCCTGTTGGGGCATATACTTGAATAACATTTATGCTAAAGGGTCAGCCACTCAGTTTAACCAGTAGAACTCTGTCCGACACAGCCGAATATCCTTGAACAGATTTTTATGATTTCCAGTCCAAACTAATTGCCACTCCCCTTTGTCGATCTTCACCTTCAGAATAAATAATCTTAAAATCTTCATCTATCTTGATGCCTGCTCCTGTCCATCGCGTTTCGCATATCCCTAAAATATTTTTTTTTTCTCTTTCCATTTCTTGATTTATATTCTCTAATTTTTCGTCGTCGTTTAACGTCCTAAAGTTCCATGTTGCTAATTGTAATGTCTCTGTCCTATTCTTGCGATGATCAGTCTTTAAGCGAATCATAATGTACTAGGCACTTTTAAAGAGGTAATTTGCCGGTACTTTCCTCTTTGGCAGTAACCGTACTGGTCGGGTGACCACAGCCATTGACTCTTGAAAGAGCTCCTCTGCCTGCCGTCGCGAAACTTGAGACCATAACCAACAAATATCTGTCGGCTGCCCTCATAATTTCATCCACCACCTGCTTTCCGTGGCTTCTTTTGAACACTTGAAATAAACGAATACAAAATAACACCACATAATCCACAGGAAAACACTTAACAGCGTCTCCCCGAAGAATAAATGCGTCACGTTGTCGCCATTTAAGAAAAAACCATAAATACTTTTATTATATACAAAAACAGTGTCTTTTTACATTAGCAAATACAGCATATATATTCATATACGTGAGACAACATTATAGTCGTGGCATTGTGCAGCTACATACATATTACCTGTTGACGATGGTGGTTCAGTAATCATTCGATCTCATGCTAACCAAACCATTTAATAGAAAAAGAAAAAAACACTTTCACACTTTTTATCATTCCACTTATTTGTCAACATTATTGCTGAATCACTTTTGTTTCCTGAAAATGGTACTTTTGTACGTATCTACAAATTTCTAACCGTTATACCCCACAGTAAGCATCGCGTTGCTTGAGCGCGTGCGCGAGTTAGAGAGAAGAGAGAGAGAAAGAGAGTGAGAGAGAGAGAGAGAGAGCGAGAGAGGGCGAGAGAGAGAGAGAGAGAGAGAGAGAGAGAGAGAGAGAGAGAGAGAGAGAGAGAGAGAGAGAGAGAGCAGAGAACAGTTTGAAATTAGCTATACCTGTGGCCTTGGCCGTTTGCTAGTACAAAAAAATTTAATTGGGCCGTAAGCTGGGTCTGGAATACAAGGTAAGTACCAAACATTTACCTGTGCCTGTCTAGGCAAAGTTCAACCCTGGATTGACAAAGAGTACTGACTCACAAAGGGCCGCCTTCCCACCCGACGCCCCCGGTAAGCTGTCCGGGGGGTAGATACTGGTAACAAAGAAGTCACATGTGTATTCCCGTCTTGTGGGTATTGTGAAGGTTAACCATGTTTTTTCCCCCCGATTTGTGTTTGAAAGAAAGACAGTGCTACATAATTACTTGCAATAATACTAATAATGGTTGACTGAGTTTAGTGGTACACATTAAGGATATATAAATATCTGTGAAAGTATGTGTTTGAACATGTATAGTGTGAAGTGTGAAATTGATGGGAGTGGCATTTTACTTAATCTTGGAATAGCTGGGAAACTTTCTGTTGAAAATGTGTGTTAGTATGTGTGAGTGTATTGTGTGGTGATTGTGAGTGGCCGAGTTTCGACTAGCCCATTTAATGTGTCTATACTCTGCTAGTGCTACGAGTAGTTTAGTTTATTTGTCGTTCGTGGTTGTAGGTACTGTGTTTAGGACTATTGCCCTGTATATGTAAGTTTTCTTGTTTGTGTGTGTTTCTACTGTTGTAATGCAGTCTTAGTGGCTGTGATTGTTGGGCATCCATAGAAGAGATGGTCCTATGTTTCTTGAATATTGTGTCTACATAGTTGACATCGTGCTATTTGCTTGGATGTCTGTGCTGCTCTCTCTGTTGTAGGGGTCATATTATAAATTAGCCTTATGTTACCTCCTTGGATTTCGATGTGATATATTTGTTGTGTTAGTTAGTGAAGGTACAGCTATAGTCTTTAATATAATATTTGTATCCTCTTTTGATTCTCAGATGTAGTGGTGGGGCTTGTTGTTTCACTTCATATTTGTATATCTGCTTGGTTATCTGTCATGTTAAAAGTTCATTGTCTTGTATTGCTTGCATATATGTTCTGTAGAATTGCGGTAGTGTTCCGTAGTAGTGCCATGTTGTTTTGTCTATTTTCTCAAGCCTGTGTAAGCTAATTGCAATATAGTATAATGCTAGCGAGTGTTGATCTGGATGATTGATGATGCGTCCTATGTGGTTGATTCGTAATGCTTGTATTTTGGTGTGTATGTCCTGTAAAGCTAGTCCTCCTTGTTTCTTATCGTGTATTAAAATTTTGTATTGTATACTGTGAATTGTGTTGCTGAAGATGAATTGTCTGATATGTTTGTGTACATCTGTAATTGTCTGTTGGGGATGGGGGGGCGGGGGGGTTAACACTGTAGCTAAATATATTAATTTAGGAATGATGAAGGTGTTTACAATTGTGCTTCTCACAAAAATTGTTGATGTCTTGTATGTGTACCTATGTAGTATGTCCATAATTTGTTTTGTCAGTGATTGCCATGTTTCTATATGTGTTTTTCTGGGATCGGATGGAAATGTGATCCCATATATTTTCATGTTATCTGTGACTGTCAGATCTGGTGGGGGGGGGGGGGGGGGAATCTGATTTATTCTTCCACTTCCCCAGACCCATTATTTTAGATTTCTGGATGTTTATTTTGGCCCCACTTCCTTCACCAAACTGTCCGAAGGAATGAAGTATGTTCGTTATGGAAGTGTTGGTTGTAAGGAAGAAAGCGGAAGTCTGCATAAGCAATT
This sequence comes from Cepaea hortensis, assembly GCA_963921405.1. NCBI lineage: Eukaryota > Metazoa > Mollusca > Gastropoda > Stylommatophora > Helicidae > Cepaea > Cepaea hortensis. Next base: position 16,175,917 of record OY992897.1, read on the forward strand.
AATTTCCGCTCCCCAGACCCTTGTATAAATGTACCTTTAATGTTCTGGCCCTGTCTAATTGCTTCTAAGAGTGGTTCTAGTGTGAGAACATATAGGACTGGTGATAGTGGACACCCTTGTCTGACAGAATTGTGATCCTTAAACTGGAGTGAGTGAATGATTCAGGAGTACCTTACTTTTAAGATTTTCATACTATATTGCTATCCACTGTCTATAGTACTGTCCTATGTTACAGTGTACTAGTGTTTTGTGTAAATATGAGTGTGGAATTCTGTCAAAGGCCTTCTCTAGGTCTAAGGACAAGAGGGAGGATTGACAGTCTTTCTGGTGGGTCTATGTAATGAAATATCAAATGAAATGTGTATGTTAGTGTATGTTTCTGTTGGATACTGCACTGTTGGTCTGGGTGTATGAGTGATGGCATGCAATTTTTTATTTTGTTTGCGTGTGATTTTGCTAGAATTGTGTAGTCCGTGTTTAATAATGAGATGGTTCTATAGTTTTTCATCTGTGTTTTGTCTGTGTTATCTGTAGGTATGGGTGTTATATATGACATGTTGCAAGCGTTTGTGAGTTCTTGTTTGTGAAAAGCTTCTTCGTAGACTTTTAGAAGGAAATGGCCTAGGATAGGAAAGAAGTGTTGGTAAAATTCTACAGTGAGTCCATCTGTTTCTGGTGTTTTGTCTTTTTGCATTTGATTGAGTGCATGTGTTATGTCTGCTAATATAAGCTCTGTGTCTAGTGTGTCCCTATCTGTGTCAGACAGTTTCTTTGTGTATTGTAAGAACCTATTTTGTGTTTGTGTGTTGGTGGGTTCTGCTGTATACAGGTCTGTGTAGTACTGTTGGAATGTTTCTAGTATATGTTTGTGTGTTTCCTTGAATGTCTGTTATTGCTCCTATGTGCGTGTTACGTTCAATGTCATGTTCTAATGCAAGGTGTTGTTTGCTGGGACTTTCTTCTGATATGTTAGTAAGTTTAGTTCGAAGAAGTGCACCACGGAATGTGTGTTGCTGATGTTGTTCTAATTGTGATTTTAGTGTGTGTAGGTGTAGTGCATTCCTGTCGGTCTGTTTTGTGAGTTGTATTGCTCTTTGTATGATATGTTCTTTTTGTAGTCTGTTTTTGTGTATGATGGATGCTAACTGTTGTGTTCTCTAACGTATTGCATTCTTTAGTAGATCCCAAATTAGTGTATGTTAGAATAAGGTGTGTCATGTGTTGTAAATAACCTGTGTTTTGGAGTAGTGTGTTGTTGAATTTCTAATGGGGTGATCGTTTTGATGGCCTTGTATTTGTAGTGTCTGTAGTGATGTGTGGTAGTACTGCTTTGTGATCTGTGTATTGTAATGTTTCTTTTAGATGTTTTGTGTGTATTATGTGGTGTGTTGAAGGTGTGTATATTATGTCTAATCTTGCAGATCTATTGTAAGTCGTATTTTTGGGTGTTGATGCAATGTTACTAGGATGTCTGTGTCTGAAAGCGTCTGTTAAATTGTGTGTATAAGGTATTTTGTAGTATATCCAGTTGATGTATTCCATTCCTGTCACTTCTACTTCATTGTGTCTTGATTCCTGCTTTGCCTCCCCCTACGATATCCAAATATGAAAGTACAAAATTGAAATCTCTGCAACGATAACATTTCGCCCTCTGTATATGTGTGTAAGTAGGGTGTCTAATTCTTGGTAAAAATTTGGTTGATGATTGTAATTTGGTAGTGCATGTATGTTCACTAAGGTGTTTGCATGTATAATATTTTCTAACTGTATTATGTAGATTCGTCCCTGATCATCCGTGTGTGTTCTAATAATACCCCACCTGTCTGATGTCGGCAGAATAGCTGTTCCTGACCCAATTTTGTGTATGCCTAAACTGAAGCATGAATTTGAATAGCGAAGAAACAAACCATAGGTTGCAAGATTTATTGCCTTTGTTATTCAAATTCACTACTGGAAAACATTGTTTTGAAGCATGAATGTTTGGGGCCTAGCTGTGAGGTAATATGTTGTAGGAATGTTTTTGAACATACGTTTGTTTCTTGTAATAGTATAAAGTCTGGTTTGTGTTGGTTTATGAGTGATTAAAAATGTTTGCATATCCTTTACAGGACATCGCTGCCAACATCAGTATCTTTCAGCTGATTGGTGATTTCTTGGCAAGATTACGATCAGTAGTTTGCCATTGCTTTCTGAGCGGCCGGCTCACATACCCATAAGTTACTGACGAAATACGAACCATTGCTGTTTCTCACCGTAGTCACGTTACTCACGAGAGAATACGAGATTACGGAGAAAAGTCGCTAAGCTCTAGGCCAGGAAGCAGGCTATGAGTGTGATACAGTGTTGTAATTTTGTACGTATGCCACAAATGTGTAAAGTAATAATATTTAAATCACTATTCATTGTAATTTTAGTAAAAACAAATAAATGAGATATAATTGTTACATAGATTCACGCCAAAAGTTGTTATCCATGATGGGCACGTCTAGGCGAGCAAGTCTTTAGTAGCAAGGGTTTGTGTGAGAGGATCATCTTGATCATAGGTCTTATTACTTGTGTCGATGTCTACAAAGAGAGTGTCTGGTGTGCTGCATGTGTCGTCTTCGTCTTGTACTTGTGTCGATGTCTACAAAGAGAATGTCTGGTATGCTCTATGTGTCGTCTTCGTCTGGTACTTGTGTCGATGTCTACAAAGAGAATGTCTGGTATGCTCTATGTGTCGTCTTCGTCTGGTACTTGTGTCGATGTCTACAAAGAGAATGTCTGGTATGCTCTATGTGTCGTCTTCGTCTGGTACTTGTGTCGATGTCTACAAAGAGAGTGTCTGGTATGTCTAGAATGCTGTACGTGTCGTCTTCGTCTTGTACTTGTGTCTCCTCTTGTTGTTCTTGTTCATTTCCTTTGTCTTGCCTAGAGTGTCTTTGACTTTTTCCTTCTTTTCTGGTATGTATCTAGTCGGTGACAGATCGTCTATTTCTGTGTCAACGCTGTGTTTTGACTGCAGTAGTCTTCTGTTAGCCCATTTGCTCTTTATTGGATTGCTGACGATGTGAAAACCGTTAGCCTTCATTCTTTGGATTATTTACTTGTGTGTTATTTTCTTGTGTGCTCCTATCTTCTTTTGTGTTGTTTTGGCTATTGAAAGTTTGTGTCAGTTCAATTTTTTCCTGTGGAGGGGTTTCTCTTAGGAATGGCGGGAAATATTCTTGGCTTAGTACATCAATTGCTGCTGCTGGAATTTAGTTGCACTGAGTAGTAACTTCATGACGGACACAATGGATTTATTTGGCGTTGGCGAGGTTTGGGGGTGGAAGTTAAACGAACTTTTGTCTTGGTTATGGTCATAATATCCACTTCTCGGCTGACAATGAAACTGATCTACGAGATACAGCCCCCCTTTGTGCTGGGTAACTCAATGAACCGTTGTCCCCGACTGTGGTAATATTTACCAAACCCCGTTGACAATGAAAGAAAATGTGCTGATTCATTCTCCCCCATGACGGGTATTACAAATATATAAAGGATTTCCAAGCCTAAATAAACAAATTGAACTTACACAAACTTTCAATGTTTTGTTTTTTTTTGCTATGTGAATGCATCATACACTGTTGATGAACGAAAGATGAGTGATTGGAACGGCCGAAACTGAGACGGGCCTCATTATCATCAAGTGCCGTGCCGACAGGCGTAGGCGTTCATGACTCTCCACAGATCTCTGTCCTTGGTTTTCTGGATTAACTCTGTCGTTGATATTCCTCCATGCCACCGTCGCAATCCATCCAGCATCATTTTTCTTGGTCTGCCTCTGCCTCTCTTCCCCTCAACCTTTGCAGTCGTCACGATGTTCTCCAGCGCCTCTGCTCTCATCACATGACCAAAAAAAGCTGTTTGTCTCTTTCTTATTTTTGTATATAACGTTCTAGTTTCGCCAGCCTCTTTAAGGCATTCCTTGTTAGTTACTTTGGCAGTCCAAGGAATTCGCAAAATTCGTCTAAGGAACCACATCTCTGTTGCTTCATTTATATTCCAAGATTCACAGTCATACAGCAAAACAGGTTCTATATAGCACCTCATCACTCTCCTTCTTACATTCAATGATAGCGATTTATTGCATAAGATATTCTTCATTTTTTGAAATGCAGCCTTTGCTTACGTGCGCAATTTGTTACCCTTTGAAAATAAAGATCAATTCAATTCAATTCACTTTAATTAAATTCACGTTGTCCCTGACTGTGGTAATATTTCCCAATCCTCGGTGACAATGAAGGAATAAGTGTTGATTCATTATCTCCAATGACAGGTATTGTAAATATATAAATAAAGGATCTACAGGCTGAGGGGCACTTTTTACAATACTGGTTCTTGACGATCATAATAATACATTTTTGTAATGGAAAGAAAAGCGTTAAACTAAAGATGGTAAAACATAAATGATGACAATGATGACAATAATACCAACAATGATTGATTGGGGACAGTGGTACACATTAGGAATATAGAATTGTCTGTGAACGTATGTGTTTGAACATGTATAGTATGAAGTGTGAGTGTGAACTTGATGGGAGTAACATTTTGCTTAATATGTGCACATTTGTGCTTAAAAATGTGTGAGAATACGTGTGTGTGTGTGTGTGTATGTGTGTGTGTGTGTGTGTGTTGACTTTTCCGTAACAAGTATTTGGCCTGTACCGGCTCCTTGGAGAAATTGTTACGGAGGCAGTTCGTAATCCCACATACCCGCGTTCAAAATACAGCGGCGTGCGATTTGTCAGCAGACTGCCTTGCGTTGGATTTGTACAAACTGGTTTGGGTGCCGGTCGTTCAGAAAGCTATGGCAAACTACCCAACGTAATCTTGCCAAGATATCAAAAATAAGCAAAGTATAATAGGGTTGACTGCGACATCCTAAAAGGATACGCAACTAACCTGCTGTTTTTTGTTTTTAAATGTGGCCTGTATAACAGGCGGTCAAAAAATTTCTTTAGGCGTTAATGGTCATTTCGTTTCTACTCATTGAAAGCATACAACCATTTATTATTATGTCGAATCAAATAAAATAAAAAAATTATTAGAAAATTCTCACGTACTTAAAGCAAAGTAATTAATTGTATACAAACTCTGAAGATCAAGTAATATTTGTATCATATTATTGACTTACTTTTGACTTTATTCACCCCAAACAAAATGGAATCCCAGGGTATGACGTCACATCCAGGGTTTCCCTGTCTAGCGCCGTACATCCAGGGTTTCCCTGTCTAGCGCCGTACATCCAGGGTTTCCCTGTCTTGCGCCGTAGCTCGGTGCGCAATTATATCGATGTGCCATGTTCTATGCGGTGGTGCGCTATTCTTGCGGTGGTGGCCAGAATCGAACAATGTCCGCAAGAATGGTGTTAAACACATCGAGATCAGCGCATTTAGTCTGTCGACGCCACATGATTTCGCACATGTAGGACTCTAGTAGATGCCTGTGTGTTCCATTCTGCTTCTTGGCTGCTGAGGATGGGGACGGAGCGCTTATGGGAATGTCCCGAATGCTGTGATGTCGGTTCCTATATCAATCAATCAATCAATCAAACAATCTTGTTTCTCTCCTGGGCAGTTCTCTACTGCGCTCGATACATTGAGTATGTGCACCGGTGGTAGGGTCCACAAAGTTGTGGGAGTGGTTGACTGTGAGATACGTCAATTCGTGAACACTTCCAATTCCGTCGTACGCACGCCAGAGGTCGGAGACTACAGTTGTGCCAGGCCGAGTGTGTGTCCTGATCAGCGGCAGAAGCGTTGCTGCTGTTCTGTCTGGAACACAGAACATGAAGCAGTCGGCTGTTTCACGACAGATGCCACCAAATACCCACTGTTGTGGCAACACTCATCCCACATGATGTTTGCGCCTTGAGAATAGGCTCTCATTTATCTCCACAGTGCTATTTTATCCTCCTATTACTACGGGATTGACTAACAGTTTGTTGTGGCACAAACCTCTCGTAGATTATTACTCCAGTCAACATATAATCATATTGCTACTGGAACTATTAGTGTTGGAACTCTTCGCTGCCTGCTGAGGATGGGGACATGGCGCTTATGGGAATGTCCCGAATGCTGTGATGTCGGTTCCTAAATCAATCAATCAATCAATCAATCCAGTCAACAGTTGCTGTCGGCGACATTCCCCAACTGTAACTGGCAAAATGAAATGCTTGTCAACTCTTGAGACCAGCAGTTTATGAAAAGAATGATCTGTCTGTACGGGAGACGGGAACCTTGCAGCCATGTGCCTTGTCTCAGCGGGATGTCCTGCCGACATGGTGAATGTCGTCGGCATCTCCATCTGTCCTGACGCTCAGTCAGCGATAGCACGATGATGACATGATTATGAGAACAGTGTCTAGCAGAATGTCAGATGCCATGATGCTGCTGCAGAAAAGCAACGCTACTCTGCTTGTCGTGGACAGCTGCTGCTGCTAGTTCCAGAAAACTCATGATGAGACTGACACACACACACGCGCAGTCACACAGAAACGGTTGCCAAAGCAAAGAAACACCGTGGGGCAATCGAAACGCACTGACACGCACTGTACCCGAACACAGAGGAGATCATCGTCAGTGCTAAATATAGCTGGTGACCCTACATATAGCTGGTTACGTTTGTTTGGGGTGAATTAACAGAAAAGTACCCAACTATTTGGTTTGTGCTGGCTCCTGTTAAAGGTGTTACGGATGAAGTTCATAATCCCACATACCAGCGTTCGAAACACAGCTGCGAACGGTTTGGCAGCAGACCGCCTTGCGTTGTTTTTTTTTTTTACGAATTGGTATGGGTGCTGCTCGTTCAAACATCAATGGCAAACTTCTGAACGTAAATTTGCATAGATATCACAAACGACCCCAAAAAATGCTGTGATGTTTTAAGGATACGCACTTAACTTCTTATTTTGTATTTGGCCTGTATAACAGGCCGGAAAAAAATTCTTTCGGTAAACTTTCAAGTCTACAGTAAATGTAAAATAATTATAAAACCATTGACTATAATGACGAACAAAAACGGATAATGTATTATAAAATTCAAACGCTTTAAAATAAAACCAATATTTTTACACAAACTTTTAAAATTTGGTAAAGTTATTATTAACTTTTTTATGTAGTATGTAACTGTAGTTAAATTATTTAAAATTTTTATAAAAAGTTAAAATAAATACACTATTATTTGAAATAAATAAAACAGTCACTGTATTAATATTGATGTCCCTTGAAATCACTTATCTTGTTGTATCCCTTTGTATTATTTTAATAACACGTTTTTCTTTTTAATGCATTTTTATTTCATACAAAACAGTGTTTACATTTACAAAATACAACAAGACTCCCAGACGTCAAATACAGCAACATTCTCTAATTGTTTGTGTAATGTCTACATACTATTTATTACATTACACACATGACTGCTTTATACTACCTGCTTTCTGTCAGCGCCGAATGTTGGGCGGCGCTTACCAAACCCGACACCCCACATTGTGCCAACGGCTTCGGGCGGAAGAGCGCAATTGGGAGGGTACTAGCCTTATCCTGGTGCGTGGAAATGCAACCCAAAGAAAAATAAGTCATGGCAGGGCAGACCAGGCCCTAAGCCTTGGTTGGCAGCTGGTCTAGGATCGAAGCTCCGACAGGCGGACAGTTAGAGCATTGCTTTGCTGATCCGGCAGCTTCTGCAGCTTGTCTTGTTCCAGATTATAGGTGTCAACCTTCCTCTGGAGTGAACTAGGCAGGTCGAGAGAGGGATCATGCTGCATGGGCAACACATGGTTTCTTTATTTTAGCCCAGGCTTTGTGCTATGGAGAGGCAATAACTCCATCCCTGGTCTTAACCGGTCTCGGAATCAAAGCGAGAGGCAACTGTTACGGGTTATAAGTCCTTGTCAGTTGGCGTAGACATGGGGCGCCACGCGTTGCCTCTGACGGTGGGAGACACCTACAGGTGTCACTGATCAGCTACCGCCCGCCTCAAACTGGGCAGCCCCCAGCCAATTGGGTGCTGATCCGCCACAGCCTGCCTGCTTCAATGGGTGCTTGGGGCTAGGACAAAATCTGAACCGCAGGCTGTAAAACCAATGCACCAGGTACTAATAAAAAGAATAGAAACTTCAAGCTACGGCTTGCAACCTGGAACGTGAGAACCATGTGTCCAGGATTTTCCACTGACTTGACAAATATTGACGATGTGAGAAAAACGGCTATGATTGATGCTGAACTCAATCGTCTTAACATTGATATTGCTGGCCTGCAGGAGACACGCCTCGCTGAGGAAGGGTCACTCAGGGAAAACAATTACACCTTTTTTTGGAAGGGAAGAGGGCAGGCAGAAAAAAGGCAACATGGTGTGGGCTTTGCAGTGAAGAATTCGCTACTGGGAATGATTGATATCCCAGCTGGAGGTAATGAAAGATTATTATCACTGCGCTTGGCAACCTCTTGTGGATTTGCCATCATTCTCACTGCATATGCACCGACACTCGCTTCCTCTGATGATGTGAAGGATACGTTCTATGAGCAGCTAGACTCTGCGATCAAGGCAGTTCCAAAATCCGACTACATTTATATGCTCGGTGATTTCAATGCTCGTGTGGGCAAGGACTCGAGTTCATGGCCAGTGTGCCTTGGAAAATACAACATCGGTCGCATGAATGATAATGGACAAAGGCTGCTGGAGCATTGCACTAGAAATGACCTATGTATTACAAACTCCTTTTTTAAAATAAAAGAGATGCATAAGGTCACATGGAAACATCCAAGATCCAGCCATTGGCATCAGCTGGACTTCATTATCACACGGAGACAACATCTGAACCATACATCATTAACTCGAAGTTACCACAGTGCTGACTGTGATACAGATCATTCTTTGGTTGTTGCAATGGTTAGACTGAGACCAAAGAGAATCTACACAGCTAAACACAAGTCTAGACCCATGATTAATATTACTAACACTCACGATCCTGGAAAGTGCTTTGAATTTCAACAGCAACTTGAAGACGCTTTCAATGATACATCAGAAAGTTGTATAGTAAATGATAAATGGAGTAAACTTAAGAAAACTATTTATAAAACAGCGGTAGGGGTTTACGGCACTGTGGATCATAAGAGGCAGGACTGGTTTGCGGCAAACAGCCAGATACTGCAGCCCTTGATTGATAAAAAGAAGATAACTCTCTTAAGAAACAAGGAAAGACCAACACGTAACACTCTGAGTGAGCTGAAGCAAGCAAGGAAGGATGTACAAAAGGCTGCCATGCAGTGTGCAAATTACTATTGGATCAAGTTATGTGAGTCCATTCAAATCGCAAGTGATAAGGGAAACATCAGAAGCATGTATGAAGGGATAAAGAAAGCCTGTGGTCCAATGATCAAAAGAAGTGCACCGCTGAAAACCTTGACTGGAGAAATCATCACTGATAAGAAACAGCAGATGGATAGATGGGTCGAGCACTATTTAGAGCTTTACTCAAGTGAGACCAAGCTAGCGGATGATGCCCTCAACGCCATAGAGGCCCTGCCAACTATTGACCACCTGGACACACTTCCCACTATAACAGAAGTTAAGTGCGCTATAAATGAGCTTGCATCTGGCAAGGCTCCAGGTAAGGATGGGATTCCAATAGAGGTAATCAGGAGTGGGCAAGACACACTCGCTCTACAGATACACCAGCTAATAGAGCTATGCTGGCGAGAAGGACAAGTCCCACAGGATTTCAAAGATTCAAACATCATAACGCTGTACAAGAACAAGGGAGATCGGAGCGACTGTAACAACTATAGGGGTATCTCACTTCTGTGTATTGTTGGGAAAGTATTTGCCAGAATTGTCCTGCACAGACTTCAAGTCCTGGGAGATCAGGTCTACCCCGAATCACAGTGCGGCTTCCGTCAGAACCGGTCTACCATTGATATGATATTCTCATTGCGACAGATGCAAGAAAAATGCCGGGAACAAAATCAGCCACTGTTTATTGCCTTCATCGACCTCACAAAGGCATTCGATTTGGTCAGTCGTGAGGGTCTGTTCAAAGCACTTAAGAAGATTGGCTGCCCACCAACTCTTCTGTCCATTGTGGAATCATTCCACACAGGCATGAAGGGTATAATCAAGTTTGATGGCTCAACTTCAGAAGAGTTTGAAATCAAGAGTGGAGTTAAGCAAGGTTGTGTACTAGTCCCCACCCTCTTTGGGATATACTTTTCACTTCTATTGAAATATGCCTTTCGTGATCAGGATGACGGTATATACATTCACTCACGCTCAGATGGTGGCCTCTATAATGCTCAGAGATTGAAGGCCAAGACCAAAATTAGCAGGGTACTAATCAGAGAGTTGCTTTTTGCGGATGATGCTGCGATCACGACCCACTCTGAGGAAGAATTACAACATCTACTATCTGCATTCTCCAATGCTTGTTCTGAATTTGGTTTAACAATTAACAAAAAGAAGACACAGATTATGTCACAAGGTGCACATGGTGTACCATCAAACCTTATTGACGACGCCAAACTGGAGATAGTAGACCATTTTACATATCTAGGATCAGAGGTAAATAGCAAATTATCCCTCGATCAGGAAATCAACATCAGGACTGGCAAGGCAGCAACAACAATGAACTTGTTAGCAAAAAGAGTCTGGGAGAACAGGAAGCTTACTGCCAAAACAAAAGTCCTCGTCTACCAAGCCTGTGTCCTTAGTACTCTTCTTTATGGCAGTGAAACCTGGACAACTTACTCACGCCAAGAGAAACGTTTAAACAGCTTTCATATGCGGTGTCTGCGAAGAATTCTTGGTATTAAGTGGCAAGACAAAATCACAAATACTGAAGTATTGGAAAGATAAGGTTGTGTGACGGTGTATTCCATGCTCAGTCTTCGTAGACTTAGATGGATAGGACACGTTAGGAGGATGGATGATGGTAGAATACCAAAGGACATCTTTTTTGGTGAATTACAGACGGGTAGGAGATCTCAGGGTCGGCCTCTACTACGATACAAAGATGTGTGTAAGCGGGACATGATTGATACAGGCATTGATAATGCACATTGGGAGCATGTCGCCGCTGAACGTGTTGCATGGAGGGCAACTATCATAAATGGAATAAAGACAAAGGAGAAAATGATTGCAGATAAAGCACACACAGAGCGTGAGAGACGTAAGATGGTGCAAAATGGTGGAAATGACCATGTTTTCACATGCACCTACTGTAGGCAAACATTTGCAGCAAGAATTGGCCTTACCAGCCACTCTCGCCACCGCCATGGATCGTAGTTATTAAGCCTTTTTGAAGCACAGCGTACCAAACTATCGTCTGTCAAGACGGAAAGGTGTCAATGTAACACTCATCAATTCTTCCCACACATTAAATGCAGTTTGTATTCAAAAGTTGCATATAAATAAGAATTGTAGCTTTCCGTTTCAAACATTGAGCTTTTATTGTCAGAACCTACAACCAAACGTTTCTAGCCATATTGTGTGAGTTATTTCTATTGGAACAATAGAACCATTCATCTGTATTAGATTGTCCCCCTTTAGTTGATCATGTTTGCGTCCTCTTAAATCGATGGACACAAATATTCCGTTAGAATGTTCCACTATACGCAAGACAGCTGATCTCTTTCAATTGTAAGAAAGCCTTCAACACTGAAGCCGAGCTAGTGTAGTGGCTAGATGCTCACCTGTTGGCTCGGTGGTCATAAGTACGAATCTGCAGCGGGGCGGAATTTTACAATGGATCTGACCTCCCTGGTCGTACTTGGCCGATGAAGGATTTTCGTCGCAACGCCATTTGCTTTCCGTAATTGTATTCTGTAAAACTGCACTACTTCGTGTGTTTTTACAAATTATTTACATTTCTATAGCTTTACCGCAGAATAGCTAGGAAACATCTAGTGGCAGTAGAATTGAGATTTCTGAGGAGAATGGAAATAGGGCCATGGATGGACAGAAAAACCAATGAGAAATTTCTTTCAAAAACAATGGGTCAAACATACATTAATCATTGCAACAAGCATCCCATTTTATAAAATAAATTGCAAAAATGTATGTTTAGTGTTTGCTAGCACAGAGAGAGAGAGAGAGAGAGAGAGAGAGAGAGAGAGAGAGAGAGAGAGAGAGAGAGAGAGAGAGAGAGAGGGAGGGAGAGGGAGGGAGAGAGAGAGTGGGAGAGAGAGAGATGGACAAGTCTATCTGTCTGTCTGTCTGACCCGACCCGGCTTCACCCAGTCCCTGGTGGGGAGCATCTCATTTAATTCATATAAGTAGTCATATAAGCTCCCGTTTCCGACTATCTATCTGTCTGTCTGTCTGTCTGTCTGTCTGTCCGTCCGTCCGTCCGTCTGTCCGTCCGTCCGTTCCTCCGTCCGTCTGTCTGTCTGTCTGTCTGTCTGTCTGTCTGTCTGTCACACACACTCACACACACACACACACACAAACACACATATTCTATCTTGATCTACATCGTGCTTTCTTGAGATGTCAATACATTGATTGCCGTGAGGTTGGGCAATGACCCTTAAATTATTATTCCCATTAAAATGTGGCTTCTTTATAATTTCTGGGCTACATAGCTACCGAGGTGAAGGATCACATTGTTGGTGTTGTTGGCGTGATTTCATATTACAGCGTGACACTCTAGTGCATTGTAAATGTCCATGACACGTTTTGTTTAGGGGACAGGAAGTGGAGATTTATAACTAACCGCCAATTTTTTTTAAGAAGGGCTCATGGTTCCCAGAGGGTCACAAGCCGCCCCACTAGGTCCTGCGTCCTTGTGTGTTGGTTGTGTTGGGTGATCATCCCAGCCCCTGGCAAGATCAAGTGCAGGAACTACACTTTGATCTTAGCCAAAACGCCGAGAAGCAAGTGTGCTGTATTGCAGTCAGAAGTGTAAAAGCGCTCAATATGTTTTTTATTTTTTAATTGGCCTGTAAAACAGGCCGGAAAAAAATTCCATAAAATTTTAAGCCTGCTATGCTGAAGAGAGATTCTGCAAAACTATTATGTAACATCAAAAGTAAATAGAAAAATGCGTTAGAAAATTCTCATGCTTGTAAAATAATGCTGTCATTTTTACACAAAATTTAAACATACCTTAAAACTGTATTCCATTATTTATACAGCATGTAATTGTAAACATTTTCTTAGCAAATTTTATAACAAAAAGTTAAGAGAAATGCTAAAATTATTTAAATTACTTAATACAATCATGCTACTGTTAGTAATCTCCCTTGAAATAACTTATGTTGTTATGTCTTGTTGCAATATTTTATGTACATGTTTTTCTTTTCAATGTGGTTTTATTTTGTACATAGCTGTGTTTTTACAAAGTGTATTCCGTGGTTTCCTTTACATTCACAAAATACAACAAAACCCCCAGACATTAAATGCAGCAAGATTCTCTAATTGTTAGTGTAATGTCCACATACTATTTATTACATTACATACATTCATTCTTCGCAGACATTAAATGTGGTTTGCATTCAAAAGTTGCATATAAATAGGAATTGTAGGTATCCCTTTCAAACATTAATTGTTTATTGTCAGAACCTTCAAACAAACGTTTCTAGCCATATAGTGTGAGTTATTTCTCTTGAAACAATAGAACCATTCATCTGTATTAGATTGTCCCCCTTTAGTTGACCACGTTTTCGTCCTCTTAAATCCATGGACAAAAATATTTCGTTAGAATGTTCGAATCCTCTGTATCGTGTGGAGTTTTTTTCTGTCGGGGGCAAAAAGAAAATCCTAACCTGCACAGTCCGTGGCGACTGCACTAGCCAGGCGTCCTTAATTCCTCAGGCTCAAGACCCCCATGCCATACTCCGCAAGGTACTACTCGTATATTGTCAGTAAATGACAGTGACAGTTAGACTGTACGCAAGAAAGCTGACCTTTTCCAATTGTAAGTAAGCTTTCAACACGGAAGCCATGCTAACATAGTGGCTAGATGCTCAGCTGTCGGCTCGGTGGTCATGAGTACGAATGTGCAGCCGGGCGGGATTTTACAATGGATCTGACCTCCCTGGTCGTACTTGGCTGATGAAGGCTAATCTTTGCAACGTCCTTTGTTTTCCGTCATTGTATTCTGTAAATCTGCACTACTTCGTGTTATGTTGTGTTGTTTACATTTCTCCAGCTTTACGACAGACAAGCTAGGAAATATATAATGGCAGTAGAAATGAAATTTCTGAGGAGAATGCAAAGAATGCTATGAATGGACAGAAAAAACAAATTAGAAAGTTATTTAAAGAACAATGGATCACACATTAATCATTGCAACAAAAGTCCCCATTTACAAAATAAATTGCAAATAGGTATGCATGGTGTTCGCTCGGGGACTCAGAGAGAGAGAGAGAGAGAGAGAGAGAGAGAGAGAGAGAGAGAGAGAGAGAGAGAGAGAGAGAGAGAGAGAGAGAGAGAGAGAGAGAGCGAGAGAGAGAGAGAGAGAGAGAGAGAGAGAGAGAGAGAGAGAGAGATTGAAGTTACTTGCATTGGGTAGTAACTTCATGACAGACACAATAGATTTATTTGGGTTGGTTGAGGTTTGGGGGTCCAAGTTAAACGAATTTGTGACTTGGTCATGGTCATATATCCACTTCTCGGCTGACAAAGAAACTGATCTACGAGATACAGTCGGACTGCACATATATAACCCAAATTCCCGGAAACACTGGTGGGTGACGCGAAAAATATATCAAACATCTAATGTAATGGCAGTAGAAATAAGATTTCTGAGGAGAATGCAAAGAATGCTATCGAGGGACAGAAAAACGAATGAGAAAGTTCTTTCACGAACAATGGATCATGCATTAATCATTGCAACAAGCATCCCAATTTACAAAATAAATTGCAAACAGGTATGCAAGCTGTTCGCTCGCTCACGAGAGAGAGAGAGAGAGAGAGAGAGAGAGAGAGAGAGAGAGACAGACAGACAGACAGACAGACAGACAGACAGACAGACAGACAGACAGACAGACAGACAGAGACAGAGAGAGAGTGAGAGAGAGACAGAGAGAGACAGAGAGAGAGACAGAAAGAGAGAGACAGGGAGAGAGAGAGACAGAGAGAGACAGAGAGAGGCAGAGAGTGAGAGAGAGAGAGAGAGAGAGAGAGAGAGCCAATACAAAGACTTAAGTTAGCTTCATAGGATAGTAACTTCATGACGTGCACAATGTATTAATTTGGGGTGGGGAGGTTTGGGGTGGAGTTTAAAGGAACGTTTGTCTTGGTCATGGTCATAATATCCACTTCTCGTCTGACAAAGACATTGATCTACGAGATACAGCCTCCCTTTGTGATGGGTAGCTCAATGAACCTTTGTTGCCCTTTTACAGCAGACAAGCTAGGAAACTTCTAGTGGCAATAGAAATGAGATTTCTGAGGAAAATGCAAATAATGCCATAGATGGACAGAAAAACGAACGAGAAAGTTCTTTCAAGAACAATGGGTCAAACACTCATTAATCATTGCAACAAGAATCCCAATTTACAAAATAAATTGCAAAAAGGTATGCTAAGTGTTTGCTTGCAGAGAGAGAGAGAGAGAGAGAGAGAGAGAGAGAGAGAGGGGGGGGGGAGAGAGACAGAGAGAGGGACAGAGAGAGACAGAGAGAGGCAGAGCGAGAGAGAGAGAGAGAGAGAGAGAGAGAGAGAGAACGAACGAACGAACGAACAAACTTTATTTTCAAAGGGTTAAGAATTGGGCACGCAGGCCCGTCTAACATTCTGCCCTTCTATCACTCTCTTTCATACATTATTTCATTCACACATCATTCAAGGCTAACAGAGAACAGCAACAATATAAAAGATATGCATTATAAAGGCATGGGCAAAATGCGAACATCAAAACTACACGACACAGTAAAATTAGATAATGGTCTGACACTTGTTATTAGCCATGTGGAATATACTGGCCTACCAAAAGGGGACTGGCTGTTATACTAGGGTTTTGTTATTATTATTTTTATCTCTATTATTAAGGGGGAAGATAATCCGTACTGAGATAGTGTTCGAGTAATTTGCGATTATATGAACAGGGATTGGTGATGTCTTTGATTTCTTGTGGAAGATTGTTCCACAGCTGAGCTGCGGAGTACGTTAAGCTTGTTTTGTATAAGTCAATCCTAGGCTTCGGAATGTGTAATATATTTAAACGTTTACTGTGTCTAGCATTATATTTAAACAATGGCCAAAGGTAATTTGGGGCATTCCGATGCAGGATTTTGTGAATTAGTTTAGCTTTATTGAAAAGCAGGCGTTTGCGGACTGGTAGTAACTGAAGGCGTTTATACAGGCTAGGATTGTCAGATAAATGTTTGTTATAAATTAGACTCATGGCCCGTTTCTGGAGTGAGTAAAGTCGCTTGGTGTTTGAATTAGAACAACCGTCCCAGATTTTAGAGCAGTAGTCAAAGTGTGTCTGTATATGAGAAGTATAGAATAGTTTCCTTGTGTCCTCATCAAGGAAGTTTTTAATTTTGGCGAGTTGGTAGACCTTTTTCGCTGTTTGTTTAATAAGCGCTTGAACGTGGGAATTCAAGTTTAGGTTTCTATCAATGATTATGCCTAATGTTTTGTGCTCAATTACACTTTTTACTGGCATGTCATCGAAGTGAAGTTGGAGTGATGTGTGTGTGCTAAGAGTTTGAAGTCTTTGTCTGGTTGTTAGTAACATTGATTTTGTTTTAGTGATGTTAATTTGCATACGGTTTGAATAGCTCCACCTAACTACATTATTTAATTCTTGTTGTAAAGACGACTCCAATAAAATACAGTTTTCAGCATTTGTGTACACTGTACAGTCGTCTGCAAATAGATCGCAGGACGACGAAAGATGTAAAGGTAGATCGTTAATATATATGGCAAACAATAGAGGGCCAAGAATAGAGCCTTGCGGTACTCCAATATTGAAGGTAGTGGTATGAGACAGACATTTATTATGTGATACTACTTGCTTTCTGTTTGATAGAAAAGATGAAATTAGAGTGACTACATTAGGGCCAATTTTCATTGTCTCAAGTTTTTTAATTAAAATAACATGGTCTATCATATCAAATGCTTTCTTGAAGTCAATAAACACGGTTCCACATAGACTGTTGTTGTTTATATTCTGGTGCCAATTTTCTATCATGTTTGTTAGGGCCGTATGGCAAGAATATTTTGGTCGAAATCCTGATTGGTTGTCAACAATAAGCTTGTTGCGAACTAAATACTGTAATGTTACTTTATGGATGTGTTTTTCTAGTGGCTTAGATAGTGATGATAGTAAGGAAATGGGTCTGTAATTGTTCGGGAGATCATTGTCCAATGAACCAGATTTAAGAAGAGGGTACACTTTAGCGATTTTGAGAGCTGATGGAAAGTGGCCTTTGGTGAGACACTGATTATATTCATAGGTTAGTGATATACAGATCACTGGCGCAGCACAACGGAGAATCCGGTTGCTGATTCCATCTAACCCAGATGAGGTTGTGTTTTTTTAGGTTACTGAGGTAAGTGTCGGAAAGAATATCGCCGGAGCATCTATTCTCGCAAAACGATGACAGTAAAGATAAGTTGCAAGGAGAATTAGGTATTGAAGCCTTCAACTGGTCTATGTCAGTTTGAAACAAATTACTGAATTGGTCGCATGCAATATGATTTGATGGTAAAGAATTTCGGAAGTTATACTTGTTTGTCAAGGTGTTAATTGCCTTCCATATATCCTTACTATTTGTTTTATCCATTACTAAGTTCTTAAAGTAATTTTTCTTTTCCCGTCGTATGGTATATTGGACTTTGTTTCTAAGAGTACGGTATGCGCTGAGATCCCGCTTTTTATGTGCTTTATCTCTGTCTCTCATAATTTCAAGTATTTCCTGGGTGATCCAAGGTGGCTTGACGTGGTGTTTTACTCGAACTTCCTTGATTGGCACATGTCTATCAAAAACGTCAATAAATGTTTTCATCCAGAATTCCAGAGCATCATCCGGGTCAGGAAGCTGACAAACATTGTCTAGAGGTGAACTGAGCAAGTCCTGTAAAAATGCGTTTTGGTTGAAATGTTTGTAACTTCTATATTTTACACTTATGTGTTTATGTTTAGGAGTTTTAATTCCTTGTTTAGACCACGTGCAGCATATTGGGTAGTGATCGCTCATTGCACAATTGGGTACAGCGCATTCTATGATGTTGTCTGAGCAAGTTACATAAATGTGATCTATGACTGTTGAAGATGACTTTGTTACTCTAGTAGCCTGTTGTACTATTTGTTGGAAATTGTATGATGCAATTATATTTCCCCATATTATGTTGGATTTGTTGGTGTCAATGTTAAAGTCTCCGAGTAGTATAATTTCCTTCCCGGAAGCGAAAACAACATCCATCATGGTAGTGAAGTTTTCGTACCAGACGTGTCCAGCACTGGGATTTCGATAGAGGTAGCCAATTATCAGGGGTGTGCGGTTTTGAAGTTTTAGCTCTAACCACATACATTCTATTTCGCAAGTTTCAAAGTCTAGCCTACGGTGAGCATTTAGTAAATTAGAAACATAGGTTACTATGCCTGTCTCTTGTTTCCTACAGGGATCCCTTCTAAAAACTTTGTACCCTTTAATAGATATGTCCTCATCTGAAATGTTATCATTAAGTCTACTTTCACTAAGGCCGAATAAATGAAAATTTTGATTAAGAATAGAAGATAACTCTGGTAGCTTGTTAAATAAGCTGCAAATGTTTAAGTGTCCAAGGCGTATTCCTGACTTACTGAGCCAGTGTTGCCACTTCTCAGACATTTCATCCATGAAGAAAGTGTAAATTAGTCAATGTTAAGCAAAAATACAAGATCATTAAAAAAAAAAAAATCACAATTACATTAACTTACAAAATATCAGTAATACAAATAGATATGTAAATGACAATATTATAACGATATAACTAATTACACCAACGAATATAATGCAAACACGGAACAAAACGAATTAAAGAACATACAACAAATAATTAACCTGAAGAAAAAAAACTACTTCACAAGCTAAGTAACCAACTGTTATTCAAAAGAATTAATAAATGACCATACAAGTCAATGTCTCTGTTTAAAGCGGAGTATCCCACACGGGAAATAAAACGTTAAACAGTAAGCAGAAGGAAGAACAGTGAAGACCCCCTCACTCACAGTAAAAACACAATGAAAAGTATTATAAAGCTATACAGCTAAGTACTATCAATTAATATAAAGTCAAAACAAGTCAATGTTTGTAGTTGCTTATAACCTAATACGTTACTAGATCAAGTAGTAACCAAATATGCAGATAAACGTTCAAGGAGAAGCTCTTTCTTGTACCGAGATCCGGTGTAGCTTTGTGCTAAGTTGCTAGTAAATACCAGGTTGTGTTGGTTGTTGGTATAGCGACATTATAAGTGCTTGGCGAAGTGTAGCTGGGCTATACCGTGTGAGGTGCAACCATTCTGGGTTACAATGAAATGGGTACTGATGATGTCTCATGGGTATGTAATGACTACCAACTAGAGCCTCTGGTTGGTGGCTAACAGGAGGTTGTGGTGGCACATCGTTGTTGCTGAGAGTTGGTTCCTTTCTGGGGAGAATAGGAAAAATATCTTCGTAATTATTACCCTCCTGTGTGAAAGTATTTAACGGACTTGGTGTAGTGGTAGTGTCCCGTCTGGCTTGGATTTCAGGTGCAGTGGTTATGAGTGGTCTGCACACTTCTGTCCTATTAGTACTTGATGTGACGGGAGTATGTCGTCTGGCTTGAGTTTCAGGAGTAGCTAAAAGTGTCCGGCGCGATCCCGTATTGGATGTATGGTATGTCCGTTCAGGATATTTGATATTCTTGGCGAGAAAACTGGTGCCCAATGTAGACAAATGTATTTGATCCTTATAAAGACTCTTTTTTGGTGCACCAGCCTGTGAAGTGAATGATGCTGTGTTGTTGATGAATTGTATTATGTTTTGAGAACAGAACTTCTGCAAAATGTTGTTATTTATGTCAGCTAGACGGCGCTGCTGTCCATAACTTGGTGATATGATGGAGGAGAAGAAAATGGATGAGTTAGGAAAAGTGTGACGTAATCCGTTCAAGAGTGTCAGTAGTTGAGACCCTGTGATTTGTTGGTTGTTCATGGTGTCGGTGATACCAATATGTACGCTTGCCCTTCTAACGCTATGATTAACAGCCAACGTGCTAATCTTGTCTGTTAGCCGGTCTACACCAGCCCCAGGCAGTGGGATTATTGAAACAATGTCTTTGTCTGACGTGGCCATCCTGTCGCTGTATAAACCTTTCATTAAGGAATCGCCTAGTATAATATGTGTACAGTCAGGTCGTGCTGTCTGTACATGTTGGTTTTCAGCACGTCTCGACCGTTGTTTCATCCATTTCCGATTATCAGCAGTCTTTATGTCTCCATGTGGTTCTCTCGATGTATCTTGTAGGCTTGTCTTGCCCGTTGGCAGCATGTTAGAGCACTGTAGGTTTTCTGGTGACTTTTCTTGAAGTACTTCGAACCTATTGCTTATTTTGACGGCAATGGGGTAGACTGCTTGTTGTTGTTTATCTTCGTCTGCGCATTGAGGTGTTTGTTGTTGTTTATCTTCCTCTGCGCATTGAGGTGTTTTCATAGCGCTTATCTGTTCTGGGTGGGATTGTGCTTCCCCAAGATTTCCTAAGGATGAAGCGGTTGCTTGGGAATTACATGCTTCTTCGGTTTGGTTGGTAGAGGACACATTCTGTAAGATTTGAACTGTATTTCTCAGCAGTAAATTTTCATCTCGAAGGAGTGCGACTTCTGTCTTGAGAGCATTGTAATCACTGCTTATCTTGTTGTTTGCTTCAATGTTGGTTGAAACAGTGACAATGAGCGCCTTCAGTGATTGTTCTAGTTCCTCAATGCGCTGTTTACAGTCGCACGAATGTCCATTGATAGTTAAGATGCTATTGTTATCTGAGGCAGGTACTTCTTCAACAATGTCAACATTGGGTTCTATGTTGTTTTGGATACGCTCCATTGGGTATTCAATGGCCAAGAGCACTGGTGGTTTGGCAGGCCTCGTGTTGATGTTGTCATGTATACTCATCGTATGAGTTAATTGACGAACATTGTTAGCTGGTGTGCTGTCGACAGCTGTAGTTGTGGGCTGCGTAGATTCGGTGAATGTCTGTGTCGAATTTTCAAGTTCAACAAAATCTACTTTTAGCCAGGAATTAATGTTTTCATTACTGCCCTGTGTCATGAGTTTATTTTTACTGCGGTACAAATGTATCGTAATCACTGGCGTCGTAATCAGATCCTCAACGTGGGCCCCGTGCTTATCTTGCCTGTGTTCAATTAGTTCAAGCCTGTAGTAGTTGAGTAGGCAAGTTCGGAATGCCTCATAATGGAGTGTGTTGTTGAAGGAAACAGTAACACACTGTCCTGAGTTGGTGTGTTTGACGACTAGGCCGTTGGGATTTATGCACTTGGATAGCTTATTCTTCACGGCCCTCTCTTTGTTTAGTGTGTAAGTTTTATTGGCAGTCGATCGTAAACCTGAGCGAGTCCTTTCACCATTCACTTCCAATACGGAGCACTCTCCTTCCCCTGACATTATTGCATAATATTACGAATAACTAAACTTGAAGAACGCAGTAATCGCATTGTTATCTAGCCACGCCGCGGGCAATTTGAGGTCCCGTGGTTGTATCTGACACGCCTCGTGCACTTGATTGGTTAAAATTTAATAGTGTTCAACTATCACTCGAAATGAATATTATATATAACACACATTTTTGCGATAATCAACACTTGTATTAATCTAAAAACTATTTAACCACATCCTCAGAATCACAACGAGCACATTGATATAAAAATCCATGATAGGTGATTCAGCTTGCAGTAATAATAATCCGAGAAGTAAGAGATACGAAAACACGTCTTCACTCTCCGGAGACACGAGGAGAGAGGAGAGAGAGAGAGAGAGAGAGAGAGAGAGAGAGAGAGAGAGAGAGAGAGAGAGAGAGAGAGAGAGCGAGAGCCAAAACAAAGACTGAAGTTAGCTGCATTAGGTAGTAACTTCATAACAGTCACAATGAATGTATTTCGCGTGGGCGAGATTTGGGGGTGGAGTTTAAACACACTTTTGACTTGGTCATGGTCATAATATCTACTTCTCGGCTGACAAAGACACTGATCTACGAGATACAGCCTCCCTTTGTGCTGGGTAGCTCAATGAACCATTGTCCCCGACTGTGGTAATATTTCCCAAACCCTGTTGACAAAGAAGGAAAATGTGCTGATTCATTCTCCCCCATGACGGGTATGGCAAATATATAAAGGATCTCCAAGCCTAAATAAACAAATTGAACTGACACAAACTGTCCATGTTTTTTTTTTGTTGCTATGTGAATGCACCATGCACTGTT
>OY992897.1:16210848-16268348 GCA_963921405.1 Cepaea hortensis
TTGACTTCACAACCACAAATGGAGACTAGGACTTAAAACTTAACATCGAAACTGGAACTGAACAAGTGACAAATGACGTGGATTCTTAGAAAGATTGCATCAGACAAAGCTCGGAACCCCATTGGTTGGGAGAGACATGTGACACCGCTTTCGCGCCAACGCCGGTATAAATTATGATAAGCAGCCCACTCTTGCAAAAACATGCCTGGCGAAAAGACGTCAGAAATTGTGTGACCAAAAATTCAATGGGCAAGGCAGAAGTCTGGATCCGAGGTACGTTTGTTAGTCCCGTGATTAAACTAAGAACCCGATGTATCAAGTATCAAGTAATGTAAACCCGTGTTTGTGATGTCAATTGAAATGTATTATTATTAATTAAAACCTCTGAAATGTAAAAATGCTCGACTGTAGATTCTAACGACGCAAAGCCATTCCCGGGCAAAATGACTCTCTAATATTCTCTTAGATAGAACTGCCATCTCTGATATTCTTAAAGATAATTATTAACTTTAAGAAGTGCATTATACTACTACATTCTATTCTAAACAACTGTGAGAAGTGATGATTCTAAAGCAATCTTGTGCATTTCACCAGAAACACTGATAAAAGATGCTATCACTATCTACAGCTGAAATGACAGTTCGTGTACTAGAATAAGTGCCTTGTTCTAAAACAGACTTATCTATGCCTATTTACAATTTAGAAAGCTGAAAGAGAAATCAATCTTTCCTTTCTCCTTCATCTATTGAATTAATAGGGTTTGGCGGAATAAATATTTATATTTATGTCAAATTTAATTAGATAAGGGCACACATGAATTGCAACACATGAGAAAGTTGTGCTTCGCGGAACACCATCACGCGCAGTGAACTTAACTCATTACTCAACATAATTTAAAACACAACACCACTCCACACCACTCATCACCACACAACCCAACACTCAACATCACAACAACAACAGGTAATGGAAGAGAGTTATTAGACACAAGAAGAAGAAGTAGTTAATTGGGAAAACACAGAGAATTATTTATACACATTGTAAACACCATTTAGTGGAAGAAATGTTCTAAATGTATGTCATTTATTTACATGCATCTTGACATATTCTCACTCTTGTCAATGTCTTACTGTACACGTTCACTGACCCCGGTCAAATGAGAACTTACATACAGCAGGAACAAGTTGATACAAGGCGTACACCGTGTGATAAACTCTGACCACCCCAACTTAACCCAACACTAGCTTAGAGAGAAAAGGAGGGGAGGGGAACTAGTTCCTACTTCAGGAATTTAGATTTCTTCCGACCTACTTCTTATTATTGTATTGGTAGGAATGTATATATTTATGCGAATATTCATCAGTGATCTTGGTGGCTACATACCAACAACCACCCAACACATCAGCAAATTAACCACCTAGATCAGACCTGAGAGAGGGAAGCCGAGAGAAAGAGATGAACCACAAGTGAGATGGAGGATGACTTGGCTATGAACAGAGCATGGGGAGGCCTTCAGTGGAGCTATACGGGCAGACCTGAAGTGGATCCATCAGTCAATGGACCCTGGCTTACCTAATCTTCCAGTCACCAGGTTACCTTTCTAAATTGGTACACCACACCCAATTTCAGGAAAACTGATATTTAATTGTTGAGACATCACCATCACACTTAATATGTACAACATCAAAATGTTTACTATGTTTTCACACTTTTTGACATCTCATATATTGATGCTTTTTATTGATTGTCTGGGACAATGGTCCAAAGTGCAACTGTTCTATTACTTTGTGTAAATCACAATAGAGATGTATGTACTGACCAGAAGGCTCGGGCCAGTCAATAAATGATTAACATGAATTGACCTTCTGTTAATTTGTCAGTTCCAACCTATCTGTGTCAACAACTTCTTTGTACATCATGTTGTCAGAATCTGATGTGATTGTTTATGTGTTTGATTGTTTAAAGATAAATTAACTCATAATGACTTACTGAATGGGGAAATAAAAAGACTCTAGATCTATCAACTGCTCAACATCCATGTTTTCTTCATCTAAATCAGGCTGAGAAAATTCTCCAGACTTTCCTCAGATTTGATAAACTAAAAGGGGGCTCCAGAGCTATCAGAATCATTGGAGAAGGGGCAGATTCCCAGTTAGTAAATTACCATTCTTACCAGGGCCATAATCTATATCTCCTAGACAATACTTAATAGAACGAGGCCTGCAGATAACTCAAGGTTCATATTCTGGGGTTATTGAAGATAGAAGAGGATGGGGCTCTACTTCTTTTGTTAGAGATGGGGCATGCACTACAGTGATCTCCCACTCCCTTCAAAAATATATGACATATTGTGGGCTAAGTCCTGGATGGTTCCCATATATATTAACCTTTAAACAATTACATTAACACAGATATCTTTGGATTTTGAACATTGTCATTTTCTAGAATGTTTAACAGATACCATGTGGGGTATTGATTGACAGCCACATGATATGAATGACATTTATAGATAAATAAGAGTAGGTGACTGATTTTTACTCCTGGAGAAGGGGGCCATGTTCCAATAGGCTTATACTTCAGAGAGGAGTGCGCCAGGAGAAATATATAGTGTGTATCTACTCTACCAACACTACTTCTCTTTCAGAGAAGGTGTTCTTTTCCTGTGGAGTCTGAACTTAACAGCATTTCATCAACCACCGGAAAATCTTATCCGTTGGGAAAACTCTGTCTAATTTCAGATTCTTTTCTTTACTAGGAATTAAATCTGGTTATTTCAGTGCCTGCTGCCTTTGGCTTTTCCAGCATTGACAGACAGACATAACATAGGGTGTTTTTAATATTGCACATGCTCTGTTGTATATTTGCAGATCAGGGACTGACAAGCTTACGCGGATCAGACTAACTGCAATTATAATTTTGGAAGAACAAAGCAATAAATTATAGACATGGCGGAAACTGCAAAGTTTAGAGCCCAAATAACAGAAACGGGTAGAGAATGCGGGTTAGATGGCCTTGAGCTAGCTAACTATGTTTCAGATGCATTCGACAAAAGAGAAAGACTGCAGGCTGAATTGGCTCTCAAAGAAAAACAGTTTCAAACAGAATTGGAGGAGAAAGAGAAACGACTACAGGCTGAAATGGAAGATAAGGAGAGAGAGCGTCAACACCAACTGGAGTTGAGGAGAATGGAGATTGAAGTGGAGATCCGGAGAATAGAAAAAGGGAGTGGTCCTACACCCTCAACCTCATTAGGATCGCCAGTGACAGAACCACCTCACGGCTCTCAACTTAATTCAGGAGCTATGTCATTTCCTCTGGACCCCTTTAATGAACAGACTGACCACATCGAAGGATTTTTATCACGCTTCGAGGCAATGGCTGTCAGCTGTGGGCTTGAGGAAAGTAGATGGGCGACGAAGTTAGCGCAGGCCTTAAGATCCACGGCGTATGAAGTGTTCTCAAGACTCACTAGAGAGGAACAACAGAACTACACAACACTTAAGACGGCACTCTTGAGCCGATTCGAAGTGGACGCCGAATCTTATAAACTCAGGTTCAAAGCCGCAAGGAAGGAACCGGGTGAGAGTTACGCGCAACTAGTCGAAAGATTGAAGTCATACATACAAAGATGGACTTGCTTGGGAGGATTTGAGGAAAATTATGAAGGACTCCGTGAAATGATTATCATTGATCAGATCAGGGGGAAAATGCAGAACGAAATGAAGGCATTCTTAACCCAAAACGGGGCTGACCGCCTGGAAACTATAATCATCCTGGCAGAGAGATTTGAGAAATCTCAAAAGGAGATGGGAGGAAAGGGACGTTCGAACAACACCCCCTCTCAAAACAAAACTCCACAGCCAAAAGAGGGTGAAAACACGGTAGCCACCGGGAAAAAGGGAAAATCCCAGAAAAACACTCAAAATTCAGTCCAAACAGCGCCGAGGGAGGACAAACCATTCTGTACCCATTGCAAGATTAGAGGTCACACATTTCAGAATTGCAGGAAGAAGCCACCTCCACACACAGCGGCATGTTTGGCCAACCGAAAAGAGAAAAAAGTGAGCACTGGTGAAACGTCCAAACAGACACCTCATCAAGACACCTCATCTCGTATTCCGGTTGTGGAATCCATCTTACTAAATGGATTCAAAACGACCTGTTTATATGATACTGGATTATCATATGACTGTGTTGTCTCATCATCCTTAGTTCACCCTGAACAGGTGACAGAGGATATAGTGGAATTACATGGACCACTGAAGAGTTCAACAAATATGTCTCTTCCAGTGGCAAAAGTGAACATAGCCTCGCGGTATGTCACTGGGACGATCAAGGCAGCAATCTTGGACGATCCGATATATCCTGTAATCCTCGGCTGTAGATTTATCGTTCTAGGAGAACCTGTTCAACCTGTGGCGATGGCGACCATGACCACTCGATCCCAGGCAACAAAAACTCCAGAAACAACTACGCCAATCCCTCGAACGGAGGAACTGAAGAGGGCACAAGAAGCCGACAGCACCTTGGAACCCTGCTTCAGAAAACTGCCAAAATCACATTTACCTCTACGTAAAGGTGATCTGTTCATGAAGTCAGCACTTCTTTACAGAAAAGCAGGACGAGCTGGACAAGAGTTTAATCAACTCGTTGTACCAACTCAATACAGGACTCAGATCTTAGAGATGGGTCACAGTCTACCATTCAGTGGGCACATGGGTATCAACGCTACTACACAGCGGATTACCACTCACTACTTTTGGCCAGGGATGAATTCAGACATACAACGGTTTGTAAAATCATGCCCACAGTGTCAGAAAGTATCACCAAAACACCGGACACCACCGGCAATGTTGGGTGAATCGCCAATCACTGGAATTCCATTTGAGAAAGTGGCAGTAGACATAATCGGACCTCTCTCAGCAACGAAGAGGCGAAACCGATTCATATTAACGCTTGTGGACACAACAACCATGTGGGCCGAAGCAGTTCCTATGCCCAGCTGTGACTCCAAACACGTCGCTGATGCATTATTAGGAATATTCACACGTCTAGGATTCCCACAAAGGATCTTGACGGACAACGGTTCACAGTTTCGTGGTAAGCTCATGGAAGAGACCTTCAGACTTTTTCATGCACGCCATATCTTCAGTTCACCATATCACCCTCAGTCAAATGGACTTGTGGAAAGGTGGAACGGGACATTGATTAGTATCCTGTGCAAAATTGCCCAGGAGAAGACAGAGGATTGGGACTTGTATTTACCTGCAGCTTTATTTGCTTACAGGGAAGTACCCCATCACTCAACAGGTTTTGCTCCAGCCACACTGTTGTTTGGACGACCGATCAAAGGACCCCTTGAGGCGTTACTGCGAACATGGACTGATAATACTACAGATGATACAGTCGTGACTGCATCTACATATGTTGCCGAGTTGAAAAATCGTTTACAACACAGTTGGAAACAAGCGAATGTCAATCTACGTCAAGCCAGACGAAGAATTGCTCGTAACTTCAACCGCAAGGCAAAGGATAGAGAGTTAGAGGTAGGAGAGAAGGTGATGTTGCTGCTTCCAACCAGTCAGAATAAGCTGCAAATAGGATGGAGAGGACCTTATGTAGTGACGGAGAAGATTTCACGTACCAACTACAGAATTTCAGTCAAAGGCAAGATGAAAGTATTTCACATAAAACTCTTGAAGAAATATCATGAAAGACCCTCAACCACCGAACCTGCACATCTGATGGCCATGAGTGTGGCTACTGAAGTCGAAGAAGGATCAACAATGGGAGTCGAGTGCCAACTGCAAGCCAAAGAGACCTTTAAGGATGTGGAAATCAATCCCAACTTAACAAAGGATCAGCAAAAGCAGATTAGGGAACTTATGGCAAAATATGCAGAAGTACTTACTGATAAGCCAGGAAGAACTGATTTGGAGGAATTTGACATGAAGTTGAATGACACAGTGCCTGTGCGAGTCAAGACTTACCCAGTTCCTTATGCAAAGCAAAAGACTTTAGAGGAAGAAATACAACAGCTGCTCACCGCAGGAATAATCTCACCATCTGAATCACCTTACAGTGCTAGCGTCGTCTTATTGAGAAAGCCAAGTGGAGAACATAGATTGTGCATCGATTATCGACAGCTCAATGCTATAACTGAATTCCAAGCAGAACCCCTGCCTGATCAGAATAAACTCTTCACAGCACTCAACCGAGCTAAGTACTTTACTAGGATTGATCTCAGTAAGGGATATTACCAGATTCCTGTAAAACCGGAAGTTAGACCATGGTTAGCTTTCAGCACGCCTGGAGGACACTATGAGTTCAACGTTCTTCCATTCGGATTAAGTAATGCTCCCAGCGTCTTTACACGTATGATGAGAAAATTACTTGACCCACTACAGCATCCAGACATCAGTCACTTCATGGATGACATCCTGATCGCAACTGAAACATTTGAAGAGCATGTAGAAACCCTGCATCTTTTGTTCAGGCGCCTCAGAGAAACTGGATTGACGGCTAGACCAAAGAAGTGTCAGATAGGATTCCAAGAATTGGACTTTCTAAGTCATAAGATATCTCATGGACTGATAACTCCACAAGAGGGAAATGTGGACAAACTCCAGAGAGCACCTCGTCCAAAAACAAAGAAGGATGTAAGATCATTTGTATCCTTATGTGGATTCTATCAAAAATACATCAAGGACTTCAATACTCTGTCAGCACCTTTAACGGATCTTACCAAACAGGGGAAACCAGAGAAAGTCACTTGGTCAGCTGACTGTGAGAGAGCCTTCACAGCATTAAAGCAGGCATTAACTGCTCATCCAGTCTTACATCTACCAGACCTCGACCAACCATTCGTGCTGCGCACCGATGCCAGTAACATAGGAATTGGGGCAACGCTGTTGCAGAGAAAGAGAGATGTACCATCAGAGCTATTCCCTGTAGCTTATGCTAGCAGGAAATTGAATGCAGCAGAGAGAAAATACAGTACTATCGAGAGAGAATGTCTTGCGCTCGTATGGAGTGTACAGAAATTTCAAGCATACCTATATGGCAGACACTTCACAGTGCAATGTGACCATCAACCACTCATGTTTCTCGCAGCATCTAAGACTCTGAATGCCCGACTTATGAGGTGGTCGCTGCTTCTTCAACCTTACTCGTTCCAGGTTGAGTATGTTCCTGGGAAAATGAATGTGGGAGCGGACTTCCTGAGTCGACACCCAGTGCCTGATGAACCAGGCCAATCAGATGCAGAAGAGAATACAAAGGAGGAAAAATGGGAACAGCTTGATAACTGAAAATGTTGGAAACATAGTTCCATACCATAGAACAATCTGGAGTGGGGCCATGTGGCATAACGCAACCAACATTATTCATTTACCAACAAGTGCCGCAAAAAGAGGAAACAACATTAAACGAAATTGACTTCACAACCACAAATGGAGACTAGGACTTAAAACTTAACATCGAAACTGGAACTGAACAAGTGACAAATGACGTGGATTCTTAGAAAGATTGCATCAGACAAAGCTCGGAACCCCATTGGTTGGGAGAGACATGTGACACCGCTTTCGCGCCAACGCCGGTATAAATTATGATAAGCAGCCCACTCTTGCAAAAACATGCCTGGCGAAAAGACGTCAGAAATTGTGTGACCAAAAATTCAATGGGCAAGGCAGAAGTCTGGATCCGAGGTACGTTTGTTAGTCCCGTGATTAAACTAAGAACCCGATGTATCAAGTATCAAGTAATGTAAACCCGTGTTTGTGATGTCAATTGAAATGTATTATTATTAATTAAAACCTCTGAAATGTAAAAATGCTCGACTGTAGATTCTAACGACGCAAAGCCATTCCCGGGCAAAATGACTCTCTAATATTCTCTTAGATAGAACTGCCATCTCTGATATTCTTAAAGATAATTATTAACTTTAAGAAGTGCATTATACTACTACATTCTATTCTAAACAACTGTGAGAAGTGATGATTCTAAAGCAATCTTGTGCATTTCACCAGAAACACTGATAAAAGATGCTATCACTATCTACAGCTGAAATGACAGTTCGTGTACTAGAATAAGTGCCTTGTTCTAAAACAGACTTATCTATGCCTATTTACAATTTAGAAAGCTGAAAGAGAAATCAATCTTTCCTTTCTCCTTCATCTATTGAATTAATAGGGTTTGGCGGAATAAATATTTATATTTATGTCAAATTTAATTAGATAAGGGCACACATGAATTGCAACACATGAGAAAGTTGTGCTTCGCGGAACACCATCACGCGCAGTGAACTTAACTCATTACTCAACATAACTTAAAACACAACACCACTACACACCACTCATCACCACACAACCCAACACTCAACATCACAACAACAACAGGTAATGGAAGAGAGTTATTAGACACAAGAAGAAGAAGTAGTTAATTGGGAAAACACAGAGAATTATTTATACACATTGTAAACACCATTTAGTGGAAGAAATGTTCTAAATGTATGTCATTTATTTACATGCATCTTGACATATTCTCACTCTTGTCAATGTCTTACTGTACACGTTCACTGACCCCGGTCAAATGAGAACTTACATGCAGCAGGAACAAGTTGATACAAGGCGTACACCGTGTGATAAACTCTGACCACCCCAAGTTAACCCAACACTAGCTTAGAGAGAAAAGGAGGGGAGGGGAACTAGTTCCTACTTCAGGAATTTAGATTTCTTCCGACCTACTTCTTATTATTGTATTGGTAGGAATGTATATATTTATGCGAATATTCATCAGTGATCTTGGTGGCTACATACCAACAACCACCCAACACATCAGCAAATTAACCACCTAGATCAGACCTGAGAGAGGGAAGCCGAGAGAAAAAGATGAACCACAAGTGAGATGGAGGATGACTTGGCTATGAACAGAGCATGGGGAGGCCTTCAGTGGAGCTATACGGGCAGACCTGAAGTGGATCCATCAGTCAATGGACCCTGGCTTACCTAATCTTCCAGTCACCAGGTTACCTTTCTAAATTGGTACACCACACCCAATTTCAGGAAAACTGATATTTAATTGTTGAGACATCACCATCAAACTTAATATGTACAACATCAAAATGTTTACTATGTTTTCACACTTGTTGACATCTCATATATTGATGCTTGTTATTGATTGTCTGGGACAATGGTCCAAAGTGCAACTGTTCTATTACTTTGTGTAAATCACAATAGAGATGTATGTACTGACCAGAAGGCTCGGGCCAGTCAATAAATGATTAACATGAATTGACCTTCTGTTAATTTGTCAGTTCCAACCTATCTGTGTCAACAACTTCTTTGTACATCATGTTGTCAGAATCTGATGTGATTGTTTATGTGTTTGATTGTTTAAAGATAAATTAACTCATAATGACTTACTGAATGGGGAAATAAAAAGACTCTAGATCTATCAACTGCTCAACATCCATGTTTTCTTCATCTAAATCAGGCTGAGAAAATTCTCCAGACTTTCCTCAGATTTGATAAACTAAAAGGGGGCTCCAGAGCTATCAGAATCATTGGAGAAGGGGCAGATTCCCAGTTAGTAAATTACCATTCTTACCAGGGCCATAATCTATATCTCCTAGACAATACTTAATAGAACGAGGCCTGCAGATAACTCAAGGTTCATATTCTGGGGTTATTGAAGATAGAAGAGGATGGGGCTCTACTTCTTTTGTTAGAGATGGGGCATGCACTACAGTGATCTCCCACTCCCTTCAAAAATATATGACAGGTGTATGGGGAGATGTGTTTGTGGGTGGGGATGTGTGTTTGTCTAGGTGGTTGTGGGTGAGTGGGTGGAGGAGGATATGTTGGTGGATGATTGATGGTGGGTTATGGGATGGGTGGGGTATATGTGTTGGTGGGGAGATGTGGGTGTGGGGATATGTGGTGGGTGGGAGATGTGTGCAGGTGGGGGTGGTTGTGGGTTTGGGGATGTGTGTGTGGTTGAGGGATGTGTATGGGTGTGGGATGTTAGGGTGGATGGGTGGGGAGTGTGTGTGGGTGAGAGATGTGTGGGTGAATGTGTGTGGGGGATGTGTGTGGGTTGGGGAGGGGTGTGTGATGGGTGTGGGTGGTGGATTTGGAGATGTGTGTTTGGGTGGGGGATATGTCTGGCTGGGTGGGGGTGTGTGTGGCTTAATGGAGGATGTATGTGTGGGTAGTGAGGGTGATTGTAGTTGGGGGATGTGTGGATGGGTAGGAGATGTGTGGATAGATGTGTGTGTGGGTGAGGGATTTGTCTTTGAGATGTGTGTGGGTGTGGTGTTGTGTGGGAGGGGAGCTGGGTGTGGATAAATGATGTTTGTGTGGGTGGGTGAAGGTGTGGTTGGGTTTGCGGGTGGGTGAAGGATGTGTGTGAGGGTGGGGGATGTGTGCTTAGATGGGTGGTTGGGATGTGTGAGTGTGTGTGGGTAGATAGGAGACGTATGTGTTGATGAGTGGGTAAGGGATGTGTGGGTGTTAGTGGTTGAGGGATAAGTACGTGTGTCTAGGGATGTATGAGAGGGTGAATGTATGGGTTGGGGATGTGTGTGTGGGTTGTGTGTACGTGGATGGGAGGTATGTGTTTGTGAATGAGGAATGTGTTGGTGGGTGGGGATGTGTGTGAGGGATGTTTGTATGGTTGGGGAGATTGTGCGTGGGTGGGGATGTGTGTGTGTATGGGTAGGGGTGTGTGGTTAAGGGATGTGTGGCTGGGGGAATGGGTGGATGGAGGATGTGTGGTTGGGTAGAGGATGTGTGGGTGGGTGATTGTATATGAGTAAGGGTGTGTGGTTAAGGAATGTTTGGTTGGGGGATGGGTGGGTAGAGGATGTGTGGGTGGGTAGATGGCATGTGGGTGGGTGAGTGTTTGCAGGTTAGGAGATGGTGGGGGATGTTTGTAGAAGTGGGCTCGGGATCTGTGAGTGGGCTGGGGGAGATGAGAGATTATGTGGGTGAGTGCGGATTTTGTGTGTGGGTAGGTGCGGAATATGTGAGTTGACGGGGAGATGTGTGTGTGGCTGAGGAATGTGTGTTTGGCTGGGTGGTTGGAGGTGTGTGGGTGGAGGAGGATATTGGGTGAGTGATTGTTTGTGGGAAATGGGACGGGTAGAGGATATGTGAGTGGGTGGGGAGATGTGTGTAGGTGGGGGATGTGTGGGTTATTGAATGTATGTATGCTTGGGGTGTGGTTGGATGGGATGTGTGGTGGGTGAGAGGTGTGTGTGGGTGGAGAGATGTTTAGGTGTAGGGATGTGGTGGATGTGTGGGGGAATGTATTGTATGTGTGTGTGGTTGGGTGTGGGAGTTGGAGTGAATGGGGGATGTGTGGGTGGGTGGTGGATGTGTCTCATAACATAGTAATATGCATTGTTTATGTTTACAAAATTCATGTGACAATGTTTTTTTCCTATGCACTGTTGATGAAAGAAAGATGAGTGATTGGAAGGGCCGAATGTAAGACGGGCCTGCGTGCCCACTTTGTTCCATCCATCCATCATGTGCCATACCGGTAAGCGTGGGCGGTCATGTTCTGCCATCTCACTCGATCACCAGAGTCGTGGATCAGCTCCGTGTTTCTGTCTCGACCATGCCACAAGGCCAAGCCATCCAGGTACTTGCTTCTAGGTCTTCCCCTTGGTCTGTTCCCCTCGATCTTACCAGTTGTCACCAAATTCTCCAATCCATTTCTTCTCATAACATGCCCAAAAAATTTTGACTGTCTACGTCTAATTTCTCTAATCAATTTACGATCTTCATTTGTTTCTTGAAGGACTTGTTCATTGGTCTTTCTGGCTGTCCATGGTATTCTTTGCATTTTCCTCAGAAACCACATCTCTACAGCCATCAGATGTTATTCACCCTGACTGCTCATTGTCCACGCTTCACATCCAT
Organism: Cepaea hortensis; assembly: GCA_963921405.1. NCBI lineage: Eukaryota > Metazoa > Mollusca > Gastropoda > Stylommatophora > Helicidae > Cepaea > Cepaea hortensis. The sequence continues at coordinate 16,222,776 of OY992897.1, forward strand.
ATAAAAGTACAGGTTCAATGTAGCATTTCAATACTCTTTTTCTCGTTTCAATTGACATCTTTTTATTGTTCAATATGTTTTTCATCTTGCTAAAGGCTACTTTTGCCATGGCGATTCTTGTTCTAATCTCTTCAAGGCATCTCCCATCAGATGTTATTACTGTTCCGAGATAATTGTACCTGCTCACTTGTTGAAGAATATTCTCATTTACTTGTATATTACATTGTGGTATTTCGTCCTTCCTAGTGACGACCATAATCTGTGTCTTTTTACAATTTAATTCTAACCCTAGTTGTTCACTGTGTGTAACAATCGCATCTACTAAATTTTGCAGGTCCTGTTCATTGTCTGCAATCAAAACTGTATCATCTGCATATCTAATGTTATTGATGGATCGTCCCCCAATGTTGATTCCTTCCATATCTTCAATATTTCTGAAAATACTTTCACTGTACAGGGAAAACAGATCTGGAGACATTACACATCCCTGTCTCACACCCCTTGTAATAGGCTGATATTGGCTTACTTCATTATCAACTCTTATGGCAGCTTGTTGTTTCCAATATATGTTTTTCACAAGTCTAAGATCTTTTCCATCAATTTGTAGATCTTCAAGCATCCTTATCATGTTGACATGTCTCACTTTATCAAAAGCCTTTGTGTAGTCAATAAAGCAAAGGTGTAGATCTTTGTTTACTTCTATAGAACGTTCGATTATGTTTCTCAGTATATACACAGCATTTACTGTACCCTTTCCTTCCACAAACCCACATTGTTCTTCTCCTATTTCAGGTTGTATTTTCCTCCTAACTCTGTGCATGATAATTCTTAGCAAAATCTTCGTGATGTGACTCATTATACTAATTGTTCGATGTTGATCACATTCCAAGGCTCCTGATTTCTTTGGGATTGCAATAAATACAGAATTACATAACTCCTGAGGTATATATCCAGTAGCATATATTGTATTAAGCAGACTGGTAACTTTATCTATTCCATATTCTTCTAAAGCATTAATCATTTCTGTTGTGACGCTGTCTGAACCGGGGGTCTTGCCAGATTTCATATGGTTAAGAGCATTCTGATCCTCCATCTTTAAAATTGCTGGTCCTTCATTATTATTTTGAACATCATACTGTTCGTCTCTGTTATCGTCATACAGGTTTTTCACGTAATCTGGCCATTCATGTAATATCTGATCTTTTTCTATTATGACTCTTCCATCTTTTGTCTTTAGGCAGCCTGCTGATGTACGTGTTCTTTGATTAGTAAGCTCCTGAATTCTTTTGTGCATTAGTTTCGCATTGTTACTGTTGTGTTGTTTTTCAATTTCTCTGCAATTTTTCTCAAGCCATGTTTCTTTTGCCTCCTTACATAAGGTTCTCACTTTTCTGTGAATTTCTTCATATTTGGCAGGATTATTTTTGTTCTGTCTTCTTGTTTCCATTAGTTGTAAAATTTCTTCAGTCATCCATGTCTTACGGCCCACTTTCTTTACTTTTGGAATAGTTTTTTCTGCTGCGCAACTGATTGAATTCTTCATCGTTTCCCATTGATCATCTACATCTTGAAACAGGATCTCTAGATCAGACAATATATCAAATTTGTTCTTTACTTCTATGTTAAAATTATCTTGTATTTCTTTGTCAGTTTTCAATTTGCACCAGTCATATTTAGGGTTTCCTGCTGTATACTTGACTTTCTTTAACTTTACCCTCAATGTGCCTGTAATTAATCTGTGATCACTGTAACAGTCTGCATTTGGAACTGTTTTTACGACTGTTAACGCATTTCGAAACCTTTTGCTAATCAGGATGTAATCTATCTGGTTTTTAATCCTGCTGTCTGGACTCCTCCATTTCCATAATCTTCTAGGATGCTGTTTAAACCAGGTGTTTCCTACAACCATTTCTTGTTCTTTTGCCCATTCTACAAGTCTGTATCCTCTTTCATTTCTCTCTCCCAAACCATGGTTGCCTACACTGCATCCATCGCCTTGCTGTCCTATTTTTGCGTTGAAATCACCCATTATGATATTTATTTCTGATTTGTTGCAGTTCTTCAAAGCAGACTCCACGTCATTATAAAATTCCTCTATGCTTTCTTCACTGCTTTCACTTGTTGGGGCATATACTTGAATGACATTTATTTTAAAAGGTTTTCCGTTTAATTTTACTAATAGGACTCTGTCTGACACAGCATGATATCCTTTGACAGAATTTGATGTTTGCTTATCTAATATAATGGCTACACCTCTTTGCTGTTCTTCTCCCCCAGAGTAAATAATCTTACAATCCTCTCCTGTCCTTATCCCTGCTCCTTTCCATCTCGTTTCCGATACTCCTAATATGTTAATCTTCCCTCTCTCCATTTCTTTTTTGATGTTTTCTAATTTTCCATCTGCATTCATTGTTCTAACGTTCCAAGTTCCTACTTTCAATGATATTAATCTGTTGCACCTAGTAACCTGTTGACGGTCTGGAGTCACCTGGTGCGCATGACTATCCCTACCGGGCGAGATTGCTCCTATGGAGCATCCATTTACGCCGTTTCTCTGATTATCGATCATTTCACACAACATGATTTTCTTGGCATCTGTAAAGAAGGTAGTTTGCCATTGCTTTCCTTCCTAGCAGTGACCATACTGGTCAGTGACTGTAGCCATTGTCTCCTCAAAATAGAAATCCTCTGCCTACCGTCGTGAAGGTGGAGACCATAACCTACAACTATCTGTTGGCTGCTCTCCATCTTTATCCACCACCTGCACGCATGGCTACATTAGGGCCAATTTTCATTGTCTCAAGTTTTTAAAAAATTAAAATAACATGGTCAATCATATCAAATACTTTCTTGAAATCAATAAACACAGTTCCACATAGACTGTTGTTGTTTATATTCTGGTGCCAATTTTCTATCATGTTTGTTAGGGCCGTATGGCAAGAATATTTTGGTCGAAATCCTGATTGGCTGTCAACAGTAAGCTTGTTGCGAACTAAATACTGTAATGTTACTTTATGGATGTGTTTTTCTAGTGGCTTAGATAGTGATGATAGTAAGGAAATGGGTCTGTAATTGTTTGGGAGATCATTGTTCAATGAACCAGATTTAAGAAGAGGGTACACTTTAGCGATTTTAAGAGCTGATGGAAAGTGGCCTTTGGTGAGACACTGATTATATACATAGGTTAGTGATATACAGATCACTGGCTCAGCACAACGGAGAATGCGGTTGCTGATTCCATCTAACCCAGATGAAGTTGTGTTTTTTAGGTTACTGAGTTAAGTGAATACTTCAGTGATTGTCATTAGCGGTATGTCGGAAAGAATATAAGCCAGGCTAGCGTTGTAGCTAGACGCTCGCCTGTCGGCTCGGTGGTCATAAGTTCGAATCTGCAGCGGGCGGAATTTTGCAATGGATCTGGCCTCCCTGGTCGTCCCTGGCTGATGAAGGCTAATCATCGCAACGTCCTTTGTTCTCCGTCATTGTGTTCTGTAAAACTGTACTACTTCGTATTGTTTAAATTTCCGCAGCTTTACTGTAGACAAGCTATGAAACATCTAATAGCTGTAAAAATGATATTTCTGAGGAGAATGCAAAGAATGCCATAGATGGACAGAAAAACGAATGAGAAAGTCCTTTTAAGAACAATGGTCAATCATACATTACTCATTGCAACAAGCTTCTCAATTAATAAAATAGATTACAAACAGGTATGAAACAGGTTTGCTCACAAGAGAGAGAGAGAGAGAGAGAGAGAGAGAGAGAGAGAGAGAGAGAGAGAGAGAGAGAGAGAGAGAGAGAGAGAGAGCCAAAATAAAGGTGGGCTGCATAGAGTAGTTACTTCAAAACAGTCACAATGTATTTATTTGGGATAGGCGAGGTTTGGGGGTGGAGATGCATGCAGCCTCCCTTTGTGCTAGGAAGCTCAATGAACCTCTATCCGTGACTGTGGTAATATTTCCCAATCCCCGGTGACAAAGAAGGAACATTTACTGATTCATTATTCCCCTATGACAGGTAATGTAAATATGTACATAAAGGACCTCCAAGCCTAAATATTTCTCTTTTATTTTAAAAGACTACTGGCATAATACTCAAAATGTTTAATTGATGACAGTGGTACACATTAGGAATATATATATATATATATATATATATATATATATATATATATATATATATATATATATATATATATATATATATATATATATATATATATATATATATATATATATATATATAAGTATGTGTTTGAACATGCATAGTATGAAGTGTGAGTGTGAACTTGATGGGAGTGGCATCTTGCTTAATCTGTGACATGTTGTGTTAAAAACATATGTGAAATTACGTGTGTGTACACAACCTGTGGTGTTATTGACATATGCAAAATCAGTACTGGAGGCGCTCCTGTCTGGGAAATTGCCAGTACTAAGGACACTACTTCCTGAACTCAGCAGTCAGCATAAAGTCACCACACAGTGGATAATATCCCTCTGTGGAGTACATGGAAACAACAGAGCTGATCGATTGGCTAGGGAAGGAGCAAAGAAAGAACAACCTGATGTCCCCATTACATTCCACCAAAAGATAAGAATGATAACAAAAGTCAGAAGGCCACCAAATCCTACTTAAGACAATTACCACGTTATGGACAGACCAGAACAAGTCATTATTCTGCGTTTCATAACAGGACACAATAGATTGCGCAACCACATGTATACAAAATTCAAGATTGGGGACAAGATTGGGCCATGTGTACATGTGGTTTCGTGTCGCAGACAGCAGAGCACATACTCCAGGACTGCCCAAACTACAACATATCCAGGCGAACCTTCTGACATAGAGAGACAACAGTGGAAGATGAAGTGGCGAACGAAAGAAGAAGCAGAAGAATAAGAAGACGTGTGTGTGCATTGAGTGTTTCGTAGCAAGTATTTGGCCTATGCCTGCTCCGTGGCAAATGTGCTACGGACGCAGTTCGTAATCCCACAAACCTGCTTTCGAAACACTGCTGTGGCGATTTTTACAAATTGGTATGGGTGCTGGACGTTCAGAAAGCACTGGCAAACTACTGAACGTCAACTTGCCAAGATATCATAAACAAGCAAAGCATGATGGGGTTGACTGTGCTGTCCTGAAAGGGATATGGAGCTAACTTCTTGTTTTATGTAATTTGGCCTGCATAACAGGCCGCAAAAAAATCCTCTTAACTTGGCTTTGATTTCGATGATAAATTGTGAAAGCTTACAACCATACATTGTTATGTCGAAGGAAAATAGAAAAGGTATTAGAAAATTCTCACGCACTTAAGATAAAGCCATTAATTTTTCTCAAACTGTGAAGATTTCGTAAATGTTCTATCCCATTGTTGATAGGGGGTCTAACTGTAGCTCATTTGTTTAAAACGTTTGTAAAAGATTATAAAAGATACACAATTATTTAAATTACATAATAAAGTCACGCTATTGTTAGTAATGTCCCTTGTCATCACTTATGTTGTTATGTCCCATTGTATAATTTTAATAACATGCCATTTATTTGAATGTGGTTTTATTTCGTACAAAACAGTGTTTTTGCAAGGTGCGTTGCGTGTTTTCTTTTACATTTACAAAATACAACAAGATCTCCAGATGTCAAATGCAGCAAGATTCTCTAATTGGTTGTGTAATTACTGTATGCCGGTCTCCCTGGCCTAGTTGTTGACGTCTTTCTCCGTAATCCTGTATATCCACGCGAGGAACGTGACCTGCTAGAGAATCGGTAGCGGATCTTGCTGCGTTGGTAACTGAGGGGTATGCGGGCCTGTCGCTCAGAAAGCAATGGCAATCTACTGAGCGTAATTTTGCCTAGTACATCAACAGCAGCTGAGAAATGCTGGTATTGACTGCAACGCCTTGCAAGGGATATACAATATTTAAAAAAAAATTACTGCATACTATTCATTACATTACATGCGTTAATTCTTCGCAGACATTAAATGCGGTTTGTATTCAAAAGTTGCATATAAATAGGAATTGTAGGTATCCTTTCAAAGATTAAGTGTTTATTGTCACAAACTACAAACAAATGTTTCTAGTAATATTGTGTCAGCACAAAATGCTGTTCGACATGGAGGAGCTGGAGTGTACATTAAAATACCCAAATAATACTAAGGACACGGTCAGAGTTCCCGCAGGAAAGTACTGCCATAACTATGATGCTGAAATTATGGCAATAAAGATAGCAGCAGGGCAATTACCAAATACCAGCCATAGTACACAACCTGTGGTACTATTGACAGATGCAAAATCAGTACTCGAGGCGCTCCTGTCTGGGACATTGCCAGTACTAAGGACACTACTTTCTGAAAGTAACAGTCAGCATAAGGTCACCATACAGTGGATACCATCACACTGTAGAGTACCCAGAAACTAGAGAGCTGATCGACTGGCTATGGAAGGAGCAAAAGAAGAACATCCTGATGTGCCCATTACATACCACCAAAAGAAAAGAATGATCAAATGAGTCATAAAGCCACCAAAACCTACTCAAGACGACTACCACGTTATGGACAGACAAGAACAAGTCATTATTCTGCGTTTCAGAACAGGACATAATAGATTACGCAACCACATGTATATAAAATTCAAGATTGGTGACTCAGCCATGTGTACATGTGGTTTGGCATCGCAGACAGCAGAGTACATACTCCAAGACTGCCCAAACTACAGCATATCTCGGGAAACCTTCTGACATAGCGAGACAACAGTGGAAGATAAACTCTATAAACCGCTGAGTGAACTACACAAGACTGTTAGATTCATAAAAGAGACAACATTGCAGTTATAGACATATTTCAAGCGAACGAAAGAAGAAGAAGACATGTGTGTGCATTGAGTGTTTCGTAACAAGTATTTGGCCTGTGTTGGCTCCGTGGCAAAATGAGCTACGGAAGCAAATCGTAATCCCACATACCCGCGTTCGAAACACAGCTGTGGCGATTTGTCAGCAGACAGCCTTGCGTTGGATTTTTACAAATTGGTATGGGTGCCGGTCGTTCATCAAGCAAAAGCAAACTACTGAACGTATACTTGTCACGATATCATTAACAGGCATGATGGGGTTGACTGTGACGTCCTGAAAAGAATATACAGCTAACTTCTTGTTTTTGTAATTTCGCCTGCATAAAAGGCAGGACAAAAATTCCTTTAGATTCATCGATCACTACTTTATAACTAATAAGACCATAAAACCATTAATTATTATGTCAAATCAAAATAGGAAAATGTATTACAAAATTCTCACGCATTTATATTGAAGCCATAGTTTTTTCTTAAACTCTAAAAATTTCGTAAATGTTTTAAAGTATTGTTTATAAGGAAAAACCTGTAGTTAATTTTGTTAAAATGTTTATAAAATATTGTAAAAGCTACAAGTGATTTAAATTACATAATATAGTTACGCTATTGTTAGTAATATCCCTTGAAATTACTTATGTTGTTATGTCCCATTGTATTATTTTATTACAATGTTTTTCTTTTAAATGTGGTTTTTTTTCTTTTAAATGTGGTTTTATTTCGTACAAAACAGTATTTTTGCAAGATGCGTTGCGTGTTATCTTTTACATTTACAAAATACAACTAGAACTCCAGATGCCAGATGCAGCAATAGTCTCTAATTGTTTTTGTAATGACTGCATACTATTTATTACATTACATACATTAATTCTTCGCAGACATTAAATGCGGTTTCTATTCAAAAGTTGCATATAAATAGAAATTGTAGGTATCCTGTTCAAACAATGAGCTTTTATTGTCATAACCTACAACCAAATGTTTCTAGCCATATTGTGTGAGTAATTTCGTTTGGAACAGTAGGACCATTCATCTGTATTAGATTGTCCCCATTTAGTTGACATTTTCGTCCTCTTAAATCCATGGAAACAAATATTTCGTTAGAATGTTCCACAATACGCAAGAAAGCTTATCTTATTTTTAATTGTAAGTACGCATTCAACACGGAAGCCGTACTATGCTACATGGCTAGTGTAGTGACTAGATGCTCGCCTGTCTGTTCGGTGGTCATGAGTACGAATCTGCAGCGGGGCGGATTTTACAATAGATCTGGCCTTCCTGGTTGTACTTAGCTGATGACGGCTAATCGTCGCAACGTCCTTTGTTTCTCGTCATTGTATTCTGTAAAATTGCACTAATTTGTGTTTTTTTTTTTTTTAATATTGTTTAAATTTCGACAGCTTTACCACAGATAAGCTAGGAAACGTCTATTGGCATTAGAAATGAGATTTCTGAGCAAAGAATGCCATGGATGGACAGAAGAACGAATGAGAAAGTTCTTTCAATAACAAATGGAAAACAAAACGTAAATTGAATAGAAAAATTAAACAAAAGCAGGCCTGTTTTGTTTTAACATCATGGAACGATGAGAAATAAACATGAAAATTTAGTGACCACTAGGAAACTTGACGGGAAGAGAGGATGTGGAAACGAAGAGATATATGCCAGTATGGCTTAGCAGAATCGAAACAAAAACAGAGACTCGGCCATAGACTGGCTACGGTGTGAGATGGCGAACCAAGACTGCCTAAGTGTATTAGCATTGCACATGAAGGTGATACATTTGTCAATAGCAGAATAAACACGACTGTTGTAGTGTGCTAATCGAGCACACATTTGGCTAAACCTAAACATATATAGGTATAGTAAATTAAATATTCTGAAAATCTCAACAGAAATTTCAACAGAAATCTCCCCCTTACGTGACAATTACGCACTCGAGACACCTACATTTGGGGTGATCGCAGGTGCCAACCCAACCAACGTGCAATGGAAGGGCCTGAAGCTGGGAGCACCATCATTTTTTTTTCAGTTTTCTGTATTTTTACCCATTGCTCCAATGTTGGGATTCCCTTTTCTCTTTCATACAAAGTAGTGTGCATTTACATGGTGTAATGTGTTTTTCTGATATAATGTATTTATAGTATTCCTCTTGCTAGCCGTGATTCAATGACTATTCCCACACCGTGTCTTGACCTTTCTTGCTTTTCCACTCCGGACTAAATAAACGTGCAACTGTGGTGGATCTCCTTGCATTCTTCCCCCTTTATTCTGGTGTCCGCTATTCCCACCAGTCTAATTTTCCCCTCCTCTATTGTTTCTATAAGTTCTTGTTCGTTACTATTAAAACCGCAGACGTTCATTGTGCCTATTTTTTTTTTTTTTTATCATTGATCTATCTCGTAGTCCATTAACTTTTTTTTTGGCATATCCTTTTACAGGACATCGCTATTGTAGTATAGTAAAACGTCTCTACCAACCTCATACTATTGACGCTTTTAAAAATACAAATCCGTAATAGTTACTTTTTAAGTACCATACGTTATGGGGGAAAAAACGAGGCTAAATTGACCTGTGTGGGTCATCATTTATTTGGCCTAAGTTTAAAATCTGGGCCTGGTGATTGTGCAAGTACCTGGCCAGACCGGCGCTTGATTTTAAAACAAAGGGATTAGTAGCCATTTTGGTCAGTGAACACAAAGGACACACACGTTAAGCCTCCCCTACGAGGGAGGGCAGTTTAGCCCTAAAATATATCAATCTCTGGAGCCTTTGGTATGTTTAATTTACATTATTAATATGTATTCAGTTATTTTGATAAGGTACATATACTATTGTGTTAATACAAGAATTATTAAGATGATAAATCAATGATTCTTGTAAAAGAGTGCTCAGTGATTGTTTTCTCCAAAGCAGCCATGCTGCCATGCTGTCATCTTCCTATTCTACACAGTTTCAAATTCCTATGTTTAAATAACTTCTATGCATTGTGAAACATATCATTGTCAATGCCATATATCTGTAAATATCCTATGTGGTGTAGATTCACTGTTAAAGACATTTCATGAAGCTTTCTCTCCACGCGGAAGATAACGCATCTTATGAACCAGTTTATGTTGGAGAAATAGTTTTGCTAATCTGTAACCTGAGCTATCGTAAAATTTTGGCACAATCTCTTATTTACATATTAGTAACCACACAATATGTGTGATGGACATGTAATCATTTCATAAAATCTTGCTAGGGAAATGCCATGCTTGATGAGTGTAATCTCAAGAATAAAGAATGAAAAACGCATGATACAATTAGCAATGTCAGAGTTATCGAACTTTGCCCTTTGCGGGAGTGGGGTGGGGGGGGGGGAATTTTTTTTTGTTTCCCGTACCTTTCCTTGCGTTCAACGATTCACTTCCGGTTGTTACCATGTCCTGCTAGATTTAAATTATTCGAAACTAGCGTGGTACGACGAAAGGGGAACCTACTCTGATATTTGCAGTTTAGGTCCTTATCTTAATTGCCAAAAGTTTGAGGCCGAGACACTGTCTTGTCTTGAATTTTTTGGAGTATATTCACGAATAGTAAGCTAATTTGTCTTATAACTCCTAAAGTAAAAAGAAGACTTAACATGTTATTGTATTTTTGAATCCCTCGTTCAATTTTACATAAATATGAAGAGTTTCAACATTGCTGGTGTTTGCTGGCGTTCAGGAAAAAATATTTAGTGACATGTGAGTGAGTGAGTGAGTAAGAGAGTAAGTTAGTGAGTGAGGGGAGAATTTGTGAGTATATGTATGTGCTTGTTTGAGTGAGTGTGAGAGCGAGTGAGTGTGTAAGAGAGAGAGAGAGAGAGAGAGAGAGAGAGAGAGAGAGAGAGAGAGAGAGAAGGGGTGAGTGAGAGAGTGCATGAGAAGTGAATGAGAGAGAGAGAGAGAGAGAGTGTGTGTGTGTGTGTGTGTATGTGTGTCTGTGTACTTGTTCGTGTGTGAGTAAGAGAGTGAGTTAGTGTGGTATAGAGAGTTAATGAAGGAGTGTGAGTGAGAGGGTGAGATTATGTGAGGCAGCGAGTATGTATGAGTAAGTGTGTGGGTGGATGGATGTGTGTATGCGTGTGTTTATGTGTGTGTATGTGAGTGTATGTGTGTGCATGTCTGAATGTGCGTATGTGTGTAAGTGTGTATATGTGTATGTGCTTGTGTGTGAGTATGTTTATATGTGTGTTTATGTGTGCGTACATGTGTGTGTGTGTTTATATGTATGTGCGCGTGTATATGTGTGTATGTGCGTGTATAAATATGCGTATGTTTGTGTATGTTTGTGCATATGTTTGTGTGTATGAATGCATGCATGCAGTGTATGCAATGGATTGTGTATTTGTGTGTACGTGTGTGTAAGTATGTGTGTATGTTTATGAATGTGTGTATGTTTGCGTGGGTATATTTTGTGTATGCTCGTGTGTGTATGTGTATATGCGTTCGTGTGTATGCGACGAAGTGTGTATTTGATAGCGTGAGGGTGTGTGTCTGTCTGTGTGTGAGTGAGAGTGAAAGAGAATGCGATATAGAGTGAATGAAATATAGAGAGAGTGACTTAATGGGCGAAAGAGTGATTGCGAGTGAGAGAGAGAGAGAGAGAGAGAGAGAGAGAGGGAGAGAGAGCGAATGAGAGAGAGAGACAGTGGGAGAATGGATGTGGTAGTGTGTGCGCGTGTGTGTGTGTGCATTGTTTGTGAGTTTCTGTGTGTGTGTGTTGGTGAGAAGAGAGAGAGAAAGAGAAAGAGAGAGAGAGAGAGAGAGAGAGAGAGAGAGAGAGAGAGAGAGATTTGAGCGCACGCATGTCATGTAACATGCTATTCCATATTGTGTGTGTACTCTCATGTTCATATTATCATTTTGAATGCCAATTGATTTTATCATTTATAATATGAACACATGTACATCACTGTAGAGTGAGTGAGAGAGTTAGGGAGGATGAGTGAGAAAGAGTTAATGAGTGTGAAACTGTGTGTGTATGTGTGTGTGTGTGTGTGTGTGTGTGTGTGTGTGCCTGTGTAAGAAAGAGAGAGAGAGAGAGAGAGAGAGAGCGAGAAAGAGAGAGAGAGCGAGAGAGAGAGAGAGAGAGAGAGAGAGAGAGAGAGAGAGAGAGAGAGAGAGAGAGAGAGCGCGCAAATAGTTTGCAATTTGCTATACATGTGTCTTTGGTCGTTTACACGTACAAAGGATATATTTCGGGCGAGCTGAGCCGGGCGAGAGAGTTCAGCTGAACCGCAAAGTAAAAAGGATTTACCTGGGCCGGGAAAAGGTCAAACTTTGGTTGACAAGTGTCTTCATTAGTCATGTCTATCGTACCCATGAACCTACAAGTATGAAATACGGACAGAATTCGTATCAAACCACTGAGATAGTAGCATAGGTCTCATGGGAGTCTCTGTGGCGAAGTGGTCAAGCAGTTTGACTCGGGCTCCGACGGTTGTGGGTTCGATTCCGGGCCGCGTCCTTCGGTTCACGAATTAAATTTTTCGGAGACTCCTGTGGGTCGTCGCTAGAGCTACGGAGTTCGTGCTTGGTGCGACGCTTTCCGCGCTGCGGAAAGAGACCGAGCCATATGGGATAAAACCTGGTGCAATGAAGTCGATCCTGTCGACTTTTAAGCGACATTTTTCATAATTTATATTAAACCAGCATAGGTCAAATAACAAACACACAAACACATCGGGTAGTAATGCTGTGTCGAGTATTAACAAACATTTAAAGAAGAGAAATGATTGGTCGGTTCTAATGCTATACACGTATTACACAGAAAAACCAATTGGGGAACCCGTTGAGGCCGCTGAGTACAGTTACATAAATAAACACATATAGTATTGTTTGGTGCTCACAGAAGGAGAAGAAGGAAATAGATACTAGGGGACGCACTAGACAACATAAAAATTGAAAGCTATAGTTACCGACCGGGATTCGAACATGCCACCTCCAAATGGCAACAGCGCCTCGCTGCAGGGACAAGTGTACATCGACGCATGACCAACTAGACACTCCAACCATGAATAATGAAGACATTTTATTGGAGTGTCTAGTTGGTCATGCGTCGAAGTACACTTGTCAAATTTTACGTTACCTCGTGCGTCCTCTAGTCTCTATTTAATGTAATTTAAGCCTGTTGCAAACGCGTGTTTACCAGCTTTGTACTGCAACGATATGTAGTGAACGTAGCAGCGCGAGGCTGATTCACAGCCACAGTAGATCGGGCAAATTGGGTTCAGGGAAACGAGACCTGTAATGTGAGTTCACACATGGCCAGCTTCAGGTACTCGAGCGGCGTCGGCCTCGGCGTGGCCGAACCGTTACCCGACGCGCAACCGGATGTGGGTTAAGGAGTCACATCGTCCATGGCATGCGATATATCGATGAACTCGGGCGGGTAAGACGAATCGAGTGCACCGGTCTCCAGTAATAGGGACTATGGCGAATGATAGTGTTAGCAGCCCGTGAGCACCACTATCAAGGCGAGAGGTCTCCACTACCGAAAGCTACTTCTCAGTATGTGACAAGCTAGCCCGTAGCCCACTCCACGTCTACCATACCAGTTTGGTCACAAGGGCATTTACCTATTGCCTTACTCGTTGTCATTGTCCCAGATGTGAAACTGACTGATTGCCTTACAGCCAGCTAGACACGATGTCTTCACTATCAAGAGCCTGGGCCATGTGGCTTATGATTCTGTTGCAGAACTAGTTGGACTTTGATTTCAGAGTCACGATTCAGCGGTAGATCGACCTGCTCTGTGATACCAGCGGTGTGGGTTTGTTGAACTAAGGTGGTAGCATGGACAGTTGTGACTTTCACTACCAGTGAGTGATATATCGACATCTCGCTATACCATCAGAGCATTCGCTACTTTCGGACTCTTCAGAGAAGTGTCCTAGTTCCGTGGCCACACGAGAGACAGTAGTCCTTATTAACCCGTGAGTGGCCGGACTTCATTGTCGTCATCAACCTGAGGTCCCACGTACCAGTGATTCGACCTGCCTACCGTCTTTCCCAAGTAGAGAAGACTATGCCTGACCGGAGGCTGGATACATTCGGTGAGGTTGACTGAATTACCGTATAGCGTGGTACTGGGAACATGTTACTGTGATGACACTTCCTCCTTGAGGCTACTGTAGTACTGCCATGTCTTATCTCGCCTAGATACATTAGGCCTTTCTCGGAGTCATCATCATAATCCTTATTCATTTTGTATAATACACCATCTTGTTATCATAGTTAGATACCAGGGTTGTGTCAGGTATTCTGGACGAGGTTTGAAAGGGGAAACGTCCCTTGGTTGAAAGCGAGAGAAATAGTGATCCAAGGGTTGGAGGGGTTTTGTAGATGGAGGTCACCTATGTCCCAAGGCTGAAGACATCCCGTTAGTAAGATGTGATAGCAGGTTCCCCTCACCCCAGGGAATGTTATGACACTTGGTGGCACATAGTTTGGTGTTCTGGTCAACTATTCTAGTTTCACACTTCCACACGCCCTTTAACGTTTTCTTATTCAGTTTGAGTATTGCAAATTTATTCATGTGCTGCTTCCGTATTCCAGTGTCCAGAATGAGCTATATCGACGCAGCAAATTACATCATATACGATAGTACATTCTATTGCCTATTATGGTTTGCATCCAGCTGGATTTCTGCGGGGGGATCACTGGTGAGCTTACTTTTTATGTCTATATATCGTTATATGGCAATTGTCTGGCCTGATAAGTACAAGTCTCTCATGACAATGAAGACAACCATGGTAGTTGTGATACTAATTTGGTTGTACATTATATTAGTTGCTCTAATCCCCATTCTGGACTGGCATTATTATCGCCAGCTGATAGGTAGTGCCAAGCGCTGCAACTATTTCACAGCAGTTCCAAGATACTACTCGTTTGTCTTTACAATTGTCACCATTTATTCTCGCTTCCCCATTCCTTTAATACTGCATGTCTGTATATATGTTAAACTGTACAAAGAAATAAGAACCGTTAACCGTGAATTTGATACCATACAGAGAGAAAATATTCGCTTATTAGAAGAAGATTTTAGTAGTAATGTTACAAGGGGCTTCTCATAAGTCTTTAGCCTGACCATGAAGGAGTAAACAAAAATGTTTGCATATCCTTTTGCAGGACATTGCTGTCAACATTAGCATCTTTCAGCTAATTGTTGATTTCTTGGCAAGATTACGCTCAGTAGTTTGCCATTGCTTTCTGAGCGGCCGGCTCACATACCCCGCAAGTTACCGACGCGATTCGAAAAACTGCTGATTCTCACCGTCGTCACGTTACTTACGAGAGTATACGAGATTACGGAGAAAAGTCGCTAACCTCTAGGACAGGAAGCCGGTTCTGAGTGGGATACAGTGTTGTAATTTTGTACGTATGCCACAAATGTTTAAAGTAATAATAATTAAATCACTGTTTATTGTAATTTTAGTAAAAACAAATAAATGAGATATAATTGTTACATAGATTCACACGCCAAGTTGTTATCCATGATGGGCACGTCTAGGCGAGCAAGTCTTTAGTAGCAAGGGTTTGTGTGAGAGGATCATCTTGATCCTCGTTCTTATTACTTGTGTCGATGTCTACAAAGAGAGTGTCTGGTATGCTCTATGTGTCGTCTTCGTCTTGTACTTGTGTCGATGTCTACAAAGAGAGTGTCTGGTATGCTGTATATGTCGTCTTCGTCTTGTACTTGTGTCGATGTCTACAAAGAGAGTGTCCGGTATGCTGTATGTGTCGTCTTCGTCTTGTACTTGTGTCGATGTCTACAAATAAAGTGTCTGGTATGCTGTATCTGTCGTCTTCGTCTTGTACTTGTGTCGATGTCTACAAATAGAGTGTCTGGTATGCTGTATCTGTCGTCTTCGTCTTGTACTTGTGTCGATGTCTACAAATAGAGTGTCTGGTATGCTCTATGTGTCGTCTTCGTCTTGTACTTGTGTCGATGTCTACAAATAGAGTGTCTGGTATGCTGTATCTGTCGTCTTCGTCTTGTACTTGTGTCGATGTCTACAAAGAGAGTGTCTGGTATGCTGTATGTGTCGTCTAGGTCTTGTACTTGTGTCGATGTCTACAAATAGAGTGTCTGGTATGCTGTATATGTCGTCTTCGTCTTGTACTTGTGTCGATGTCTACAAAGAGAGTGTCTGGTATGCTGTATATGTCGTCTTCGTCTTGTACTTGTGTCGATGTCTACAAAGAGAGTGTCTGGTATGCTGTATGTGTCGTCTTCGTCTTGTACTTGTGTCGATGTCTACAAAGAGAGTGTCTGGTATGCTCTATGTGTCGTCTTCGTCTTGTACCTGTGTCGATGTCTACAAATAGAGTGTCTGGATGCTGTATCTGTCGTCTTCGTCTTGTACTTGTGTCGATGTCTACAAATAGAGTGTCTGGTACGCTGTATGTGTCGTCTAGGTCTTGTACCTGTGTCGATGTCTACAAATAGAGTGTCTGGATGCTGTATCTGTCGTCTTCGTCTTGTACTTGTGTCGATGTCTACAAATAGAGTGTCTGGTACGCTGTATGTGTCGTCTAGGTCTTGTACTTGTGTCGATGTCTACAAATAGAGTGTCTGGTATGCTGTATCTGTCGTCTTCGTCTTGTACTTGTGTCGATGTCTACAAATAGAGTGTCTGGATGCTGTATATGTCGTCTTCGTCTTGTACTTGTGTCGATGTCTACAAATAGAGTGTCTGGTATGCTCTATGTGTCGTCTTCATCTTGTACTTGTGTCGATGTCTACAAATAGAGTGTCTGGATGCTGTATAGGTCGTCTTCGTCTTGTACTTGTGTCGATGTCTACAAATAGAGTGTCTGGTATGCTCTATGTGTCGTCTTCGTCTTGTACTTGTATCTCCTCATATTGTTCTTGTTCATTTCCTTTGTCTTGCCTAGAGTGTCTTTGACTTTTTCCTTCTTTTCTGGTATGTATCTAGTCGGTGATAGATCGTCTGTTTCTGTGTCAATGATGTGTTTTGACTGCAGTAGTCTTCTGCTAGCCCATTTTCCCTTCATTGGATAGCTGACGATGTGAAAGCCGTCAGCCTTCATTCTTTGGATTGTTTTCTTGTATGTTTCTTTCTTGTGTGCTCCTACCTTCTTTTGTGCTGATTTGACTAATGAAAGTTTGTGTCAGTTCAATGTGTTCCTGTGGAGGGGTTTCTCTTACGAATCTTCTTGGCTTTGTACACCAATTGCTGCTGCTGGAATTTATTTGCATTGGGTAGTAACTTCATGACGGGCACAATGGATTTATTTGGCGTGGGCGAGGTTTGGGGGTGGAGGTTAAACGAACTTTTATCTTGATCATGATCATAATATCCACTTCTCGGCTGACAAAGACATTGATCTACGAGATACAGTCTCCCTTTGTGCTGGGTAGCTTAATGAACCTTTGCCCCTTTAACGCAGACAAGCTAGGAAATATCTAGTGGCAATAGAAATGAGATTTCTGAGGAGGATGCAAATAATGCCATAGATGGACAGAAAAACGAATGAGAAAGTTCTTTCAAAAACAATGGGTCAAACATACATTAATCATTGCAACAAGCGTCCCATTTTACAAAATAAATGGCAAACAGGTATGTTTAGTGTTTGCTCGCACAGAGAGAGAGAGAGAGAGAGAGAGAGAGAGAGAGAGAGGGAGAGAGAGAGACAGGGAGAGAGAGAGAGAGAGAGAGAGAGAGAGAGAGAGAGAGAGAGAGAGAGAGAGAGAGAGAGAGAGAGAGAGCCAAATCAAAGACTGAAGTTAGCTGCATTGGGTAGTAAATTCATAACAGTCACAATGAATGTAATGGCGTGGGCGAGGTTTGGGGGTGGAGATTAAACAAACTTTTGACTTGGTCATGGTCATAATATCCACTTCTCGGCTGACAAAGACACTGATCTACGAGATACAGCCTCCCTTTGTGCTGGGTAACTCAATGAATCATTGTCCCTGACTTGTAATATTTCCCAACCCCTGTTGACAAAGAAGGAAAAAGTGCTGATTCATTCTCCCCCATGACGGGTATGGCAAATATATAAAGGATCTCCAAGCCTAAATAAACAAATTGAACTGACACAAACTTTCAATGTTGTTTTTTTTTAAATTTTGCTATGTGAATGTATCATGCACTGTTGATGAACGAAAGATGAGTGATTGGAAGGGCCGAAAGTGAGACGGGCCTCATTATCATCAAGTGCCGTGCCGACTTGTGTAGGTGTTCATGACTCTCCATAGATCTCTGTCCTTGGTTTTCTGGATCAACTCTGTCGTTGATATTCCTCCATGCCACCGTCGCAATCCATCCAGCAGCATTTCTCGTGGTCTGCCTCTGCCTCTCTTCCCCTCAATCTTTCCAGTCGTTACGATGTTCTCCAATGCCTCTCTTCTCAACACATGACCAAAAAAAGCTGTTTGTCTCTTTCTTATTGTTGTATATAACGTTCTAGTTTCGCCAGCCTCTTTAAGGCCTTCGTCGTTTGTTACTTTGGCAGTCCAAGGAATTCGCAACATTCGTCTAAGGAACCACATCTCTGTTGCTTCCAATCTCTTCCTAATTTGTTCATTTATATTCTAAGATTCACAGTCATACAGCAAAACAGGTTCTATATAGCACTTCATCACTCTCCTTTTTACATTCAATGATAGCGACTTATTGCATAAGATATTCTTCATTTTTTTGACATGCAGACTTTGCTTACAAGCCCAATTTGTTACCCTTTGAAAATAAAGATCAGTTCAATTCAATTCAATTCACTTTGTCCCTTACTGTGGTAATATTTCCCAATCCTAGGGGACAATAAAGGAAAAAGTGTTGATTCATTATCCCCAGTGACAATTAGCAAGGTGGGGAAAGGAATGTTTCGTGTGGAATGGTTCTCGTCGCTTCAGAGGTCACAGATTGTGAGAATAGTATGAATATTTTGCCCTGGCCATGCGGGTGTACGGGAGAATGAACAGGCTGATAGGCTAGCAGGGAATGCACCTCTTGGTGGTATCTTGCCTATGGACAAGGGGGAGGTGGTCGTGCGCTTGTGGGACCAGGTGGAGAAGGCGGAGGAACAGATTGAGAACCCATATGTGGAAAGAATGAGATTGTGGGGGAACGGCAGGGGTTCTGGAAGAATCTCACAACTGAGAGGGAAGAGCAGGAGAACTTTTAATCAGATAGCGGTGGGAACGATTAGTAGTATGACTCTTCGCTGGCTGTTGAACGAGGGGACTGAGCACGTATGGGAATGTCCTGAGTGCAGTGATGTCGGTTCTTAACTAAACTAAACTCAACTCAACTCAACCCCAATGACAGATATTGTAAATATATAAATATAGGATCTACAGGCTGAAGGGCACTTTTTAAAATACTGGTTCTTGACGATCATAATAATACATTTTTGTAATGGAAAGAAAAGAGTTAAACTAAAGATGGTAAAACATAAATAATGACAATAATACTAAGATTGATTGATTGGGGACAGTGGTACACATTAGGAATATAGAACTATCTGTGAAAGTATGTGTTGGAACATGTATAGTATGAAGTGTGAGTGTGAGCTTGATAGAAGTCACATTTTGATTAATCTGTGACATTTGTGTTAAAATAAATGTGTGAAAATATGTGTGTGTGTGTATCTGTTTGTGTATGTGTTTGTGTGTGTGTGTGTGTGTGTGTGTGTGTGTGTGTGTGCGTGCGTGCGTGTGTGTGTGTGTGCGTTCGTGCGTGCGCGTGTGTGTGTGTATGTTTGTGTGTATTGAGTTTTTCGTAACAAGTATTTGGCTTGTGCCGGCTCCGTGGCAAAGGTGTTACGGAAGCAGTTTATAATCCCACATTCCCGCGTTCGAAAACAGCTGCGGGCGATTAGGCAGCAGACAGCTATACGTTGGCGTTTTTTACGAATTGGTATGGATGCTGCTCGTTCAAACATCAATGGCAAACTTCTGAACGTATATTTCCATAGATATCACAAACGACCAAAGAAAAATGCTGGGGTTGACTGTGATGTCTTAAGGATATGCAATTAACTCCTTTTTCTTTTTATTTGGTCTGTATAACAGGCCAGAAAAAAAAAATTATTTTGGTTGTTTACCTTCAATCTAACTAAATGAAACATAATTATGAAACCATTTATTACAATGACAAACTAAAACGGAAAATGTATTATAACATTCAAATGAATTTAAAATAAAACCAAGAATTTTACACAAACTTTGAAAATGTGGTAAAGTTTTTATTAATTTTTTTATATGGTATGTAACTGTATTTAATTTATTTAAAACTTTCATAATAAGTGAAGATAAGTACACAATTATTTGAAATAAATAAAACAGTCACTCTAATAATATTGATGTCCCTTGAAATTACTTATGTTGTTATATCCCTTTGTATTAATTTAACAACACGTCTTTCTTTTTAATGCATTTTTATTTCGTACAAAACACTTTTTTTGCAAGGCGCGTTGCGTGTTTTCTTTTACATTTACAAAATACACCAAGACCCCCAGACGTCAAATGCTGCAACATTCTCTAATTGTTTATGTAATGTATACATACAATTTATTACACACATTAATTCTTCACATACATTAAATACGGTTTGTATTCAAAAGTTGCATATATGTAAGAATTCTAGGTATCCGTTTCAAACATTTAGTTTTTATTGTCAGAACCTACACCCAAACGTCTCTAGCCATATTGTGTGAGTTATTTCTATTGGAACAGTAGGACCATTCATCTGTATTACATTGTGCCCCTTTAGTTGATCATGTTTGCGTCATCTTAAATCGATGGACACAAATATTTCGTTAGAATGTTCCACTATACGCAAGAAAGCGTATCTTGCTCAATTGTAAGTACGCCTTCAACACGGAATCCGAGCTAGTGTAGTGGCTAGATGTTCACCTGTCGGCTCGGTGGTCATATGAGTACGAACCTTCAGCGAGGCGGAATTTTATAATGGGTCTGACTTCCCTGGTGGTACTTGGCTGATGAAAGCTTGTCGTCGCAACGCCCTTTGCTTTCTGTAACTGTATTCTGTAAAGCTGCACTAATTCTTGTATTTTTACATATTATTTACATTTCTATAGCTTTACAGCAGAATAGCTAGTGAAAATCTAGTGGCAGTAGAATTGAGATTTCTGAGGAGAATACAAAGAATGCCATAGATGGACAGAAAAATGAATGAGAAAGTTATTTCAAGAACAATGGGTCAAACATACATTAATCATTGCAACAAGCATCCCAATTTACAAAATAAATTGAAGACAGGTATTTTAGTGTTTGCTCGCACAGAGAGGAGAGAGAGAGAGAGAGAGAGAGAGAGAGGAGAGAGAGGAGAGAGAGAGACAGAGGGAGAGGGAGAGAGGAGAGAGAGAGAGAGAGAGAGAGAGAGAGAGAGAGAGAGAGAGAGAGAGAGAGAGAGAGAGAGAGAGAGAGAGAGAAAGAGAGAAAACAAAGACTGAAGTTAGCTGCATTGGGTAGTAACTTCATAACAGTCACAATGAATGTATTTGGCAAATATATAAAGTCAAGTCAAGCCAAGCCTAAATATTTCTTTTTTTTTTTTAAAGACTAATGGCAATAATACTAAGAATGATTAATTGATGACAATGATACACATTAGGTATATTAAATTCATTACAGAGACAAC
Organism: Cepaea hortensis; assembly: GCA_963921405.1. Taxonomy (NCBI): domain Eukaryota; kingdom Metazoa; phylum Mollusca; class Gastropoda; order Stylommatophora; family Helicidae; genus Cepaea; species Cepaea hortensis. The sequence continues at coordinate 16,244,271 of OY992897.1, forward strand.
GTTGTCGGTATAGAACGAACGAACGAACGAACTAACAAACTTTATTTTAAAACGGTAACAAATTGGGCACGCAGGCCCGTCTTACATTCGGCCCTTTCAATCACTCATCTTTCATTCATCAAATGTGCATGTTACATTTACATAGGGGAAAAACATTGTCAAATGAAAGTTGTAAACATAAACAGTGCATATTACAATGTTGTGAGACACATCCCCCATCCACCTCATATCCCGCACACACCAACACATCCCCCACCCACCAAACTTCCCCCAACAACCCACACATACCTCCACGCACTCACACAGAACCAGGCAAACATACATGCCGCCACCCACCCACTGAACCCCCAGCCACACACATTTCCCCACCCACACACACACACATCCTCACACACCAAGAAGAAGAAGAAGAAGAAGAAGAAGAAGAAGAAGAAGAAGAAGAGGAAGAAGAGAAGAAGAAGAAGAAGAAGAAGAAGAAGAAGAAGAAGAAGAAGAAGAAGAAGAAGAAGAAGAAGAAGAAGAAGAAGAAGAAGAAGAAGAGAGGAAGAAGAAGAAGAAGAAGAAGAAGAAGAAGAAGAAGAAGAAGGAAAGAGAAGAAGAAGAAGAAGAAGAAGAAGAAGAAGAAGAAGAAGAAGAAGAAGAAGAAGAAGAAGAAGAAGAAGAAGAAGAAGAAGAAGAAGAAGAAGAAGGAAGAAGAAGAAGAAGAAGAAGAAGAAGAAGAAGAAGAAGAAGAAGAACGGACGCCCGTGTGTATTGTTGTCTCTGGGTAGTGAGATCGGACGCCCGTGTGTATTGTTGTCTCTGGGTAGTGAGATCGGACGCCCGTGTGTATTGTTGTCTCTGGGTAGTGAGATCGGACGCCCGTGTATATTGTTGTCTCTAGGTAGTGAGATCGGACGCCCGTATGTATTGTTGTCTCTGGGTAGTAAGATCGGACGCCCGTGTGTTTTGTTATCTCTGGGTAGTGAGATGGGTCGCCCGTGTGTATCGTTGTCTCTGGGTAGTGAGATCGGACGCCCGTGTGTATTGTTGTCTCTGGGTAGTGAGATCGGGCGCCCGTGTGTATTGTTGTCTCTGGGTAGTGAGATCTTACGCCCGTGTGTATTGTTGTCTCTGGGTGGGTAGTGAGATCGGACGCCCGTGTGTATTGTTGTCTCTGGGTAGTGAGATCGGACGCCCGTGTGTATTGTTGTCTCTGGGTAGTGATATCTGACGCCCGTGTCTATTGTTGTCTCTGGGTAGTGAGATCGGACGCCCGTGTGTATTGTTGTCTCTGGGTAGTGAGATCGGACGCCCGTGTGTATTGTTGTCTCTGGGTAGTGAGATGGGTCGCCCGTGTGTATTGTTGTCTCTGGGTAGTGAGATCGGACGCCCGTGTGTATTGTTGTCTCTGGGTAGTGAGATGCGTCGCCCGTGAGTATTGTTGTCTCTGGAGAGAGATCTGACGCCCGTGTCTATTGTTGTCTCTGGGTAGAGAGATCGGACGCCCGTGTGTATTGTTGTCTCTGGGTAGTGAGATCGGACGCCCGTGTGTATTGTTGTCTCTGGGTAGTGAGATCGGGCGCCCGTGTGTATTGTTGTCTCTGGGTAGTGAGATCTTACGCCCGTGTGTATTGTTGTCTCTGGGTAGTGAGATCGGACGCCCGTGTGTATTGTTGTCTCTGGGTAGTGAGATCGGACGCCCGTGTGTATTGTTGTCTCTGGGTAGTGAGATCGGACGCCCGTGTGTATTGTTGTCTCTGGGTAGTGAGATCTGACGCCCGTGTCTATTGTTGTCTCTGGGTAGTGAGATCGGACGCCCGTGTGTATTGTTGTCTCTGGGTAGTGAGATGGGTCGCCCGTGTGTATTGTTGTCTCTGGGTAGTGAGATCTGACGCCCGTGTCTATTGTTGTCTCTGGGTAGTGAGATCGGACGCCCGTGTGTATTCTTGTCTCTGGGTAGAGAGATCGGACGCCCGTGTGTATTGTTGTCTCTGGGTAGAGAGATCGGACGCCCGTGTGTATTGTTGTCTCTGGGTAGAGAGATCGGACGCCCGTGTGTATTGTTGTCTCTGGGTAGTGAGATCGGACGCCCGTGTGTATTGTTGTCTCTGGGTAGTGAGATCTGACGCCCGTGTCTATTGTTGTCTCTGGGTAGTGAGATCGGACGCCCGTGTGTATTGTTGTCTCTGGGTAGTGAGATCGGACGCCCGTGTGTTTTGTTATCTCTGGGTAGTGAGATGGGTCGCCAGTGTGTATTGTTGTCTCTGGGTAGTGAGATCGGACACCCGTGTGTATTGTTGTCTCTGGGTAGTAAGATCGGACACCCGTGTGTATTGTTGTCTCTGGGTAGTGAGATCGGACGCCCGTGTGTATTGTTGTCTCTGGGTAGTGAGAGGGGTCGCCCGTGTGTATTGTTGTCTCTGGGTAGAGAGATCTGATGCCCGTGTCTATTGTTGTCTCTGGGTAGTGAGATCGGACGCCCGTGTGTATTGTTGTCTCTGGGTAGAGAGATCGGATGCCCGTGTGTATTGTTGTCTCTGGGTAGAGAGATCGGACGCCCGTGTGTATTGTTGTCTCTGGGAAGTGAGATCGGACGCCCGTGTGTATTGTTGTCTCTGGGTAGAGAGATCGGACGCCCGTGTGTATTGTTGTCTCTGGGTAGAGAGATCGGACGCCCGTGTGTATTGTTGTCTCTGGGTAGTGAGATCGGACGCCCATGTGTATTGTTGCGCACATAAACAATACCTTGGCAGTTGGAAATCGAAAAAGAGGAGCCTTACGGCGCTGCCCAGGCCAAATTTCGAGTTTAAAATCTACCCTAAGTATTTCAGTATCCTCGCCGGTGCCACGGAGTTCGTGCACTGAGCTGAGTTTCTCCAGACTCAGGTTTGAGTTAGGAGAAGAACGGAACACTTATGGGTTACACCCGTGTGCCGTGATGTTGATCCATCGACTAAACTAAACTAAACATTAATTCTTCGCAGACATTAAATGCAGTTTGTATTGAAAAGTTGCATATAAATAGTAATTGTAGGTATCCTTTTCAAATATTGAGTGTTTATTGCCACAAACTACAAACAAACGTTTCTAGTAATACTGTGTCCGCACAAAATACTGTTCGAAATGGAGGAGCTGGAGTGTACATCAAATACCCAAATAATACTAGGGACACGGCCAGAGTTCCAACAGGAAAGTACTGCCATAACTATGATGCTGAAATTGAGGCAATCAAGATAGCAACAGAGCAATTACTAAATACCAACCTTGATACACAACCTGTGGTGCTATTAACAGATGCAAAATCAGTACTCGAGGCTCTCCTGTCTGGGAAATTGCCAGTACTAAGGACACTACTTTCTGGACGTAGTAGTCAGCATAAGTCACCATACAGTGGATACCATCCCACTGTGGAGAACCAGGAAACGACAGAGCTGATCGACTGGCTAAGGAAGGAGCAAAACAAAAACAGCCTGATTACAGCCATTACATACCACCAAAAGAAAAGAATGATCAAATCAGTCAGAAAGCCACCAAAACCTGCTCAAGACGACTACCACGTTATGGACAGACTAGAACAAGTCTTTATTCTGCGCCTCAGAACAGGACACAATAGCTTACACAACCACATGTATACAAAATTCAAGATTGGTAAATAAGCCATATGCACATGTGGATTGGCGTCGCAGGCAGCAGATCACATACTCCAAGACTGTCCAAAATACAACATACCCAGGCAAACCTTCTGGCCTACAGAGACAACAGTAGATGATAAACTATATGGACCGCTGAGTGAACTAAACATGACAGTTAAATTCATACAAGAGACAACATTCCAATCCAATCCAATCCTTGGTACTAATTCCCCCGTTCAGCCTTCGATTTTTCGACTTGGCTGTAATTTTGGTGTTTATAGTGTGACTTGTGGATTTATTTTGTACTTTGTGCTGCTTGTTGTTAGCTTCCCTGCTTCTGATGTGTTGATTGTGTTCATTCCTTTCTTCTTGAGGTTTTTCATGTCTGGGCAGAGTCTCGCACTTGTTAAGGTGTGGAATAATTGGGTACCCACCCAGTCATATGGTTCTGTTTCCTTCACGGATCCTTACCTCTCGTTCTATATGCACCAGTAGTTGTGATCGTTTGGGCGTCTTCTTGGTCTTCCTTGATTTCGTGTGTTGTGAGCGGTTTGCCAGTTCGATCTTGGTGGGGGGGGGGGGGGCGATATCGTCCTTCATCTGTTTGGCTAGGTTGGTAATCTGAGACCCGTCACGTGGGTTCTTAAACACCACTAGGTAATGTGAATTCAAACTAATAGTTCTTTGCTCTTTATTTTTCCGAAAGAGATTCTGGACTATATACATGACACTGAGATTGCGATAATGACTGCCTTTCGTAAATAGCTTAGTCACCCTATCATCTGTCTCAGACATTAGGTCATCTATTACCACTAGACGACGTCTATCACCTGTCCACTGTTCCATATCCGGTAAGCCTTCATTAAATGTAATACCCTTCATAGTCTCATACATGGATTGCCATTCTCCATAGCACCATATAATCCCCTCTGGAATAGGATCGACCATGTCTGATAAATCCTCTTGTTCAAGCAATGATGTACAGACCAGATGGAAACAGAGGAAGAGGCCGACCACGTAAAAGTTGTACGGAGGGAATAGCAGAGTCCATGGAAATATCGATATATGAAGCCCTTAATCGGGCACTCTCACGATGTTTATACTTCACCTCGACACCGCAAGGTACAAGAGGAACATGATGAGATGAGATGAGTGTCAATCCATCCAAAGTACAATGGAAGGGCCTCAACCAGGGAGCACCATCATTTTTTCTTCTCCCCCCCCCCCCCCCCACCTTCCATTCTGGGATTCCCTTTCCTATTCTATCGGGGTAGGGGACTCACTTCCATGATTTTAAAAAAATATCTTTCATACAAAGCAGTGTGTATTTACATGGTGTAATGTGTGTTTTTGATATACATTATTTCTAGTATTCCTCTTGCTAGCCGTGGTTCAATTTCAGCTAAATCGTATTAAAGGGAGTTAAATTAGTTGAATATTGCGTGGTAACGTACTAAGAATGTTTTATTCCCTTGTGTCAGTTCAAATTCGGTTTTTTAGTGTTCCCAAAATTAATTTTAAAGTAATTTTTAGCCACCCCAAAAAAGCACTAATAAGCACCCCCAAAATTTTGTGAAGCACTAAATTTACACGGCCGCGCTAAAAGGAAAATTTTCGCACTAACTGACTTGAAAAAGCACTAAATTTAGCGCGAAAAGTACTAAAATGGCAACACTGGTCGTGTGTGTGTGTGTGTGTGTGTGTGTGTGTGTGTGTGTGTGTGTGTGTGTGTGTGTGTTGACATTTGCGAATAAAACATATACATTCATATACACATGATAATATTACATTCATGGCATGGTGTAATTACCTAAACACTACTTGTTGGTGATGATGGAAGGGTAATCATTTGCTCTCATGCACACTAAAATCTGTCACTAGAAATTCTTTCATGCTCCAAATATTCTCGTTCACTCTTAGTTTTTATTTTAACAAGTGTAACAGTATTACCGGCTCCGTGTCGATGGAGTTACGGACGCAATTCATAATATCGCTTACCACGTTCGAAACACAGCTGCGAGAGATTTGGCAGCAGACCGCTTTGTGTTCGTTTTCTATTTTAAAAAATTGGGGGGGGGGTGTGACAGCGACGTCCTGCAAAGGATATGAAACTAAGTTCTTGTATGTTCTTTTTATTTTTTTTTTATTTTTTAATTTTTAATTAAACGTTTATTATATAAAAAAGCATTGCCTTTTTACATTAGAAGATACAGCATATACATTCATACACGTGTGACAACATTATAGTCTTGGCATGGTGTAACTACATACATGTTACCTGTTGACGATGGTGGTTGAGTAATCATTCTCTCCCAAGCAAACCAAACCATTTAATAGAAATTTAAAAACAACCTTCATACTTGAGGCATTGTCATTCTTACTTATGCATCAACAGTATTGCTAAGTCACTTTTCTTTCCCTGCGAATGGTACTTTTGTATGTATCTACAAATTTCCCAACTTTAGAGCACGCAGTAAACATCCCGTTGCTTGAGCGCGTGCGCGAGATAGAGAGAAAGAGAGAGGGAGAGAGAGGGAGAGGGAGAGAGAGGGAGAGAGAGAGAAAGAGAGAGAGAGAGAGAGAGAGAGAGAGAGAGGAGAGAGAGAGAGCGCGCGCAAACAGTTTGACATTTGATATGTGTGGTTTTACAAGAATAAGGGGAACTGCTGTAAAACTTGAAAAGCAATGAATGAATCACTGGAAAACGAGAAGAAGGTTATGAGCTTTATCAGAGCACGACTACAAAAAGTAGACTTGGTTTTCACTCCATCCATGGATAGCCGTTCAAGCCAGGACACAGATAAGTTTAAATTTATACTTTCGTGCATTCGTTAGTCTATTTTTGTTTGTTTGTTCGGTGCTGACGAAGGCTTTGGCCGCAACGTCCATTTTGTTTTTGGTATTCGTGCTTTGGTAAAGCTCATAACCTACTTCTCGTTTTTCAGTGATTCATTATGTGTGGCTTTGGCCGTTTATAGGTACAAAGGATCCGTTAGCTGGACCGGAGATGAAAGTCAGTACAAAGGATTTACCTGTGCCGACCAGGCAAAGGTCAAACCTCGATTAACAAAGAACGCTGACTCATAAAGGTCCTCCACCCCTCACCCGGAAAGCTGTCCGGGGCTTAGAAACCGGTAACAAAGAAGGAACATGTGTATTCCCTTCTTGTGGGGTTTGTGAAGATTAATCATTTTGGACCTGTTTTCCCTTGATATGTGTTTGAACGAAAGATGGTGCATCATAATTACTGGCACTAACACTAATAATGGTTGATTGAGTTTAGTGGTACACATTAGGGATATAGAACTATCTGTGAAAGTATGTGTTGAACATGTATAGTACGAAGTGTGAACGTGATGGGAATGGCATTTTACTTTCTTCAAATAGCAGGGAAACTTTGCATTGAAAAATGTGTGTTAGTATGTTGAGTGTCTTGTGCGGTGATTTTGAGTGGCCGAGTTTCGGCTAGACCATATAATGTGTCTATATTCAGCTAATGCTATGAGTAATTTAGTGTATTTGTCTTTTGTGATTGTAGGTTTTGTGTTTAGGAAGATTGCTTTGTATATGTCAGTTTTCTTGTGTGTGTGTGTGTGTGTGTGTGTGTGTGTGTGTGTGTGTGTGTGTGTGTGTGTGTGTGTGTGTGTGTGTGTGTGTTTCAATTAGCTGTTGTAATGCGGTCTTAATGGTTGTGACTGTTGGGCGTAAATAATAAATATGTTCCTCTGTTTCCTGAATGTTGTGTCTGCAAAGTTGGCATGGTGCTATTTGCTTGGATCTCTGTGCTGCCCTTTCTGTGGTTGGGGTAATATTGAAAATTAGTCTATATATTACTTCCTTCGCTTTGGGTGTGATGTGTTTGTTGTGTAAGTTAGTGAAGGCACAGCTATAAACTTTAATATAATATTTGTATCCTCTTTTGATTCTCATGTGTAGTGGTGGTGCTTGTTGTTTCACTAAGTGTTTGTATATCTGCTTGGTTGTCTGTTGTGTTAAATGTTCATTGCCTTGTATTGCTTGCATACATGTTCTGTAGAATTGCGGTGTGTGCCGTAATAGTGCGGTATTGTTTTGTCTATTTTCCTGAGCCTGTGTAGTCTATTTGTAATGTAATATAATGCTAGTGAGTGTTGGTCTGGATGATTGATGATGTGTCCTATATGATTGATTCTTACAGCTTGTATTTGTGTGTGTAGGTCTTGTAGAGTTAGTCCTCCATGCTTGAATTGTGTTGCTGAAGATGAAATGTCTGATGTGTTTGTTTATGTCCATGAATGTCTGTTATGGAGAGTCTAACACTGTAGCTAAATATATTATCTTTGGAATGATGAAGGTGTTTACAACTATGCTTCTTTCAAATATTGTTGACATTTTTAATTTGTACCTGTGTAATATGTCTATAATTTGTTTTGTCAAAGATTGCCACGTTTATGTGTGTGATTTTCTTGGATCGCATGGAAAGGTGATCCCATATATTTTCATGTTGTCTGTAACTGTTAGATCCGGGGGAAATCTGCTTTATTCTCCCACTTCCCCAGACCCATTATTTTAGACTTCTGGATGTTTATTTTGGCCCCACTTCCTTCACCAAACTGTCTGAAGGTGTGAAGTATGTTCGTTATGGAAGTGTTGGTTGTAGGGAAGAAAGTGGTGTCATAAGCAATTAATATCCACTCCCAAACCCTTGTATAAATGTGCCTTTAATGTTAGTGTCCTGTCCAATTTCTTCAAATAGTGGTTCTAGTGTGAGTACATATAGGATTGGTGATAGTGGACACCCTTGTCTGACAGATCTTGTCATCCTGAAACTGGCAGTGAGTGAATTATTCACCAGGACCTTACTTTCAGGATGTTTATACACTATTTCTATCCACTGTCTATAGTACTGTCCTATGTTACCGTGTGCAAGTGTTATGTGTAAGTATGCGTGTGAAATTCTGTCAATGGCCTTCTCTTGGTCTAAGGACAAGAGGGAGGATTGACAGTCTCTCTGGTGTTTGTATGTGATGAAATCTCTAATGAAGTGTGTATGTTGGTGCATGTTTCTGTTTTGAATATTGCACTGTTGATCTGGGTGTATGAGTGATGGCATGAAAGGTTTTAATTTGTTTGCAAGTGATTTTGCTAGGATTTTGTAGTCTGTGTTTAATAATGATATGGGTCTATAGTTTTTAGCTGTGTTTTTCCTGTGTTGACTTTATGTATAATTGTTATGTATAACATGTTGCAAGTATTTGGGAGATCTTGTTTGTGAAAAGCTTCATGGTAGACTTTTAGAAGGAAATTGCCTAGGATAGGAAAGAAGTGTTGGTAGAATTCTACAGTGAATCCACCTGGTCTTGGTGTTTTGTCTTTTTTGAATTTGATTGGGTGCACGTGTCATGTCTGCTAATGTAAGCTCTGTGTCTAGAATGTCCTTATCTGTGTCCGTTTCTTTGTGTATTGTAAGAACCTATTTTGTGTTTGTATTTTATCTGGTGCTGTTGTATATAGGTCAGTGTAGTATTGTTGGAATCTTTCTAATATATGTGTTTCCTCTCTCTGTTTGTGTGTTTCCTTGCATGTCTATTATCGCTCCAATTTGTCTGATGCGTTGAATGTTTTGTTCTACTGCCAGGTGTTGTTTGATGGGAGTTTCTTCTGATATAGTAGTAGGATTAGTTCTAAGGAGTGCACCGCATAATTTGTGTTGCAGGTGTTGTTCTAATTGTGATTATAGTGTCTGTAGGTGTAGTGCATTCTTGTCAGTCTGTTTTGTGAGCTGTATTGCTGTTTGTATGATATGTTCTTGTTGTAGTCTGTTTTTGTTTATGATGGATGCCAATTTTTGTGTTCTATTACGTATTGTATTGTTAATTAGATCCCAAATTTGTGCGATTTTTTTCGGTGGGTGTACTATTAATTAGTGTATGTTAGAATAAGGTGTGTCATGTGTTGAACATACCCGGTGTGTTGGAGTAGTGTGTTTTTGAATTTCCAATGTGGTGATCGTTTTGATGACCTTGCATTTATAGTGTCTTTAGTGATATGTGTTAGTACTGCTTTGTGATCTGTGCATTGCAATGTTTCTTGTAGATGTTGTGTGTGTGTTATGTGGTGTGTTGAAGGTGTGTATATTCTGTCTAGTCTGGCTGATCTATTGTAAGCCCTATTTTTGTATGTTGTTGCAATGTTATTAGAGTGTCTGTATCTGAAAGCGTCTGTTAAATTGTGTGTGTCTAAGGTATTCTGTAGTATATCCAGTTGACGTATTCCATTCCTGTCAAATATCCTCAATTGTGTCTTGATTCCTGCTTTACCTCCCCCTTTCGATTTCCAAATCTGAGAGTACAAAATTGAAATCCCTTGGGTAACATTTTGTCCTCTGTATGTTTTTGTAAGTAGGGTGTCTAATTCTTGGTAAAAATTTAGTTGATGGCTGTAATTTGGTGGTGCATGCATGTTCACAATGGTGTATGCATGCATAGTATTTTCTACCTGTATTATGGAGATTCCCTGGTCACCCGTGTGTGTTCTATGAAAATCCCACCTGTCTGATGTCTGCAGAATAGCTGTTCCTGGCCCGATTTTTTGTATGCCTAAACTGAAACATGAATGATTGAGGCCTAGCTGTGTGGTGATGTGTTGTACGAATGTTTTTGAACATATGTTTGTTTCTTGTAGAAGTATAAAGTCTGGTTTGTGTTTGTTTATAAGTGTGATGATGTGTTGCAATTTTGTACGTATACCACAAATGTTTAAAATAATAATAATTACATCACTATTCATTGTAATTTTAGTAAAGCAAATAAATGAGATATAATTACTACATTGTTTCACACGCAAAGTTGTTATCCATGATGGGTACATCTAAGCGAGCAAGTCTTTTGTAGCAAAGGTTTGTGCGAGAGGATCAACTTGATCCTCGTTCTTATCGCTTGTGTCGGTGTCTACAAAGAGAGTGTATGGTATTCTGTAGTGTCGTCTTCATCTTGACCTTGTGTCTCCTCTTGTTGTACTTGTTCAGTTTCCTTTGTCTTGAATATAGTGGCTTTGATTGTTTCATTCTTTTCTGGTATGGTCGGTGATACATCGTTCATTTCTGTGTTTTGACTTCAGTAGTCTTCTGTTAGCCCATTTTCTCTTCATTGGTTTGCTAACGAATTGAAAACCGTCAGATTCTCCATTCTTTGGATTGTTTTCTTGTGTGTTATTTTCTTGTGTGTTCCTGTCTTCTTGTGTGTTGATTTGACTATTCAAGATTTGTGTCCGTTTAATCTTGTCCTGTGGAGGAGTTTCTCTTTCGAGTGGTGGGAAATCTTCTTGGCTTTGTGCATTAATTTCTGCTGCTGTTGGTGTCATCGATGTTCGTCGACTAGGGCATTTATGTGCCCAGTGGTTGTCTTGACCACACGCTGGACAACTGGTCTTTCTCCCCGACATCGTGATCAACTCTGTGATTATTGTTCATAATACTAGGAGTGTAGATCTGTATATAATGGGAAACTTTCTTTTCTGAATTACAGAGCGCTCACCACTTGCCAGCATTCTTTTTCCTAAAAACAACAGCATTGTCGTCTCCTGTAATGCTGTCCACTAGTTTTTTTTAACTCCTTGGGGAGCAATCGTGACTGGTAACCAATGGATGGTCAGTCTGCCTCTTTCTTTCTCTAGGTGCTCTGGAGATATGTTTATTCCTAGTCTTTGTAAAGAAAACATTCTTCCGTGTAATTTTTCATACACGGCTTTCTACGCCTCTGCTGCCAGGTGGAAGTACCACCTAGTGGGAAAATCGAACATATGCAGGTCGACGATTCCACCAAAAGGTACACCTCCTGGACCAGTTAGGGCGCTCATAATAAGTGCAGGTTTTGCTTTAGCAGCAGCCACGGAACCAGTAATGGAACATATTATTGTTCTCGACTGATGAAGTTGTTGAACTTCATAGTCGTTTGTCGGGACCGCGAATTCAGTGGTATTTGAATACATCTTGAAATTTGTTGTTTCCGGTAATAATAATTCCAGAGAAAAGATCCAGAATTTAAACTCCAAAGAATATCACCACATAATCTTTATTTGGCCTGTATTTAAAAAAGAAAAATTCAGTTGCATGTCCTTCACAGGACGTAGTAGTCAACCCCAGCATTTTAGCTGTTCGTGATTCCTGAGCAAATTTTACGTTCAGTAGTTTGCCATTGCTTCTGAACGACCAGCATCAACACCTTTTTCGAAAAAAAACCAGCACCGCTGTGTTTCGAACCCGTATATACGGGCTCAGAAACCGCGTTCGCAAGCCCTTAGCCACAGAGACTGATTTGACCTGTATCAATCAGTCAATCATGTGCCATGCTGGTAAGCGTTGGCGGTCATGACTCGTTATTTTACTCGATCACTAGAGTCGTGGATCAGCTCAGTGTTCCTGTCTCGTCCATGCCATGTGGTCAAGCCATCCAGATATTTTCCTCTCGGTCTTCCTCTTGGTCTGTTCCCTTCGATCTTGCCAGTTGTCACTAAGTTCTCCAGTCCATTTCTTCTACGTCTAATTTCTCTAATCAATTTACGATTTTCATTTGTCTCCTGTAGTACTTGGTCATTGTTTTTTTTGTTTGTTTGTTTTTTTGACTATCAATGGTATTATTTGCATTTTCCCCAGAAACCACATTTCTGCAGCCATCAGATGTTTTTCAGCTTGACTGCACATTGTCCACGTTTCACATCCATACAAAAGAACAGGCTCAATGTATCCCTTCAACACTCTGTTCTCGTTTCAATTCACATCTTTTTATTGGTCAGAATGTTTTTCATCTTGCTAAAGGCTACTTTCGCCATGGCGATTCTTGTTCTAATCTCTTCAAGGCATCTCCCATCAGGTCTTATGACTTTATTATGAGATAATTGTATCGATTCACTTGTTGAAGAATATTCCCATTTATTTGTATATTACATTGTGGTACTTCGTTCTTCCTCGTGACGACCATAACCTGTGTCTTCTAACAATTTAATTCCAACCCCAGCTGCTCACTGTGTACAACAACCGTATCTACTTATTGTGGCACATCCTGTGTATTGTCTGCAATCAATACTGTATCATCTGCATATCTAATGTTATTGATTCTTCGTCCTCCAATGCTGATTCCATTTATATCTTCTAGATTTCTGAAAATATTTTCACTGTAAAGGGAAAACAAAAAGACCTGGGGACATTACACATCCCTGCTTAACACCTCTCTTAATAGGTTGATATTGTCCTACTTCATTATCAATCCTTATGGTAGATTGCTTGTTGTTTCCAATATATGTTTTTTTATTAGTCTAATGTCTTTCCCATCAATTTGTAGATCTGCAAGCATATCCACCATGTTGACATGTCTAAATCTATCAAAAGCCTTTGTATAGTCAATAAAGCAAAGATGCATATCCTTGTTTACTTCTATAGCACGTTCAATAACTGTTCGCAGCATATACACAGCATTTACTGTACCCTTTCCTTCTACAAACCCACATTGGTCTTCCTCTATTTCAGGTTGTATTTTCTTCCTCACTCTTTGCATGATAATTCTTAGCAAAATCTTTGTGATGTGACTCATTATACTAATTGTTCTATGTTGATCACATTACAAGGTTCCTTATTTCTTTGGGATTGCAATAAATACAGAGTTACATAATTTAGAAGGTATATCTCCAGTATCATATAATGTGTTCAGCAGCCTGGTGACTTGCTCTAGTCCAAATTCTTCTAAAGCTTTAATCATTTCTGTTGTGATGCTATCTGCACCGAGGGCCTTGTCAGCTTTCATATGCTTAAGAACATTTCAAACCTCCATCTTCAAAATTGGCTGTCCTTCATTATTAAATCTAATATCATACTGTTCCTCTCTGTTATCATTGTACAGGTTTTTCACATAATCTGTCCATACATGTAGAATCTGATCTTTTTCTATTATGATTTTGCCATCTTTAGTTTTTGGACAGCCTGTACTTGTACTTGTTCTTTTATTAATAAGTTCCTGAATTCTTTTGTGCACTAATTTGGTATTTTGACTGTTGTGTTGTTTTTCAATTTCTAAGCACTTTTCCTCAGCCACGCTTCTTTTGCCTCCTTACATAATATTCTGACTTGTCTGTGAATTTCTTCATATTTCTCAGAATTATTTTTTATTAAGTCTTCTTGTTTCCATTAGGTGTAAGATTTCTTCAGTCATCCATTTCTTACGACCCACCTCCTTTAATTTTGGAATAGTTGTTTCTGCAGCCAAACTGATTTAATTCTTCAACATTTCCCATTGATCATCCACATCCTGGAATAATATCTCTATATCAGACAATATATCAAATCTATTCTGTACTTCTATGTTGAATTTGTTTTGTGTTTCCTTGTCATTACTCAATTTACAAAAATCATATTTAGTGTTTCTTGTTATGTACTTGACTTTCTTCAACTTTATCCTCAATGTTCCTGTAAGTAGACTGTGGTCACTATAACAATCAGCACTGGGAGCTGTTTTTACTATTGTTAGCACGTTTCTAAATCTTCTGCTAATGAGAATGTAGTCAATCTGGTTTCTAATCCTGCTATCAGGACTCCTCCATGTCTATAATCTTCTAGGGTGTTGCTTAAACCAGGTGTTTCCTACAATCATTTCCTGTTCTTTTGCCCACTCTACGAGTCTGTATCCTCTTTCATTTCTCTCTCCTAAACCATAGTTTCCTACTGTGTATCTATCACCTTGATTTCCTACTTTTGCATTGAAGTCCCCTATTATGATGTTTATTTCTGAATTTTTACATTTCTTTAAGGCAGACTCTATGTCATTATAAAATTCCTCTACACTATCTTCACTGGATTCTCCTGTTGGGGCATATACTTGAATAACATTTATGCTAAAGGGTCTGCCACTCAGTTTTAACTAGTAGAACTCTGTCCGACACAGCCGAATATCCTTGAACAGATTTTGATGATTTCCGGTCCAAAATAATTGCCACTTCCCTTTGTCGATCTTCACCTTCAGAATAAATAATCTTAAAATCTTCATCTATCTTGATGCCTGCTCTTGTCCATCGCATTTCGCATATCCCTAAAATATTAATTCTTTTCTCTTTCCATTTCTTGATTTATATTCTCTAATTTTTCGTCGTCGTTTAACGTCCTAACGTTCCATGTTGATAATTGTAATGTCTCTGTCCTTTTCTTGCGATGATCAGTCTTTAGGCGAATCATAATGTACTAGGCATTTTTAAAGAGGCAGTTTGCCGTTGCTTTCTTCTATGGCAGTAACCATACTGGTCGGGTGACCGCAGCCATTGACTCTTGAAGGAGCTCCGCTGCCTGCCGTCGCGAAACTTGAGGCAATAACCAACAAATATCTGTCGGCTGCTCTCAAAATTTCATCCACCACCTGGCTTCTTTTGAACACTTCAAATAAACGAATACAAAATGACACCACATAAACCACAGGAAAACACTTAACAGCGTCTCCCCGAAGAATAAATGCGTCACGTTGTCGCCATTTAAAATAAAACGTCTATTATATACAAAAACAGTGTCTTTTTACGTTAGTAAATACAGTATATATATTCATATACGTGAGACAACATTATAGTCGTGGCATTGTGCAGATATATACATATTACCTGTTGACGATGGTGGTTCAGTAATCATTCGCTCTCATGCAAACCAAACCATTTAATAGAAAAAGAAAAAAAAACACTTTCACACTTTTTCGCATTTCACTTATTTGTCAACATTATTGCTGAATCACTTTTGTTTCCTGAAAATGGTACTTTTGTACGTATCTACAAATTTCTAACCGTTAGACCCCGCAGTAAGCATCGCGTTGCTTGAGCGCGTGCCCGAGATAGAGAGAAGAGAGAGAGAGAGAGAGAGAGAGAGAGAGAGAGAGAGAGAGAGAGAGAGAGAGAGAGAGAGCAGAGAACAGTTTGAAATTAGCTATACCTGTGGCCTTGGCCGTTTGCAAGTACAAAAAAATTTAATTGGGCCGTTAGCTGGGCCTGGAATACGAGGTAAGTACCAAAGAATCACCTGTGCCTGTCTAGGCAAAGTTCAACGCTCGATTGGCAAAGAGTACTGACTCACAAAGGGCCGCATTTCCACCCGACGCCACCTTTAAGCTGTCCGGGGGGTAGACACTGGTAACAAAGAAGTCACATGTGTATTCCCGTCTTGTGGGTATTGTGAAGGTTAACCATGTTTTCCCCATGATTTGTGTTTGAAAGAAAGAGAGTGCTACATAATTACTGGCAATAATACTAATAATGGTTGACTGAGTTTAGTGGTGCACATTAGGGATATATAAATATCTGTGAAAGTATGTGTTTGAACATGTATAGTGTGAAGTGTGAACTTGATGGGAGTGGCATTTTACTTAATCTTGGAATAGCTGGGAAACTTTCTGTTGAAAAATGTGTTTTAGTATGTGTGAGTGTATTGTGTGGTGATTGTGAGTGGCCGAGTTTCGACTAGCCCATATAATGTGTCTATACTCCGCTAGTGCTACGAGTAGTTTAGTGTATTTGTCGTTCGTGGTTGTAGGTACTGTGTTTAGGACTATTGCCCTGTATATGTCAGTTTTCTTGTTTGTGTGTGTTTCTACTGTTGTAATGCAGTCTTAGTGGCTGTGATTGTTGGGCATCCATAGAAGATATGGTCCTCTGTTTCTTGAATATTGTGTCTACATAGTTGGCATCGTGCTATTTGCTTGGATGTCTGTGCTGCTCTCTCTGTTGTAGGGGTCATATTATAAATTAGCCTTATGTTACCTCCTTGGATTTCGATGTGATATATTTGTTGTGTTAGTTAGTGAAGGTACAGCTATAGTCTTTAATATAATATTTGTATCCTCTTTTGATTCTCAGATGTAGTGGTGGGGCTTGTTGTTTCACTACATATTTGTATATCTGCTTGGTTATCTGTCACGTTAAAAGTTCATTGTCTTGTATTGCTTGCATATATGTTCTGTAGAATTGCGGTAGTGTGCCGTAGTAGTGCCATGTTGTTTTGACTATTTTCTCAAGCCTGTGTAATCTAATTGCAATATAGTATAATGCTAGCGAGTGTTGATCTGGATGATTGATGATGCGTCCTATGTGGTTGATTCGTAATGCTTGTATTTTGGTGTGTATGTCCTGTAAAGCTAGTCCTTCTTGTTTCTTATCGTATATTAAAATTTTGTGTAGTATACTGTGAATTGTGTTGCTAAAGATGAATTGTCTGATGTGTTTGTGTATATCTGTAATTGTCTGTTGGTGATGGGGGGTGAGGGGGGGGGGGGGTGGGGGGGGGGGTAACACTGTAGCTAAATATATTACTTTAGGAATGATGAAGGTGTTTCCAATTGTGCTTCTCACAAAAAATTGTTGATGTCTTGTATTTGTACCTATGTAGTATGTCCATAATTTGTTTTGTCAGTGATTGCCATGTTTCTATATGTGTTTTTCTGGGATCGGATGGAAATGTGATCCCATATATTTCCATGTTATCTGTGACTGTCAGATCCGGGGGGGGGGGGGAAATCTGCTTTATTCTTCCACTTCCTAGACCCATTATTTTAGACTTCTGGATGTTTATTTTGGCCCCACTTCCTTCACCAACCTGTCCGAAGGTGGGAAGTATGTTCGTTATGGAAGTTTTGGTTGTAAGGAAGAAAGCGGTGTCGTCTGCATAAGCAATTAATTTCCGCTCCCCAGACGCTTGTATAAATGTACCTTTAATGTTAGTGTCCTGTATAATTGCTTCTAAGAGTGGTTCTAGTGTGAGTACATACAGGACTGGTGATAGTGGACACCCTTGTCTGACAGATCTTGTCATCCTGAAACTGGAGTGAGTGAATGATTCAGGAGTACCTTACTTTCAAGATTTTCATACAATATTTCTATCCACTGTCTATAGTACTGTCCTATGTTACAGTGTACTAGTGTTTTGTGTAAATATGAGTGTGCAATTCTGTCAAAGGCCTTCTCTAGGTCTAAGGACAAGAGGGAGGATTGACAGTCTTTCTGGTGGGTGTATGTAATGAAATCCCTAATGAAGTGTGTATGTTGGTGTATGTTTCTGTGTTGAATACTGCACTGTTGGTCTGGGTGTATGAGTGATGCCATGCAATTTTTTATTTTGTTTGCGTGTGATTTTGCTAGAATTTTGTAGTCCGTGTTTAATAAGGAGATGGATCTATAGTTTTTCAGCTGTGTTTTGTCTGTGTTATCTTTAGGTATGAGTGTTATGTATGACATGTTGCAAGCGTTTGTGAGGTCTTGTTTGTTAAAAGCTTCTTGGTAGACTTTTAGAAGGATATGGCCTAGGATAGGAAAGAAGTGTTGGTAAAATTCTACAGTGAGTCCATCTGTTCCTGGTGTTTTTTCTTTGTGCATTTGATTGAGTGCATGTGTTATGTCTGCTAATGTAAGCTCTGTGTCTAGTGTGTCCCTATATGTGTGATACAGTTTCTTTGTGTATTGTAAAAGCCTATTTTGTGTTTGTGTGTTGGTGGGTTCTGCTGTATATAGGTCTGTGTAGTACTGTTGGAATGTTTCTAGTATATGTTTGTGTGTTTCCTTGAATGTCTGTTATTGCTCCTATGTGCGTGTTACGTTCAATGTCATGTTCTAATGCAAGGTGTTGTTTGCTGGGACTTTCTTCTGATATGTTAGTAAGTTTAGTTCGAAGAAGTGCACCACGGAATGTGTGTTGCTGATGTTGTTCTAATTGTGATTTTAGTGTGTGTAGGTGTAGTGCATTCCTGTCGGTCTGTTTTGTGAGTTGTATTGCTCTTTGTATGATATGTTCTTTTTGTAGTCTGTCTTTGTGTATGATGGATGCTAACTGTTGTGTTCTCTAACGTATTGCATTCTTTATAGATCCCAAATTTGTGAGATGTTATCGGTGGATGCACTATTAGTGTATGTTAGAATAAGGTGTGTCATGTGTTGTACATAACCTGTGTTTTGGAGTAGTGTGTTGTTGAATTTCTAATGTGGTGATCGTTTTGATGGCCTTGTATTTGTAGTGTCTGTAGTGATGTGTGGTAGTACTGCTTTGTGATCTGTGTATTGTAATGTTTCTTGTAGATGTTTTGTGTGTATTATGTGGTGTGTTGAAGGTGTGTATATTATGTCTAATCTTGCAGATCTATTGTAAGTCGTATTTTTGGGTGGTGATGCAATGTTACTAGGATGTCTGTGTCTGAAAGCGTTTGTTAAATTGTGTGTATAAGGTATTTTGTAGTATATCCAGTTGATGTATTCCATTCCTGTCACTTCTCCTTCATTGTGTCTTGATTCCTGCTTTACCTCCCCCTACGATATCCAAATATGAAAGTACAAAATTGAAATCCCTGCAACGATAACATTTCGCCCTCTGTATATGTGTGTAAGTAGGGTGTCTAATTCTTGGTAAAAATTTGGTTGATGATTGTAATTTGGTAGTGCATGTATGTTCACTAAGGTGTTTGCATGTATAATATTTTCTAACTGTATTATGTAGATTCGTCCCTGATCATCCGTGTGTGTTCTAATAATACCCCACCTGTCTGATGTCGGCAGAATAGCTGTTCCTGACCCAATTTTGTGTATGCCTAAACTGAAGCATGAATTTGAATAGCGAAGAAACAAACCATAGGTTGCAAGATTTATTGCCTTTGTTATTCAAATTCACTACTGGAAAACATTGTTTCGAAGCATGAATGTTTGGGGCCTAGCTGTGAGGTAATATGTTGTAGGAATGTTTTTGAACATACGTTTGTTTCTTGTAATGGTATAAAGTCTGGTTTGTATTGGTTTATGAGTGTGATTAAAAATGTTTGCATATCCTTTACAGGACATCGCTGCCAACATTAGCATCTTTCAGCTGATTGGTGATTTCTTGGCAAGATTACGATCAGTAGTTTGCCATTGCTTTCTGAGCGGCCGGCTAACATACCCATAAGTTACTGACGAAATTCGAACCATTGCTGTTTCTCACCGTAGTCACGTTACTCACGAGAGAATACGAGATTACGGAGAAAAGTCGCTAAGCTCTAGGCCAGGAAGCCGGCTATGAGTGTTGTAATTTTGTACGTTTGGCACAAATGTGTAAAGTAATAATATTTAAATCACTATTCATTGTAATTTTAGTAAAAACAAATAAATGAGATATAATTGTTACATAGATTCACGCGAAAAGTTGTTATCCATGATGGGCACGTCTAGGCGAGCAAGTCTTTAGTAGCAAGGGTTTGTGTGAGAGGATCATCTTGATCATCGGTCTTATTACTTGTGTCGATGTCTACAAAGAGAGTGTCTGGTATGCTGTATGCGTCGTCTTCGTCTTGTGCTTGTGTCGATGTCTACAAAGAGAGTGTCTGGTGTGTTGTATGTGTCGTCTTCGTCTTGTACTTGTGTCGATGTCTACAAAGATAGTGTTTGGTGTGTTGTATGTGTCGTCTTCGTCTTGTACTTGTGTCGATGTCTACAAAGAGAGTGTCTGGTGTGTTGTATGTGTCGTCTTCGTCTTGTACTTGTGTCGATGTCTACAAAGAGAGTGTCTGGTATGCTCTATGTGTCGTCTTCGTCTTGTACTTGTGTCGATGTCTACAAAGAGAGTGTCTGGTATGCTCTATGTGTCGTCTTCGTCTTGTACTTGTGTCGATGTCTACAAAGAGAGTGTCTGGTATGTTGTATGTGTCTTCCTCGTCTTGTACTTGTGTCGATGTCTACAAAGAGAGTGTCTGGTATGTTGTATGTGTCTTCCTCGTCTTGTACTTGTGTCGATGTCTACAAAGAGAGTGTCTGGTATGCTGTATCTGTCGTCTTCGTCTTGTACTTGTGTCGATGTCTACAAAGAGAGTGTCTGGTATGTTGTATGTGTCTTCCTCGTCTTGTACTTGTGTCGATGTCTACAAAGAGAGTGTCTGGTATGCTCTATGTGTCGTCTTCGTCTTGTACTTGTGTCTCCTCTTGTTGTTCTTGTTCATTTCCTTTGTCTTGCCTAGAGTGTCTTTGACTTTTTCCTTCCTTTCTGGTTTGTATCTAGTCTGTGATAGATCGTCTGTTTCTGTGTCAACGCTGTGTTTTGACTGCAGTAGTCTTCTGTTAGCCCATTTTCTCTTCATTGGATTGCTGGCGGTGTGAAAACCGTCAGCCTTCATTCTTCGGATTGTTTACTTGTGTGTTATTTTCTTGAGTGCTCCTATCTTCTTTTGTGTTGATTTGACAATTGAAAGTTTGTGTCAGTTCAATGTGTTCCCGTGGAGGGGTTTCTCTTAAGAATGGCGGGAAATCTTCTTGGCTTTGTATATCAATTGCTGCTGTTGGAATTTAGTTGTATTGGGTAGTAACTTCATGACGGGCACAATGGATTTATTTGGCGTGGGCGTGGTTTGGGGGTGGAGGTTAAACGAACTTTTGTCTTGGTCATGGTCATAATATCCACTTCTCGGCTGACAAAGACATTGATCTACGAGATACAGCCTCCCTTTGTGCTGGGTAGCTCAATGAACCATTGTCCCTAACTGTGGTAATATTTCCCAATCCCCGGTGATAAAGAAGGAAAATGTGCTGATTCATTCTCCCCCATGATGGGTATGGCAAATATATAAAGGATCTCCAAGCCTAAATAAACAAATTGAACTGACACAAACTTTCAATGTTTTTTTTTTTTGTTGTTGCTATGTGAATGCATCATGCACTCTTGATGAACAAAAGATGAGTGATTGGAAGGGCCAAAAGTGAGATGGGCCTCATTATCATCAAGTGCCGTGCCGACTGGTGTAGGCGTTTATGACTTTCCACAGATCTCTGTCCTTGGGTTTCTGGATTAACTATGTCGTTGATATTCCTCCATGCCACCGTCGCAATCCATCCAGCATCATTTTTCTTGGTCTGCCTCTGCCTCTCTTCCCCTCAATCTTTCTAGTCGTCACGATGTTCTCCAGCGCCTCTCTTCTCATCACATGACCAAAAAAAAAGCTGTTTGTCTCTTTCTTAATTTTGTATATAACGTTCTAGTTTCGCCAGAATCTTTAAGGCATTCGTCGTTAGTTACTTTGGCAGTCCAAGGAATTCGCAACATTCGTCTAAGGAACCGCATCTCTGTTGCTTCCAATCTCTTCCTAATTTGTTCATTTATATTGCAAGATTCACAGTCATACAGCAAAACAGGTTCTATATAGCACCTCATCACTCTCCTTCTTACATTCAATGATAGCGACTTATTGCATAAGATATTCTTCATTTTTTGAAATGCAGACTTTGCTTACGTGCCCAAATTGTTACCCTTTGAAAATAAAGATCAATTCAATTCAATTCAATT
Organism: Cepaea hortensis; assembly: GCA_963921405.1. NCBI lineage: Eukaryota > Metazoa > Mollusca > Gastropoda > Stylommatophora > Helicidae > Cepaea > Cepaea hortensis. Next base: position 16,266,165 of record OY992897.1, read on the forward strand.
AGATTCAATTCAATTCAATTCAGTTCAATTCACTTTGTCCCTGACTGTGGTAATATTTCCCAAATCCTCGGTGACAATGAAGGAAAAAGTGTTGATTCATTATCCCCAATGACACTTAGCAAGGTGGAGAAAGGATTGTTTCGTGTGGAATGGCTCTCGTAGCTTCAGAGGTCACAGATTGTGAGAATTGTATGGATATTTTGCCCTGGCCATGCGGGTGTACGGCGGAATGAACAGGCTGATAGGCTGGCAGGGAATGCACCTCTTGGTGATATCTTGCCTGTGGACAAGGGGGAGGTGGTCGAGCGCTTGTGGGACCAGGTGGAGAAGGCGGAGGAACAGATTGAGAACTCATATGTGGCAGGGGTTCTGGAAGAATCTCAAAACTGAAAGGGAAGGCCAGGAGAACTTTTAATCAGATAGCGGTGGGAACGATTAGTAGTATGACTCTTCGCTGGCTGTTGAACGACGGGACTGAGCACGTATGGGAATATCCTGAGTGCAGTGATGTGGGTTCTTAACTCAACTCAACTCAACTCAACTCAACCCCAATGACAGATATTGTAAATATATAAATAAAGGATCTGCAGACTGAAGGGCACTTTTTAAAATACTGGTTCTTGACGATCATAATAATAAATATTTGCAATGGAAAGAAAAGAGTTAAACTAAAGATGGTAAAACATAAATGATGACAATAATACTAAGAATGATTGATTGGGGACAGTGGTACACATTAGGAATATAGAATTATCTGTGAAAGTATGTGTTTGAACATGTATAGTATGAAGTGTAATTATGAACTTGATGGGAGTGGCATTTTGCTTAATCTGTGCACATTTGTGCTTAAAATTGAGTGGGATATACGTGTGTGTGAGTATGTGTGTGTGAGTGTGTGTGTGTGTGTGTGTGTGAGTGTGTGTGTGTGTGAGTATGTGTGTGTGAGTGTGTGTGTGTGTGTGTGTGTGTGTGTGTGTGTGTGTGTGTGTGTGTGTGTGTTGAGTTTTCCGTAACAAGTATTTGGCCTGTGCCGGCTCCGTAGTGAAGGTGTTACGGATGCAGCTCGTAATCACACATACCCACGTTCGAAACACAGCTGCAGACGATTAGGCAGCAGACAGCAATACGTTGGCGTTTTTTTACGAATTGGTATGGATGCTGCGCGTTCAAACATCTATGGCAAACTTCTGAACGTAAATTTGCATAGATATCACAAACGACCAAAAAAAAAAAAAATGCTGGGGTTGACTGTGATGTCTTAAGGATATGCAATTAACTTCTTTTTTTTCATATGGCCTGTATAACAGGCCGGAAAAAAATTCTTTTGATAGACAAACTATTAATATAAGTAAATGTTAAAAAATTATGAAACCACATATTATAATGGCGAACAAAATTGGAAAATGTATTATAACATTTAAATATATTTAAAATAAAACCAAGACTTTTCCAAAAACTTTAAAAATGTGGTAAACTTATATTTACTTTTCTTATATGCTATGTAATTGTATTTAATTATTTAAAACTTTTATAAAATGTTAGATAAGTATACAATTATTTGAAATAAATAAAACAGTCATTTTATTAATATTGATGTCCCTTTAAATCTCTTATGTTGTTATATCCCTTTGTACCATTTTAATAACACGTCTTTCTTTTTAATGCATTTTTATTTCTTACCAAACAGTGTTTTTGCAAGGCGCGTTCGCGTGTTTTCTTTTACATTTACAAAATACAACAAGACCCCCAGACGTCAAATACAGCAAGATTCTCTCATTGTTTATGTAATGTCTTCATACTATTTATTACATTACATACATTAATTCTTCACATACATCAAATACTGTTTGTATTCAAATGTTGCATATATATAAGAATTCTAGGTATCCGTTTCAAACATTTAGCTTTTATTGTCAGAACCTACAACCAAACGTTTCTAGCCATACTGTGTGAGTTATTTCTATTGTAACAGTAGGACCATTCATCTGTATTACATTGTCCCCCATTAGTTGATCATGTTTGCGTCCTCTTAAATCGATGGACACAAATATTTCGTTAGAATGTTCCACTATACGCAAGACAGCGTATCTTGCTCAATTGTAAGTACGCCTTCAACACGGAAACGGAGCTAGTGTAGTGGCTAGATACTCGTCTGTCTGCTCGGTGGTCATGAGTACGAATCTG
>OY992897.1:16278348-16310848 GCA_963921405.1 Cepaea hortensis
TTTGTCCATCAAGAATGATGATGACCATTCATTTCATCCAGTTGGCTTAAAAGTATGGAGCCGTGGGTTCTAAAATGGCTGATAAGGCCTATTTTGGCTCGAAATGTTCTTTGACAATGTGGACAAAGAATGCTTGACGTTTCTGGAGGAGGATTTCCTGCAGTGGTTTTTCTGTCCTGCCTTTTCTTTACAGCTCTTGCAGTCCTTGTTGCCTCACACATGACTGCACCCTTATGTAATGATGCACGCCACGAATTTCGGTCTCTGGCTGCAGCCTCCCAGGTGTTATGATGAATTCCAAAAGCATTCAGTGAAATTTTCAGAGTGTCTTTAAAACGTTTCCTCTGGCCACCTTGGGAGCGTTTACCACAACGCAGTTTGCTGTAAAAAATTCGTTTAGGGAGCCTGTGATCTGGCATGCGAGTCAAGTGACCAGCCCAGCGAATCTGATTTTTCATCAGTACTGTGTGGATACTGGGCATGGACGCTCTTTCTAGGACTTCAGTATCTGGGGTCTTGTCTTGCCGTTTAATCTTCAGTAGCTTCCTTGGGCAGACTGTGTGGAAGTGGTTTAATTTCCTAGCGTGTCGCTGACAAACAGTCCAGGTTTCACAAACATATAGCAGTGTGGATAATACAACTGCTTTGTAGACTTTTAGCTTTGTTTGCAGGCTTATTCCAGTTCTGTCCCATACATTCTTGTACAGTCTGCCAAAGGCCACTCTGGCCTTGGAGATTGTTGCATTCATTTCGTCATCAATTGTGGCAGCTTGTGACACAGTGTAGCGAAACCCCAGTGGCCCATGTCCTCATACCTATCCGCTCAATTCCTCCGGAGTGGGATTCTCTGGGTTACTTTCATAACCCGAGTATTTGACACGAATACTTTGAAATCTATCTGTTCTTCGGGAAAACCCAATGGCGCGCCTTGCACCGAATATGACCTAGGGTAATGGTTTGGGCGTGAAAAGTCGGTTGTCAACCTTGTCGGTTGTGGTCGGCACAATGTATTAAAGTTTTAAAGAATTTTACAGATAAAGTGCCGCATCCTACGGCTGGGGTATAAAAGGATCCTTCTTTTGACGGCGAATATAGCCGGAGGTTTCGACAGAGCATCGACATAGAACATTATGTTTACTATGAAGTCCCTGCTGCTGTTGGGCTATACCAGATAGAACCACGGCGGGCCCGAACGAATACTTTCAGACACCTCGGCAGGCGTTTCGTTGAGCTGTGATCGAGTATGTTTGCATTTTGGGCTAGATCCCGCCTAAGTCACTGACACACCCGTACATATATCCTATTTATTCTCCTTGAGTATTTCCACACCAAAATTGTGCCACGTGATCCCAGGGCACTTTCCCTAACCATTGGACACACTACATTCGTGTAGGACACGGAAACTTGGAATCCTGGATTTATGGAACCCTGTTGTTCGAACAACCTACGCGGGAAATAAAGACCAGTGAACTTGCCATGAGGTGGTTGTGAATTCATGGGACAATATGGAAAACGATGAGCTAGGAGATTTATATTTGTGTTGATATTGTATGGACTAGTTTTCTCTCTAGATTGTGTGTAGATGTTTATGAGTTAATTGTCAGATATTGTTTTTTCTCTGTGCTGTTATGTATTGAGTTATTAAATTTACAATTACAAATATGTTGAAGAACGTCATGTTGTATGCGTGTCAGCCAGAACGACCCTGCAGGAAATAGGTCCTTAGGTCGAATAGAGAGTGACAGTGAGTCCGGGGGAAACGGAGGAGGGTTGGCAGGGAAAGACCTATTTAAAGCCAGGGCTATGAAATATACATGAGAAAATTGAGACATAGTTATTTGGGACCCTCCACATAGCTTGTTACAATTTCTGGGGGCACGTCGCGGGATATTTTAAATCCTGGTGGAGCTCTGGCTGATATAGGGATAGGGGACAGATATTCTGGTCTAATATCAATAGGTTCTGCTTACCGTACCTGGCTATTGTCTATACTCTTCCTGACACAGACTGACGACATACGAAGTGTTGTGGTCGTGTATTATATCCATTTGTCCATTACCTATTCACTTACCCTCTGAGTTAAGATGGCATACGCGAAATTTAATGTGGCTGAAGTGCAGGCTACAGGGCGTGAGATAGGCTATGAAGGGGCTGAGTTACAGAAATATGTTCAAGAAGTGGAGAGAGATTTTCGACAAGCTGAGCGCGAAGCTAAGAAAATTGAGGCAGAGCGCGAAGCTAAGAAATTCGAGGCAGAGCGCGAGGCTAAGAAAATCGAGGCAGAGCGCGAAGCAAAGAAAATTGAGGCTGAGGCTAGGAAGATGGTGGCCGAGCAGGCAGCCAGAGACCATGAGTTCCGTATGAGGGAGTTGGAGCTGAAAGCTCAAACTGCCAAGGGAGGCGAGGGTGCAGTTGGAGGCGCAGTTCTCCCTGACTCAACAACTTCTAGTGGCGGTCCATACCAGGCAATGAAGTTCCCATTACTCCCGTTCGATGAACACAAAGATAAGATCGACCAGTATCTTCACAGATTTCAGTCGATGGCTTTGGCTATGGGATTGGAACGTGGGAAATGGAACTTGAAACTCTCACAGGGCCTGAGGGGGACCGCATATGAGGTCTATTCAAGGTTGCCACCTGGTATGGAGAATGACTATGAGGCCCTGGAAAAGGCATTATTGAAAAGGTTCCAGATGACAGCCCATACTTACCGACAACAGTTCAGAAAGTCGAGGAGAGAGCCAGGAGAGATGTTCTCAGCATACAGTGTTAGACTTAAGTCTTACCTTTTGAAATGGATGTCATTAGCAGGATTTGCCAACGACTATGAAAGTTTAGAAGAATTAGTGGTCGTGGACCAAATGAAGAGGATGATGCCTAAGCCATTGCAAACCTTCTTGGTTGAAAATGGGACAGAAAGGTTAGACGTAGTCAACACATTGGCGGAAAGGTATGTGCTAGCTCATGGGGATAATGGGGAACTGGCACAACCCAATCTCCGATCACCAGACATTGGGTCTGGAAAGAAGAAGAACCCCAAACCCACTCACACCAAAAAGGCGGATCCTTTCGAAAAAGTTCCCATTAAGAAACCCTCTGGTAAGAGTCCACCTGGATCTCCCAAAAGAAAGTGGAGTGAAAAGTGGTGCGCCTTCTGCAAATCTCCCACACACAATACGGCCGATTGCAGGCGCAAACAGAAAGACTCTCACTATGCTGCCTGTCTTGTAGAAACCGGGGAGGGGTCTAACAAGGAGGTAGAAGGGAGGGATCCTGGGAACAAAGATTCAGAAAAACCACCAGTAGTAGAGACGGTTCTTGTGAACGGACAACCAGTCGAGTGTCTCTATGACACAGGTCTTCAGTTTGAGGCCGTAATTTCATCACACTTAGTGAGCCCAGAGCAGCTAACCGGGGAATCCATTGAGATTCAAACGGCGACAAAGAGTGCGGTAGCGATGTCTCTTCCAATTGCGAAGGTGGACATCAAATCAAAATATGTTACCGGCACTATTCAGGCAGCCGTTCTGATCGATCCTATCTTCCCGATGATCTTGGGTTGCCGCTACGTCTTCCTAGGGATCCCAAACGAACCCATGTACGTAGGGGCGATGCAAACCAGATCTCAATCGGAGGAGGAGCAGACGCCGGCCTTGATCGTGAATCCCTTGCCTGGGGAGTTACGAGCTGCTCAAAGCCAGGATGCTACGTTGCAACCTTGCTTCAACCAGTTGCCAAAAAGTGCTGACCCACCAAGACGGGGTCAGTATTATATGAAGAATCGGTTACTGTACCGGAGAGCCGGAGTGGAGGAACGCCAGCATGGACAGCTGGTAGTTCCTAAGGCTTATCGGGAACAGCTTCTTCATATGGGACACACCATTTCTTTCAGTGGACATATGGGTGTCGGGGCAAAACTTCAGCGCATTTCCTGCCATTACTACTGGCCAGGGATGACTGGAGATGTGCGTAGGTACGTCAAGTCGTGCCCAGAGTGCCAGCGTGTGGCACCAAAACACTGGACGGCTCCGGTAGTCTTGGGTGATATGCCCATTATGAACTCTCCTTTCGAGAGAGTTGCCATCGATCTGGTTGGTCCTCTTCCTCGGACTAGGAAGAGGAATATGTATATTCTGACGATGGTGGATTGCTGTTCCATGTGGGGCGAGGCGATACCGTTGGCCACCATCGACTCTAAGCGAGTGGCTGATGCACTGATGGAGACTTTTACTCGGTTGGGATTTCCAAACCAGATCCTAACGGACAATGGGTCTCAGTTTTGTGGTAAGCTGATGGAGGAAGTCTTTCGTATCTTCCAGACTAACCACATTCACACAAGCCCATACCACCCTCAGTCTAATGGGCAAGTAGAGAGGTTTAATGGTACCTTGATGACCATGCTTAGGAAGCTGGCTCAAGAGAAACCAGACAGATGGGATGAATATATCCCAGCCGCCTTGTTCGCCTATCGGGAGGTTCCCCATGGGTCAACCGGGTTGCCACCAGCCACTCTATTATTCGGGAGGCCAATCAAGGGTCCCTTAGAAGCCTTATTGAGATGTTGGACAGAGGAGGAGACTTCCGAAGAGGTGGTATCTTCCTACAAATACGTCGAGGAGTTAAAGAAGAAACTCCAGACAGGTTGGGCTTTGGCGGCTCAGAATCTGAGATCGGCCAGAAAGAGACACGCGGCCTACTACAATAGAAGGACGAAAGATAGGTCTCTGAAGGTGGGGGATCGGGTTCTGTTGTTACTTCCAGTAGGTTCCAATAAACTCGAGATTGGTTGGCAGGGGCCTTTCCCGGTGGAAAGGGTTGTGTCCCGTACCAATTATGCTATCCGGATCAGGGGGAAATCTAAAATCTTCCACATTAACCTCCTCAAAAAATATGAGGAACGATCCGATGGTACTTCTCTCCCACTCATGACTATGGCGGTCGCGATGGAAACTGAATCGGGCGCAGACGCGGATAGGGAGTATCCTTTACACCCTGGGGAAACCTATAAGGATGTACATATAAATCCTGATCTGTCGGCTGAAGAAACAGAACTAGTCATCCATTTGTTGGAGTCCCATCAACAGATTCTTACCGATCGTCCAGGGCGGACAGGGTTGGTTGAGTTTGATATGACTCTGACTACCCAAGACCCCCATTCGCCAAAAAATATATCCAGTGCCCTTTGCGAAAGAGAATGCCCTGGAAGCCGAAATCCAGAAGCTTCTGGATGATGACATCATAACTCCTTCGACTTCTCCTTATAATGCCGGGGTTGTCTTGTTGAGAAAGCCAAGCGGGGAGCACCGCTTGTGTATTGATTACAGGCATTTAAACAGTTGTACGACATTCCAAGTTGAGCCGTTACCAAACACAAATCAACTGTTTGCCAGATTAAATAGGGCAAAGTACTTTTCAAAAATCGATTTAAGCCGGGGATATTATCAGATCCCTGTGAAGCCTGAGGTTCGGCCCTTGCTCGCTTTCAGTACTCCGAGCGGCCATTACGAATTTAAGGTGATGCCTTTTGGGCTGAGCAATGCGCCCAGTGTGTTCACACGCATGATGAGAAAGTTATTAGACCCTTTAATGGATCCCTCTGTCGTCTCGTTTATGGATGATATTCTCATCGCTTCTGGCAATCTGAAAGATCACCTGAAATCCTTGGAACAGATCTTCATAAGATTGAAAGAGGAGGGGTTAACTGTCCGTCCAGCCAAATGCATGATTGGCTATCACTCCTTAGAATTTCTGGGACATACTATTACCCCGGGGGGTTTGGTACCGGAAGAAAAGAATGTAGAGAAGGTCAGACTCGCACCCCGTCCTAAATCCAAAAAAGATGTTAGGTCTTTCTTGTCTCTGTGTGGGTTTTACCAGAAATTTATTCCGAAGTTCAACGAAATTGGGGCACCGTTAACCGAAACCCTGAAGAAAGGATCGCCAGATCCTATAGTCTGGACCCCGAGCTGTGAAGAGGCTTATGGGAAGCTGAAACAGGCTTTGGTGGATAGGCCAGTCCTGCAACTCCCAAATTTGGAGAAAACGTTTGTTCTAAGAACCGACGCGAGTAACATAGGGATTGGAGCAACTCTGTTGCAGGAAGGGCGAGATGATCCTACTGTGCTATGTCCGGTGGCATATGCCAGTAGAAAACTGTTACCCGCGGAACGGAATTACTCCACCGTCGAACGGGAATGTCTGGCTCTAGTGTGGGCGGTACAGAAATTTCAACCTTATCTGTATGGAGTACCGTTCAAAGTGCAGTCCGACCATCAACCTCTGACGTTTTTGGCAACTTCTAAGAAACTGAACGCAAGGTTAATGAGATGGTCATTGCTCTTACAACCGTATCAGTTCAGGGTCGAATACATCCCCGGAAGGGATAATGTGGGAGCGGATTTTATGTCACGGCATCCTATGGTCGAAGGTGAGGGGGAGGTAATTCGAACAGAACCTCTGGCAGTTGAAAGTTCGTAGGGTTCGACTTTCTTAAGAGGGGGCCTATGTAGCGAAACCCCAGTGGCCCATGTCCTCATACCTATCCGCTCAATTCCTCCGGAGTGGGATTCTCTGGGTTACTTTCATAACCCGAGTATTTGACACGAATACTTTGAAATCTATCTGTTCTTCGGGAAAACCCAATGGCGCGCCTTGCACCGAATATGACCTAGGGTAATGGTTTGGGCGTGAAAAGTCGGTTGTCAACCTTGTCGGTTGTGGTCGGCACAATGTATTAAAGTTTTAAAGAATTTTACAGATAAAGTGCCGCATCCTACGGCTGGGGTATAAAAGGATCCTTCTTTTGACGGCGAATATAGCCGGAGGTTTCGACAGAGCATCGACATAGAACATTATGTTTACTATGAAGTCCCTGCTGCTGTTGGGCTATACCAGATAGAACCACGGCGGGCCCGAACGAATACTTTCAGACACCTCGGCAGGCGTTTCGTTGAGCTGTGATCGAGTATGTTTGCATTTTGGGATAGATCCCGCCTAAGTCACTGACACACCCGTACATATATCCTATTTATTCTCCTTGAGTATTTCCACACCAAAATTGTGCCACGTGATCCCAGGGCACTTTCCCTAACCATTGGACACACTACATTCGTGTAGGACACGGAAACTTGGAATCCTGGATTTATGGAACCCTGTTGTTCGAACAACCTACGCGGGAAATAAAGACCAGTGAACTTGCCATGAGGTGGTTGTGAATTCATGGGACAATATGGAAAACGATGAGCTAGGAGATTTATATTTGTGTTGATATTGTATGGACTAGTTTTCTCTCTAGATTGTGTGTAGATGTTTATGAGTTAATTGTCAGATATTGTTTTTTCTCTGTGCTGTTATGTATTGAGTTATTAAATTTACAATTACAAATATGTTGAAGAACGTCATGTTGTATGCGTGTCAGCCAGAACGACCCTGCAGGAAATAGGTCCTTAGGTCGAATAGAGAGTGACAGTGAGTCCGGGGGAAACGGAGGAGGGTTGGCAGGGAAAGACCTATTTAAAGCCAGGGCTATGAAATATACATGAGAAAATTGAGACATAGTTATTTGGGACCCTCCACATAGCTTGTTACACACAGTGCTGCCAAGATAGGTGAATTTGTCCACCACACTTAGTCTATGACCATTCACTTTGATATTCGGCACAGTGTGATTATTCACTGTAGCTGGCTGGTATATAACTACAGTCTTTTCCAAGTTGATATTGAGCCCAAAGTTGGCACATGCATGTGAGAAAGCTGTAACATTATGTTGCATATCCGCCTCTGAGTTGGCGTGTAGAGCGCAATCATCAGCAAACAGGAGCTCTCTGATGGTGTCGCTGTTAATTATGGTTTCAGCTTTCAGCCTTCTGAGATTGAATAACTTTCCATCCATACGGTAGTTGATGTCTATTCCAATGTCGTCGTTCTCGAAGGCATTCATCAACATGGCTGAAAACATGAGGCTGAACAGTGTTGGTGCCAGGACACATCCTTGCTTAACCCCATTGGTGACAGGAAAGAGCTCAGACAGTTCACCATTTTCCTGTACTCTTGCCTGCATACCATCATGAAAAAGCCGCACTATTTGGACAAACTTTTGTGGACAGCCATATTTTGCCATGATCTACCACAGTCCTTCTCAAAAGCCTTGGTAAGGTCAATGAAAGTGGAGAACATTTCGCAGTTCTGTTCCTGACATTTCTCTTGCAGCTGCCTTGCAGCGAAAATCATGTCAACAGTTCCACGTTCTTTTCTGAAGCCAAATTGACTCTCAGGAAGAAGACCTTGATCGAGATGGGCCGTGAGACGTTTGAAAAGAATTCTGGCGTGTATCTTCCCTGCAATTGAAAGCAAGGAGATTCCTCGGTGGTTGTCACAGGATTGGCGGTTTCCTTTACGTTTGTAAAGGTGGACTATTGACGCATCCTTGAAATCTTGTGGCATGGTCTCGTTCACATATGTTTGTAAAGACTTGGTGAAGCTGCTCTGTTAGGACCGGCCCACCTGCCTTGTATATCTCTGCTGGGATGGAGTCAGGACCAGGTGCCTTGCCGCTGGAGAGTTGCTGGATGGCTTTGTTTACTTCCACTATGGTTGGCAGGTCATCAAGTGTCTCATTGGTGGGAACTTGAGGAAGGCAGTTGATGGTTTCATCATCGAAGAAGGAAGTTGCATTTAAAATGTTGCTGAAATGCTCTGCCCAGCGTTGACGGATTTCTTTCTTATCGGTGACCAATGTTCCCCCATCTGCACTGAGGAGGGGAGCTATGCCTGGTGATGTAGGACAATAGACCACTTTCAGTGAGTCGTAGAAGTTTTTCATATCATGTCTGTCAGCAAAGCCTTGAATTTCATCAGCTTTGCTGCTCAGCCAGGAGTCCCGCATATGCCGAAGTTTCTGCTGCACTACTCTCTGAATGTTCTTGAAGGCATCTTTTGTTATGTTGACTTCGGGTCATTCAAATGTGCCTTGAGGAGAAATTGTTTCTCGGCCAGCAATTGGTTAATGTCTTCGGAGTTTTCATCAAACTAATCTTTATGCTTTCGAGGGGCTGGACCCAGGATTTCCATAGCAGTGTTGTAAATTATGTCCTTTAGGGCTCTCCACTCTGTTTCTGTATCCTGTTTAGCAGCAGCATTGGGCTTGAGGCGGTCTTCCAGCATATTTTCAAACGACTGCTGCATTTTCTTGCTGTTTAGGCGGGTGACATTTAGTTGTTTGTTTTTTTTTGCATTTTTACCCCTTGAGGACGCCGTGGTGGCCTGATGTGAATGTTTATTTTCGAGACAATGAGACGATGGTCTGTCCAACATTTGGCACCACACATAAATTTTGTTACCCGAACGTCTTGTCTGTCACTTCTCCTGACGATGACATAGTCAATGAGGTGCCAGTGTTTCGAGCGAGGGTGCATCCACGATGTCCTATTTCTCATGGGGAGACGGAAAATTGTGTTCGTAATCACGAGATCATGTTCGGCACATGTCTGAAGGAGGCGGAGTCCATTGCTGTTACAATTTCCGACTCCATGCTTTCCAATAATGCCACTCCAAGAGGTGGTGTCCGTGCCTACTCTGGCATTGAAATCCCCAAGGAGTATAAGTTTGTCTCCTTTGGGAACAGATGTTAATACACTGTGCAGGTCCTCATAGAACTTGTTCTTGTCATCATCTTCGTTGGTCATAGTTGGTGCGTAGACACTCACAATGGTTGCGTGCTTCCTTCCATTCAGCAGAGGCAACTTCATGGTCATGAGCCTGTCGTTTATAGCCTTTGGAAATCAAGCTAATTTGCCGGTCATGGCCGACTTAATGGCAAATCCCACACCGGATTTGCGTCTTTCCTCGCTTTTCCTTCCACTCCAGAAAAATGTGTAACCGCCATCTATTTCACAGATTTGGCCTTCTTCTGCAAGTCGTGTCTCGCTCCAGGCTGCAATGTCGATGTTGTACCTGCCCAGCTCTCTCGCAATCAGTGATGTTCGTCTCTCTGGACCCGACGCTACGTTTCTGTCAAGTAGGGTACGTACATTCCAAGTTCCAATTGTTAAGGGAATATGGTTTCCTCTTTTAGCTTTACTTGTTTTATCTTTGTTTGTATGTCGACCGCAGTTAGGGTACCCACCAACCGCGGCTAGCTGGTTAGGTAGTGATGGAGCAGACAATGTTTAGGGCACCTTTTCTAGCCCCTTCCTCATACTATGGAGGTGAGCAGTGTGTTCCTATAGAGGGCTTCTCAGTCGCTCAGGGGGCTGCCGAATCCCACTGCTGCTCCGGTCAGTAGAAGACGACCATATGGCCTGAGCCGCCTGTGTGCAGGTCTGCGACTACGGCTGCCAGCGTACCCACGCCTGCCGCTTCGCCGCTCGCCCATCGCCACAGGGCTTGAAGGTGATATCTGACGTTTGATGAAGAATGACTTGCGCGATGACTTGGATTAAAGTGAGGAAGAGTTGGGCAATTCGTCGACCTCACTCTCTCGCCTGAGTCCATCTGAGTCCAGTGGCAAGACAGGTCGAGACGACTGGAGACGAGTACAGGTGCAGTGAATGACCAGGGCGCTCTACGTGCCTTGCCGTGCTCATTACGTTCAACAACGCTTTGCAGGTAAACGCCGTCTTTCCCGTTGAATCAGGAATGATTTCTTCCGCGCAGTCTGCCGAATTTTGTCTTCACATGCTGGGTAGGCATACCCTTGTTTACCGCTTGGTTTGACACCAAATCGGCTACCCAGGCCTGGTTTAGCCAGCCTCTCACAGCTGTTGCCCGTGGGGTGGCCGCTGTCGCATGCTGACAGCTACTATGAGCCACAGGCGCGAGCTGGGTGTCAGGCTTTTACCAGTGGGGGATGTGTCCTGAAAAGGACATGAGAGTCATCCTTACCAAAGGTACTACCAATGCCTGACACTCCGTACCCCCCTAAGACGACTACCACGTTATGGACAGACTAGAACAAGTCATTACTCTGCGCCTTAGAACAGGACACAATAGATTACACAAAACATGTATACAAAATTCAAGATTGGTGAATCAGCCATGTGCACATGTGGTTTGGCGTCGTAGACAGCAGATCACATACTCCAAGACTGCCTAAAATACTTCATATCTAGGCAAACCTTCTGGCCTACAGAGACAATAGTGGATGATAAACTATATGGACCGCTGAGTGAACTAAAAAGACAGTTAAATTCATACAACAGACAACATTGTAGTCATAGACATATTTCAAGCGAACGAAAGAAGAAAAAAACCACAATTTCTCTTGGATCAATAGGACCATTCATCTGTATTAGATTGTCCTCCTTTAGATGACAAAATTGTCGTCCTCTTAAATCCACTGACACAAATATTTCGTTAGAATCGTTAGAATGTTCCACTATATGCAAGAAAGCTGATCTTCTTAATTATAAGTACGCATTCAACACTGAAGCCGTACTAAGCTACATGGTTAGCTTAATGGCTAGATGCTCGCGTGTTGGCTCGGTGGTCATGAGTACGGGTCTGCAGGGGGCGGAATTTTACAATCGATCTGGCCTCCCTTGTCATACTTGGCTGAAGAAGGTTAATCTTCGCAACGTCCTTTGTGTTCTGTCGTTGTATTCTGTAAAGTTGCACTACTTCGTGTTTCGTTTTGTTTTTTTGTTGATGTTTTTAGTTTTTTAGCTTTTTTAAAATAGTGTTTACATTTCCACAGCTTTACCGCAGATAATCTAGGAAACATCTAATGGTAGTATAAATGAGATGTCCTTGTAAAGAATGCCATGGATGGACAAAAGTTCTTTCAAGAACAAATGAAAAAAAAAAACGTAAACTGAATAGAAAAAGTAAACGCAATCAGTCCAGTTTTGTTTACAAATCATGGTACGATGAGAAATAAACTTGACAACTTAGTGACCACTAGAAAACTTGACGGGAAAAGAAGATGTGGAAACGAAGAGATTTATGCCACGATGACTTAGCATAATCGAGACAAAAACAGAGACCCGGCCATAGACTGGCGACGGTGTCAGATGGCGAACCAAGACTGCTTAAGGGTATTAGGATTGCACATGAAGGTGATACGTTTGTCAATAGCAGAATAAACACAATTATTGTAGTGTGATATTATTGAGCACACATTTGGCTAAACCTAAACATATACAGGAGTAGTAAATGTTCTGAAAATCTCAACAGAAATTTAAACAGAAATCTTCCCCTTACGAGAAAATTACACTCTCGAGACACCCACATATGGAGTGATCGTAGGTGTCAACTCATTGGACACATGGCACAATACAAAAGAACAAACATGTATCAATAACTACTAAGAAAGCACTTTACAACACAATCTTCCTACCAACTCTATGCTACCAATGCCAAACCTGGACAATGCAGAAAAAGAGAAAAGAAAAATCACAACAATAGAAATGAGATTCCTGAGAAGAATACTCAACGTATCAAGAAGAGAAAAGATCAGAAATGAAGAAATCAGGACTAAAGTGGGGGTTAAAGCAGCACTAGATTTTATTAGATAGCAGCAAGTCAAATGGTTTAGCATCCCACAACAAGCAATGATGTACAGACCAGATGGAAACAGAGGATGAGGCCGACCACGTAAACGTTGGACGGAGGGGATTACAGAGACCATGGGAATATCGATATATGAAGCCCATAATCGAGCACTCTCACGATGTTTATACTTCACCTCGACACCGCAAGATACAAGAGGAACATTATGAGATGAGATGTGTGTCAACCCAACCAAAGTACAATGGAAGGGCCTCAACCAAGGAGCACCATCATTTTTCTTCTCTCCCCCCCCCCTCCTTTTCCATTACTCCAATGCTGGGATTCCCTTTCCTATTCTATCGAGGTAGGGGACTCACTTCCGTGATTTAAAAAAAACATGTCTTTCATACAAAGCAGTGTGTATTTACATGGTGTAATGCGTGTTTTTGATATACATTATTTCTAGTATTCCTCTTGCTAGCCGTGGTTCAATGACTATTCCCACACCGTGTCTTGCCCTTTCATGCTGTGTGTGTGTGTGTGTGTGTGTGTCTGTGTGTGTGTGTGTGTGTGTGTCTGTGTCTGTGTGTGTGTGTGTGTGTGTGTGTGTGTGTGTGTGTGTGTGTGTGTGTGTGTGTGTGTGCATATTCATTCATAAACACATGATAATATTTCATTCATGGCATGGTGTAAATTAATAACACATTACTTGTTGATGATGATGGTGGAGTCATCGTTCAATAGAAAGTCTTTCTTACTCCAGGTATTCTCGTTCACTCTTTGTTTTTATTTTAACAAGTGTAACAATATCACCGGCTCCGTGTCGATGGAGTTAGGGACACAGTTCGTAATCTCGCATACCACGTTCGAAACACAGCTGCGGGAGATTTGGCAGCAGACTTGGTTATTTACGAATTGGTATGGGTGCCGGCCGTTCAGATAGCAATGGCAAACGCCATCGATACATCATGTGCCATGCCGGTAAGCATGGGTGGTCATGATTCACCATTTCACTCGATCACCAGAGTCATGGATCAGCTCAGTGTTCTTGTCTCGACCATGCTACGTGATCGAACCATCCAGGTATTTACTTCTCTGTCTTTCCCTTGTTCTTTCCCTCTCTATCTTGCCAGTTGTCACCAAGTTCTCCAATTTATTTCTTCTCATAACATGTCCAAAAAACTGTGACTGTCTACGTCTAATTTCTTTAATCAATTTACGATTTACATTTGTCTCCTGTAGTACTTTGTCATTAGTTTTTCTGTCCGTCCATGGTATTCTTTGTGTTTTCCTCAGAAACCACATTTCCACAACCATCAGATGTTTTTCAGCTTGAATACTCATTGTCCAAGCTTCACATCCATACAAAAGTAAAGGCTCTATGTATCCCCTCAACACTCTTTTTCTCCTAGCAATTGACATCTTTTTATTGGTCAGTATATTTTTCGTCTGGCAAAAGGTTACCTTCGGCATGGCGATTTTTGTTCTAATCTCTTCAAGGCATCTCCCCTCAGTTGTTTTGACTGTTCCGAGATAATTTTAACGATTCACTTGTTTAAGAATATTCCCATTTGCCTGTATATTACATTGTGGTATTTCGTTCTTCCTGCAATCTGCTGCCAAATCCCGCGCAGCGGTCTTTCGAACGTGGGTATACGGAATTACGAACAGCGCCCTTAATACCTTCCCCAAGGAGACGGCATTTATTACATTGCATACATTAATTGTTCGCAGACATTAAATGCGGTTTGCATTCAAAAGTTGCATATAAATAAGAATTATAAGTATCCTTTTCAAACATTAAGTTTGTATTGTCAGAACGCACAACCAAACGTTTCTAGTCCTACTGTGTGAGATATTTCTCTGGGAATAATATGACCATTCATTTGTATTACATTGGCTTCCTTTAGTTTACAACATTTTTGACCACTCAAATTCATGGATCTAAATATTTCGTTAGAATGTTCCACTATACGCAAGAAAGCGTATCTTTATCATGTGTTAGTACGTTTTCATCAATACCACGGTCTGGCAAGAATGAGATAGCGAGGAGTGACGAGGGGATCTGGCCGACGCTCGACGCTCAGAGGAAAGCCGAGACGGACATTTAATCAGGTTGCTACTGGTACTAGTGGTGTTGGACCTGTTCGCTGGCTGAGGATGGGGACGGAGCGCTTATGGGAATGCCCCGAATGCTGTGATATCGATTCCTAAATCAATCAATCAATTAATACAGAAGCCAGGCTAGCATGGTGGCTAGAGGCTCGCCTGTCGGCTCGGTGGTTTATTTATTTTGGATAATGAGCCATTTTACTGAGGTTGATTGTTATATTGTTACTAACCATCTGGTAGGGAGTCTTTTCCCCATGGCGAGCCATAGCCCCGTTAGCCCATGACCTCGCGGTTATGGTTTCCCGGTCTACACCACGTGGAGGTGGGGTTGACTTGTGTAGCCTGCGGGTCATCAAAAGAGGCTACTAATTTTCACTTTTCACCCATTCTGGGAGAGGAAAGCCGACCCTAACCCTGCTGGCTGCAGGGCCAGGCGCAGTCCACACCTTGTTGAAGAACCATCTCCAAATTACACCATTAGAGAGCTCCTGTTTGCGGACGACCAAGTACTAATACTAATAGTAATAGCAAAATCAGAAGCTGAATTATAAGACCACATAATTAGTCTACATGAAATATGTAGAGAACATAACATGACTATTAGCACAGGTGAAACAGATGTAATGACTATAACTAAAGAAGAAGAAAAAAAAACAACAATTCACCTAAATGAACATCCCCTGAAATAAATAAAGAGTTTCAAGTACCTAGGAAATATAATATCATCAAATGGCAAATCGAAAGACGAGATCGAAAACTGATGCTATAAGGCAAACAAACTTATTTGATAAATGGCACCATTACTGAAGAGCAAACATTTATCAATAGTTACAAAGAAAGCACTTTACAACACAATCTTCCTCCAATTCTATGCTACCAATGCCAAACCTGGACAATGACAGCAAAAAAAAAAATAAAAAAAAAAAAAATTCACAACAACAGAAATGAGATTCCTGAGAAGTTCAATGTAAATATTGAGCACAGCCCACTACTGGCAACGCCGATCGCATTCTGGTATGAACCTAAGGCCTATCCAGGTCAATATGGAAGCACTATACTCGAGTTTCGCCCTCATTTGAGCTCGTCAGTAGTGCATATCCCTGACCGGATCCGGAAACAGTCCCGGATCACGCGTGTGAAGCGGGTGTGTAACCACGCGGCACACACTGGACACACAAAATTATCACAACAGAACACCACAACGCTACCCATCGTAGGCTATGCTCAAAATTTTTATTTACATTTCTATTTAAATTTCAAATCCCGAAACAACCACATAATCAATTGATTATTGCTCACTGGATTTAGGAGGCCTGGTGTTCCTTGCCAGTGAGAAGTCCTGATCGTTCGGGTCCCATCGATTGACGGACGTCGGTCGCGGTGGTTGGGCAATCTTGAGCATAGCCTACGATGGGTAGCGTTGTGGTGTTCTGTTGTGATAATTTTGTGTGTCCAGTGTGTGCCGCGTGGTTACGCACCCGCTTCACACGCGTGATCCGGGACTGTTTCCGGATCCGGTCAGGGATATGCACTACTGACGAGCTCAAATAAGGGCGAAACTCGAGTATAGTGCTTCCATATTGACGTGGATAGGCCTTAGGTTCATACCAGAATGCGATCGGCGTTGCCAGTAGTGGGCTGTGCTCAATATTTAAATTCCAAATCCCGAAACAACCACATAATCAATTACTCAATGTATCAAGGAGAGATAAGATCAGAAATGGAGAAATCAGGACTAAAGTTGAGGTTATAGCAGCGCTAGATTTTATTAGAAGGCATCAAGTCAAATGGTTTTGCCATGCAAGTAGGTTACCAAGTAACAGTGATTGATTGATTGATTGATTTAGGAACCGACATCACAGCATTCGGGACATTCCCATAAGCGCTCCGTCCCCATCCTCAGCAGCCTGCGAAGAGTTCCAACACCAATAGTACCAGTAGCAATCTGATTATATGTCCGTCTCGCCTTTCCTCTGAGCGTCGAGCGTCGTCCACATCTCCTCGTCACTCCTCGCTGTCTCATTCGTGCCAGACCATGATGATCCATTTGCTCCTCCGAGGTGTACACGTGCTCCTACAAGACCGCAACCAAGTCTGCCTTGGCATGTGCCATGAGATGGATTGCGCGAAACATGGCAGGTGTGTCAGTCGTCACTGGAGAGATGTGTTGACACACAGTTTAGAAACACAAGCGAACGCAGCTAACATTAGTGGGCGGAGCTAATGCGTCACGTGACGGCGCCCAGGCAAGAAGCCGGAAGAGGTGACGCTGAAGTCAGTCTGAGCTGAGGCGTGAGTCTAAGATGGTCAAGTTTGAGAAAGTTCTGCTCTTGAAAGCGTTTACGCTGGTCGCAGTTATTGAAGTCACAGACAACAATGAAGAAGTGTTCGTGATTCAGACAACTAAGAGGGAAGGAGCAATACACTGAAGTAACAGACGGCCAATGGCCCGGTACAGGTTGATCGGTTGTGACGAGAGAGCTGACTTCGTTTTCTGAGCACTGTGAATGGCTGCGAGGGAAACACGCCGTGACTCATTGGGCACTTGTGTACTGTAAGTAGAGACTATTCTTAGCTGTAGCAGATATGTGTAGATTCTAGAGTGTACAACAAACATAAGAAATAAACACCGATTAGCGGTATGATGGGCTAGCCAGTTGGTGGGATGGTCATGTCCAGAACACTGGAAGGCGAGATGCTGGTGGGGCATGATGGCGACCACGGTAAGGACTGGGATGTAATAAAGTGTACATATACTCTAAGGACGCGTTATGAACTTATGTTGTGTGCACGAAAGACTTGTACAGTGATTCTACCAGCCTGTTGTGATATTTCTAAAGTCTTCTAAATCCTAGACACAAAACCAAGAGGTCGGGCTTGATGGGTGAGTTCCGGCTCTTGGCACTTGGGGGGCATTACGTCCGTTTGAGTGAACCCAGAGATACAATCATGGGAGAATGTTTCGTCAGTGCAGTATTGAAAAGTAAACAGGACGTAAGAAACGAAGAATACAGTGATCTGCAAGTAATAAAGAAATAGAAAGTTAACACCAAGTCCTGAAGACAAAGAATGACCTTGTTGAAGGGTACCAAGATGGCTACCATCGACAACAACAAATAAGCTCACGTCTCAGCCAAGCATCACGTTAGATGAATGTTTCGCGCATTCCATCTCATGGCAGCATGCATCAATACTCCACCAAGTTTTGCAGAGCCGGCCAATCTGTCCGCCTGTTCATTCCCCAGCACACCGGCACGCCCCGGAGAAAAGATCCTGGCGATGCTTGCCACCCGTGACCTCCGAAGCGAAGCAAGCCACTCTGCCCGAAGCTTGCCTGTCCTCACCTTCCTCAGCATGCTTTCTGAGTCAGTTACAATCACGATGTATACCACAACAAGCAATGATGTATAGCCCAGATGGAAGCAGAGGAAGAGGCCGACCATTTAAAAGTTGGACGAAGGGAATAGCAGTCCATGGGAATATCGATACATGAAGCCCATAAGCGGGCACTCTCCCACTGTTCATACTTCACCTCGACACCGCAAGCTACAAGAGGAACATGATGAAATGAGATGAGAGATGAATGTTTCTTGTGTTTGTGTATATCACAGAGCGATGCAGTTTGTTAGTGTTGAGTGTCACATGTACGAATAAAAGACATACAACCATACATAGATATGATAATATAACATTTATGGCATGGTGCATGTACACACTCATAGATATGATAATATAACATTTATGGCATGGTGCATGTACACACTCATTCCTTACGTAAGGGAGGAAGGAGGCCCGTCAATTGTTTTCTTTTTTACCTTTCATGTCGTACAACACGGTGTATTTACAAGGTACGTTGTGTGTGTGTGTGTGTGTGTGTGTGTGTGTGTGTGTGTGTGTGTGTGTGTGTGTGTGTGTGTGTGTGCCTGTGCGTGTGTGTTTACATTTGCGAATACAACATATACATTCATTTACACATAATAACATTTCATTCATGGCATGGTATAATTACCTAAACATTACATGTTGACGGTGATGGTAGAGTATTCATTTGCTCTCATGCACACTGAAAACTTTCAATAGAAATTCTTTCATACTCCAGGTATTCTCATTCACACTTAGTTTTTATTTTTACAAGTGTAACAGTACCACCGGCTCCGTGATGATGGGGTTACGGACGCAGTTCGTCATCTCGCATACAACATTCGAAACACAGTTGCGGATGATTTGGCAGCAGACCGCCTTGTGTAGGTAGAGATCACAATAGCAAAAGATGCTGGTGTTGACTAAAGTATATGCAACTAATTTTTCAACAGTATCATTGAATGGATTATACATTAATTATTGCAAAAAGCGTCCCAATTTACAAAATACATTGCTAACAGGTATGTATGGTGATTGTTCGCACGAGGGAGAGAGAGAGAGAGAGAGAGAGAGAGAGAGAGAGAGAGAGAGTGAGTGAGAGAGAGAGAGAGAGAGAGAGAGAGAGAGAGAGAGAGAGCAAAGACTGATGTTGGCTGCATTGGGTAGTAACTTCATGGCAGGAACAATGCATTTATTTGGGGTGGGCGGGGTTTGAGCGTAGAGGTTAAACGAACATTTTTCTTGGTCACGGTCATAATATCCACTTCTCGGCTGACAAAGAAACTGATCTACGAGATACAGCCCCCCCCCCCCCTTGTGCTGGGTAGCTCAATGAACCTTTGTCCCTGACTGCTAATATATGATCTCTGATGTTATCCCGTTATGTCATAACGAAAGCTCAAAAAGGTTTGGCAGCAATGAGAGTCATGGCGACTGCCAATATCGAGCAAAGACTGCTAATACTTCTGCTCCAAGGACTTGTGCTTTCACGCATCGAGTATGCCCTGGCCATCCTCACTGTCAGCCCTACACAGATTGGAAGACTTGAAAAGGTACAAAACGAAGCCATGCGCATCATTTTGGGCTGCACGAGAGACACCAGCTGTGTAGCAATGAGATACCTCCTTTTACTTCCCGACAATGGAACACAGGATCAAGATCTGGAGAGCTCGTGCATACTTAAAAATAAGTGCAGATGAGCAGCACCCTCTGCATGATGCTATATTCAGAGAAAAGGGTAACAGGCTAAAGAGGGGCAAATCATGGATGGGAAGGGTGGAACATGTCGTCAGACAGGTCTGCAGTCTTACCAGTATCAACCCCGGTAAAGAATGGGTGCCGGTGCCTCCAGTTTTTAAGTGCACTTTCTCCTGCATTATCACACTCGACAGACGGTGCAGAGAGCAGAGCCCTGCCGCTGTCAATGCGGAGGTCAACGCGCTCATCTATGAACACTCAGATAGCCCCGAAGTGCTCATCTATACAGATGGATCTGTTGTAAAGCAGCAGAGAAGTGCGTGTGCATTTACAGCCCGTTCAGCGGGCCTAACCGTTCAAGAATCCAGTGGTGCCCACTCTATGACCACGAGCAGCATGACGATGGAGGTGATGGCTGTTACACAGGCTTTCATATGGCTGGAATCACAGCATTATACCAACGTGTGTGTACTAAGTGATTCAATGAGCATGATTCAGAAGGTCGAAGCTGGATCTGTACGTAGACAGTGGACTGAGTCGCTGCGGAAGTCTGTTGTCCGTAAAGACACCTTCATTTTCGTCTCGGGGCAAGCGGGAGTCGAGGGAAATGAACGAGCTGATAAACTGACTGGCTCTGCACCACCTGTAGATGGCCAGCCCATGGATCGTTCCGATGTTATTAACGTCCTCAAAGATATGGCGAGAACAGAGGACTTTGACGTCAGTGAATCCACATCGCTGTCAGGGATGAAAGACTTGGGAGTAAGAATCGGCACGGCCAGACGCGAGAGGTACATCGGGAAAACAAGGCGCCTCGTCAACCAACACAGAACTGGCACTATTAGCCACCGGACGCTGATGCATATGTCGGGGGGAGGTTCTGAGCACCTATGGACCTGTCCGGAGTGCAATGAAGATACCCCAACTGATAACTGATAACTGATAACTGCTAATATATTTCCCAATTTCCGGTGACAAAGAAGGAAAATGTGCAGATTCATTCTCCCCCGTGACGGGTATGGCAAATATATGAATAAAGGATCTACAAGCCTAAATATCTCTCTGTTGTAAAATACTGGTTCTTAACGTTCATAATAGTACATTTTTGTAGTGGTAAAACATAAATGATGGCAATAATACTAAGAATGATTAATTGAGGACAGTGGTACACATTAGAAATATACAACTATCTGTGGAAGTTTGTGTTGGAACATGCATAGTATGAAGTGTGAGTGTGAACTTGATGGGAGTGACATTTTGATTAATATGTGAAATTTTGTGTTAAAATAAATGTGTGAAAATATGTGTGTGTGTGTGTGTGTTGAGTTTTTCGTAACAGGTATTTGGCCTGTGCCTGCTCCGTGACGCAGGGGTAACGGACGCAGTTCGTAATGCCACATACCCACGTTTGAAACACAGGTGCGTGTGATTTGGCAGCAGACCGCCTTGCGTTGTTTGTTTTTTTACGAATTGGTACAGGTGCAGGTCTTCAGAAAGCAATGGCAAACTACTGAACGTAAACTTGCAAGATATCACAAAAAACCATAAAATGCTGGAGTTCGCTGAGACGTCCTGCAAAGTATATGCATGTGACTCATCATCATCAAATGCCGTGCCGACTGGCGTAGGCATTCATGACTCTCCACAGATCTCGGTCTTAGGTTTTCTGGATCAACTCTGCCGTTGATATTCCTCCATGCAACAGTATCAATCCAACAAGCATCAATTTTCGTGGTCTGCCTCTGCCCCTCGATCTTTCCAGTTGTCATGATATTCTTCTCATCACATGACCAAACAAAGATGTTTGTCTCTTTCTTATTGTTGTATATAATGTTCTAGTTTCGCCAGTCTCTTTAAGGCATTCGTCGTTAGTTACTTTGGCAGTCCAAGGAATTCGCAACATTCGTCTAAGGTACCACATCTCCATTTCTTCCAGTCTCTTTCTAACATTTTAAATTTTTTTTAAATTTGGCCCGTACAACAGGCAGGAAAAAATATTTCTTTATATTATTTTTAAACTCTAGCAAGTATCAATTAAAAGAATAAACCATTTATTAGAACATTAAGTAGAATCATGTAATGCATTTAAAAACTTTCACTTTTCTCAAATAATGCATCACTTTTACATAAACTTTGAAGACGTCTTACAATTATTATCCTTTTTGTTATGTAGTATCTCGTTGTAAATATTCTATTTAAAGATTTTATAAATATTAATACATATGCTACAATTATTTAAATTACCAAATATATTTATGCAACTTTCAGTAGTGTCCCTTGAGATAAACTCATGTTGTTATGTCCCGTTGCAATATTTTATTTACATCTTTCTTTTTAATGGGGTTTTATTTCGTACAAAGTTGTTTTTACAAGGTGCGTTCCATGCTTTCCTTTACATTCACAAATACAAAAACACCCCCAGACGTCAAATGTAGCACGATTCTCTCATTGTTTGTGTAATTACTACATATTATGTATTACAGTACATACATTAATTTTTTGCAGACATTAAATGCGGTTTGCATTCAAATGTTGCATATACTTGTAAATAGGAATTGTAAGTATCCCTCTCAAACTTGCATTCGCACTTGCGGAGCGCTGTCAAGAACAAGTTAGCTGAACAGTTCAAGAAGCCTGATACTGGGGAGGAAAATGCCCCTGGTGGTTAGCCTATAACGTCTAATGTAGTATCCTACTTGTTCAGTGTTAGAAAAGAGTAGCGTTCGCGACCGTGTTAAAGTGAAATCGCATCATTTCGGTTTGCAAACAAGGCGATTCCGTGACCTGTTTCTACGACGCTATCATGGTGTTTCTACGACGCTATCATGGTGTTTCTACGACGCTATCATGGTGTTTCTACGACGCTATCATGGTGTTTCTACGACGCTATCATGGTGTGTTTTGCTTCTACTTTTGGTGTCTAAATTCTACCTTTTTGTTTTTTATCTATTATTATTTTATATGTATGAAGGCTGATTTAATCATTTCTTCTACATTGGAGTCCTATTTGTTCCAAAAGAAATATCCCACACAATATTACTAGAAACGTTTGTTTGAAGGTTCGGACAATAAAAACTTAATGTTTGAAAGGGTTGGTTGGTTGGTTGATTCAAAAACAAAAATTCCAAATGCGGTCTCGTTCAACCCGCTTCTTCAGCCTTGGTTAGAGTTGAGGTCCTAACTCGGACTGGTTACATAAGCGTTTGTGTCTGTGACGTCAGTGGGGGGTTGTTCGGCCAGTTGTTCTTTATATTCGTCTCCTCTGATGGTTTCTTTGGCTAGTGAAGGCTCCTGTCTCTTTTGGCTTGACTGGTTGCAGTCCTTATAAGGACTTTTTATTTGGTCTCTTTGCCTCCTTTTTTGTGTATTGCCTGTGGTAGCTTTTCGATGTATTTGTTATCTTGCTTGCGCAATACCTCTTTCCTTTCTCATTCGAAATTCTTGGGCCTGTTTTCTATTTCGAGTTTTTTGCGTACCTGTCGCCTTTCGTATTCTGCGTTCTGCTTGAGGAGAAGCTCCAAAGGAGGTGAAGGTGGAAACAATGGTGACGACGGGGTATGCTCTGTGCCGTCGTCATAGTGCTCCTCTAGGTTTTCTTCAGAGGTCTGGCGGGATATTGGCTTGCCCTTGAATTTATTGGCGTCGTATTTGGGCTGCTGGCATTACCTTGCTGCTCAGGCTCGGTCTTTTGTTGGGTTTCATCTTACGGCTTCTCTGTGGTCTCTTGCATGGCTTCTGTTGGTTTCTTTTGTATTGATTCCATTTCAGCTTTTAACAGTTCTCTCTCTGTTTGGTTTGTAGGATTTCTTCGTTTTCCTTCTTTATCAGTGCCATGCGTTCCACCTCTTGTTTGATGTTTTGCTGGATTTCCTTTAAGTCCGCCAGCAGTTTCTCGTTGTCGCCAGTCTGTGTCGGTGTTTTAAGTAGTTTGTTCTGTTTCTTTAGTTGGCTCTGCAGTTGAGATCTTTCATCTTGCGAGATGCACGTGGCTGTCTCGCGCCTCCACATTGCTTCCTTGTATGGTGTCTTTGTAGTTATGGCGGTCTTTAAGACATCTTTATGTCTTTGGAGGTATGGACAGCCCTGATATCTTGCTCCATGCTTGCCCAGGCAGTTGGCACACTTTCTGTTGTCTTTGGGTGCTCGGAAGTCCTTGTCCTGTTTGGCCAGCTGACATTACTTGAAGGCATGGTGATCGGCGCAGTAACGACAGATCTCTGTCTAGCTGCGGCATGTTGTTCTGCTGTGGCCGGCCCTCAGCATCTTGAGCATTGAGTGATTCTTGGAATTAATCGTTCAGGTTGTTGTATGTTCTTGTTTATCGATACATGGCTTGTTATCTGGCTGCCCTCAGTGGTCACCCCCACTAGCGTAGTCCATGGTTGTAGGTTCATGTGTATGATAGACATGACTAATGAAGACACTTTGTTTTAGTGTCTAGTTCGTCATGAGTCGAAGTACACTTGTTCCGGCAGCGAGGAACTGTCGCCATTTGGAGGCGACAGGTTCGAATCCCGATTGGTAACTATAGCTTTCAAATTTTATGTTGTTTAGTGTGTCCTCTAGTCTCTACTTTCTTCTTCTCCTTCTGTGAGCGCCAAACAATACTATGTGTGTTTATTTATGTAGGGATCATGGAGTACGTCAGAATCCACTCCGCCCTTAAGATTTGAGACCAGCGACCTTGAGACCTCTGAGACTAGCGCCACACATGATAGACACTCGCATTCATGTAGGCCGGTTGCAGGTCGGCCATTCATATCTGAACGATAGGGAGGAAGGACGTGTGGAAGAACTGTGGAGCGGCTGCACATTGAAAGTATGGTCATCGGTGGAATCAGTGTATATGTTCTTCACGTTCGCATTTGATGCTCGGTGGCCGAGTGGGATGTCATGCAAACATATCTGTGTGAGATAGAGTGGGATGTCATGCAAACATATCTGTGTGAGATAGAGTGGGATGTCATGCAAACATATCTGTGTGAGATAGAGTGGGCAGCTGGTCGAGTGGGATGTCATACAAACATATCTGTGTGAGATAGAGTGGGATGTCATGCAAACATATCTGTGTGAGATAGAGTGGGCAGCTGGTCGAGTGGGATGTCATGCAAACATATCTGTGTGAGATGGAGTGGGATGTCATGCAAACATATCTGTGCGAGATAGAGTGGGATGTCATGCAAACATATCTGTGTGAGATAGAGTGAGCAGCTAGTCTGTGAAATACGTTGGGATGAGAATGATGCTACAGCGCTGCCAATAAAGTTCTATTAAAATGTACACTGCTAACAACGGCCTTGTGTGTGTATTGGAGTCGTCTTTGATAATGTTGCTGTCGTGGGCGAGAGGGGACCCCACTGGTCAAGTTGCGGTGACTTTCTCTTGGTGATCATCATAGGTGCGCCAGCACCTTTGCCTTTGCTCTTGAAACAACACATCAGCGACGGCAGTTGTGCAGTGTGTAAGACTCCCCTACATATAATAACGGGTTTTGCTTCTGCCGTTGCATGACAAGGAATATTCATCTGTATTAGATGTCCCCCTTTAGTATACAGCTCATAGTCCTCTCAATTCCATGGACACACATGTTTCGTTAGAATGTTCCACTGTACGCAAGACAGCTGATCTTTTTCAGTTGTACTCTAAGTACGCTTTCAACACGGAAGCCGAGCTAGTGTAGTGGCTAGATGCTCGCCTGTCGGCTCGATGGTCTTGAGTACGAATCTGCAGCGGGGCGGAATTTTACAATGGATCTGTTCATTTTCCACACATATCACACTGCATATTTTCCACATGTCCTTTGCAGAAACTCGCTCCCATAACAACCTTCCGGAAAACTTCTCGATCATAAGCAAGATGTCCCACGTCCGATAAATTCATCTGGAGATCATCCGCCAAACCCTGCACCTATCTTGTCTTTGGCCTTCCTCTTCCCTACTCCACAAGCATATACTCCTCCATTATTGTTCTCTCCAAACTTTCGTGGCCTTTCAAGTGACCAAAATATTGCAATAGTCTTTGTTTCATCGTCTTTAATAGCCAGGCTTCTTCATTCAATATTTAGCTCTTGAAGTATGGATGCATTTGTTCTTTTCTTTATCCAAGATATTCTTAGAACTCTCTATGTCTATGACATTTATATTCAAAGGCATTTATGCGCTGTTCAGCTTGTTTAGTAAGTGGCCAAGTCTCACAGGCGTATGTTGCAATGGGAAAGATGCATGCTCTTAAAAATCTAATTTTTGTAGTTCTATCTGTCCCTGTCCGCAATTTATTCAGTTGTTTTAGTCTTTGAAGAGCAATAGATATTCGTCTTTTAAATGTTTTCATTGTGGCACTATTGTTGGTATTCAATGACCCAAGATATTCGAAATTTTCCACCACCTCCAATTTGTCCTCATTACCTTATATTTCATTCTCAATAGCAGTTTTATCTGTATGCATTATCTTTGTTTTTGCTATGTTAAGATATAAGTTGTGATTTTCTTTAATCAAATGCTTTGAGGTTAATATGTCTTCTTTCTCTTCTTCTTCTTCTTCTTCTTCTTCTTCTTCTTCTTCTTCTTCTTCTTCTTCTTCTTCTTCTTCTTCTTCTTCTTCTTCTTCTTCTTCTTCTTCTTCTTCTTCTTCTTCTTCTTCTTCTTCTTCTTCTTCTTCTTCTTCTTCTTCTTCTTCTTCTTCTTCTTCTTCTTCTTCTTCTTCTTCTTCTTCTTCTTCTTCTTCTTCTTCTTCTTCTTCTTCTTCTTCTTCTTCTTCTTCTTCTTCTTCTTCTTCTTCTTCTTCTTCTTCTTCTTCTTCTTCTTCTTCTTCTTCTTCTTCTTCTTCTTCTTCTTCCTCCTCCTCCTCCTTCTTCTTCTTCTTCTTCTTCTTCTTCTTCTTCTTCTTCTTCTTCTTCTTCTTCTTCTTCTTCTTCTTCTTCTTCTTCTTCTTCTTCTTCTTCTTCTTCTTCTTCTTCTTCTTCTTCTTCTTCTTCTTCTTCTTCTTCTTCTTCTTGTGCGTTTATACGGAGTGTTTTTTTTCAGATGTAATTGCAGTGTCTTGTTAGGCCAACACATCCATCTTTACCGTGCGTTATAACATTCTGTGTTGTGGATAAAAAAAAGTCAGGTCTTAGTCAGATATGACTGAGCTACCGTATGACAGTAGACGGTACTACCTGTTCTCTGTCAGCGCCGAATGATGGGCGGCGCTTACCAAACCCGACACCCCACATTGTGCTAACGGCTTCGGGCGGAAGAGCGCAATTGGGAGGGTACAAGCCTTATCCTGGTGCGAGGAAATGCAACCCAAAGACAAAATAAGTCATGGCAGGGCAGACCAGGCCCTTAGCCTTGGTTGGCAGCTGGTCTAGGATCGAATCTCCGACAGGCGGACAGTTATAGCATTGCTTTGCTGATCCGGCAGCTTCTGCAGCTTGTCTTGTTCCAGATGTAGAGGTGTTAACTGTCCTCTGGAGTGAACTAGGCAGGCCGAGAGAGGGATCATGCTGCATGGGCAACACATGGTTTCTTTATTTTAGCCCAGGCTTTGTTCTATGGAGAGGCAATAACTCCATCCCTGGTCTTAACCGGTCTAGGAATCAAAGCGTGAGGCAACTGTTACGGGTTATAAGTCCTTGTCAGTTGGCGTAGACATGGGGCGCCACGCGTTGCCTCTGACGGTGGGAGACACCTACAGGTGTCACTGATCAGCTACCGCCCGCCTCAAGCTGGGCAGCCCCCGGCAAATTGGGTGCTGATCCGCCACTGCCTGCCTGCTTCAATGGGTGCTTGGGGCTAGGACAAAATCTGAATCGCAGGCTATAAAATCAATGCACCAGATAATAATAAAAAGAATAATAGAAACCTCAAGCTACGGCTTGCAACCTGGAACGTGAGAACCATGTGTCCAGGATTTTTCACTGACTTGACAAATATTGACGATGTGAGAAAAACGGCTGTGATTGATGCCGAACTCAATCGTCTTAACATTGATATTGCTTGCCTGCAGGAGACTCGCCTCGCTGAGGAAGTGTCACTCAGGGAAAACAACTACACCTTTTTTTTGGAAGGGAAGAGGGCAGGCAGAAAAAAGGCAACATGGTGTAGGCTTTGCAGTGAAGAATTCGCTACTGGGAATGATTGATATCCCAGCTGGAGGTAATGAAAGATTATTATCACTGCGCTTGGCAACCTCTTGTGGATTTGCCACCATTCTCACTGCATATGCACCGACACTCGATTCCTCCTCTGATGATGTGAAGGATACGTTCTATGAGGAGTTAGACTCTGTGATCAAGGCAGTTCCAAAATCCGACTACATTTATATGCTCGGTTATTTCAATGCTCGTGTGGGCAAGGACTCGAGTTCATGGCCAGTGTGCCTTGGAAAATACAACATCGGTCGCATGAATGATAATGGGCAAAGCCTGCTGGAGCATTGCACTAGAAATGACCTATGTATTACAAACTCTTTTTTAAAACAAAAGAGCTGCATAAGGTCACATGGAAACATCCAAGATCCGGCCATTGGTATCAGCTGGACTTCATTATCACACGGAGACAACATCTGAACCATACATCATTAACTCGAAGTTACCACAGTGCTGACTGTGATACAGATCATTCTTTGGTTGTTGCAAGGGTTAGACTGAGACCAAAGAGAATCTACACAGCTAAACACAAGTCTATTTCAACAGCAACTTGAAGACGCTTTCAATGATTCATCAGAAAATTGTATAGTAAATGATAAATGGAATAAACTTAAGGAAACTTTATAAAACAGCAGTATGGGTTTACGGCACTGTGGATCATAAGAGGCAGGACTGATTTGCGGCAAACAGCCAGATACTGCAGCCCTTGATTGATAAAAAGAAGATAGCTCTCTTAAGAAACAAGGAAAGACCAACGCGTAACACTCTGAGTGAGCTGAAGCAAGTGAGGAAGGATGTGCAAAAGGCTGTCAGGCAGTGTGCGAATGACTATTGGATCAAGTTATGTGAGTCCATTCAAATCGCAAGTGATAAGGGAAACATCAGAAACATGTATGATGGAATAAAGAAAGCCTGTGGTCCAATGATCAAAAGAAGTGCACCGCTGAAAACCTTGACTGGAGAAATCATCACTGATAAGAAACAGCAGATGGATAGATGGGTCGAGCACTATTTAGAGCTTTACTCAAGTGAGACCAAGCTAGCTGATGATGCCCTCAACGCCATAGAGGCCCTGCCAAGTCTTGACCACCTGGACACACTTCCTACTGTAACAGAAGTTAAGTGTACTATACATGAGCTTGCATCTGGCAAGGCTCCAGGTAAGGATGGGATTCAAATAGAGGTAATCAGGAGTGGGCAAGACAAACTCGCTCTACAGATCCACCAGCTAATAGAGCTATGCTGGCGAGAAGGACAAGTCCCACAGGATTTCAAAGGTTCAAACATCATAACACTGTACAAGAACAAGGGAGATCGGAGTGACTGTAACAACTATAGGGGTATCTCACTTCTGTGTATTGTTGGGAAAGTATTTGCCAGAATTGTCCTGTGCAGACTTCAAGTCCTGGGAGATCAAGTCTACCCCGAATCACAGTGCGGCTTCCGTCAGAACCGGTCTACCATTGATATGATATTCTCATTGCGACAGATGCAAGAAAAATGCCGGGAACAAAATCAGCCACTGTTTATTGCCTTCATCGACCTCACAAAGGCATTTGATTTGGTCAGTCGTGAGGTCTGTTCAAGGCACTAAAGAAGATTGGCTGCCCACCAACTCTTCTGTCCATTGTGGAATCGTTCCACACAGGCATGAAGGGTATAATCAAGTGTGATGGTGCAACTTCAGAAGAGTTTGAAATCAAGAGTGGAGTTAAGCAAGGTTGTGTACTATCCCCCACCCTCTTTGGGATACACTTTTCACTTCTACTGAAATATGCCTTTCGTGATCAGGATGACGGTATATACATTCACTCACGCTCAGATGGTGGCCTCTATAATGCTCAGAGATTGAAGGCCAAGACCAAAATTAGGAGGGTACTAATCAGAGAGTTGCTTTTTGCGGATGATGCTGCGATTACGACCCACTCTGAGGAAGAATTACAACATCTACTATCTGCATTCTCCAATGCTTATTCTGAATTTGGTTTAACAATTAACAAAAAGAAGACACAGATTATGTCACAAGGTGTACATGGTGTACCATAAATCTTTATTGACGACGCCGAACTGGAGATAGTAGACCATTTTACATATCTAGGATCAGAGGTAAATAGCAAATTATCCCTCAATCAGGAAATCAACATCAGGATTGGCAAGGCAGCAACAACAATGAACATGTTAGCAAAAAGAGTCTGGGAGGACAGGAAGCTTACTGCCAAAACAAAAGTCCTCGTCTACCAAGCCTGTGTCCTTAGTACTCTTCTATATGGCAGTGAAACCTGGACAAATTACTCACGCCAAGAGAAACGTTTAAACATATTTCATATGTGGTGTCTGCGAAGAATACTTGGTATTAAGTGGCAAGACAAAATCACAAATACTGAAGTATTGGAAAGATCAGGTTGTGTGACGGTGTATTCCATGCTCAGTCTTCATAGACTTAGATGGATAGGACATGTTAGGAGGATGGATGATGGTAGAATACCAAAGGACATTTTTTTTGGTGAATTACAGACGGGTAGGAGATCTCAGGGTGGGCCTCTACTACGATACAAAGATGTGTGTAAGCGGGACATGATTGATGCAGGCATAGATAATGCACATTGGGAGCAAGTCGCCGCTGAACGTGTTGCATGGAGGGCAAACATCAGAAATGAAGTAAAGACAAAAGAGAAAATGATTGCAGATAAAGCACACACAGAGCGTGAGAGACGTAAGATGGTGCACAATGGTGGAAATGACCATGTTTTCACATGCATCTACTGTGGGCAAACATTTGCAGCAAGAATTGGCCTTACCAGCCACACTCGCCATCGCCATGGGTCTTAGTTATTAAGCCTTTTTGAAGCACAATATACCGAACTATCGTCTGCCAAGACGGAAAGGTGCCAATGTAATGTTGTGGATAACAATACTGTATCATCAGTATACCGAATCTCTGGTATGTCATTACCACTGAAACTTCGGGCATCATATAGCTCCCTGTTTATATCATCTTTGACAGTTCTCATTATATTGTGGGCGTACAGGTTAAACAAATAGGACATATACCACACACATATCCACATATATCACACTGTATATTTTCCACATAAATTACACTATATATTTTCCACATATATCACACTGTATATTTCCACATATATCTTTCGAACTGTATTTTTTCAACATTTATAAAATAGTGCATTGTCCATATATTTCAGACTCTATCGATACACATTACACTTAACATGAAATGGGGTTGGAGGGATTCTCCGGAATCTAAAACGGGGGAGTGGTGGAATATAGATCGACTGACAGATTGGCAAAGCAATATGGAAGATTACCTCACAGTGAAATAGACATGACCTATTATAGAAGAAGAATGAAATATTTATGAGAAACATTTATAAAACTAAGGGGAAATTAGAGCACAGTCTAACAGAAGATAACATAAGAAGGGACATTTCTTCTTCTTCTTTCGTTCGCTTGAAATATGTCTATAACTGCATTGGTGTCTCTTGTATGAATCTAACAGTCTTTTGTTAGTTCACTCAGCGGTACATAGAGTTTATCTTCCACTGTTGCCTCTCTAGGCCAAAAGATTTGCCTGTATATTTGTAGTTTGGGCAGTCTTGGAGTATGTGCACTGCTGTCTGCGACGCCAAACCACATGTGCACATGGCTGAGTCACCAATCTTGAATTTTGTATACATGTGGTTGCGTAATCTATTGTGTCCTGTTCTGAGGCGCAGAATAATGACCTGTTCTGGTCTGTCCATAACGTGCTAGTCGTCTTGAGCAGGTTTTTTTGGTCTTCTGGCTGATTTGATCATTCTTTTCTTTTAGTGGCATGTAATGGGCACATCAGGTTGTTCTTCTTTTGATCCTTCCTTAGCCAATCAATCAGCTCTGTCGTTTATGGGTACTCCACAGTGGGATGGTATCAACTGTATGGTGACCTTATGCTTACTGCTAAGTTCAGAAAGTAGTGTCCTTAGTACTGGCAATTTCCTAGACAGGAGCACCTAGAGTACTGATTTTGCATCTGTCAATAGCACCACAGGTTGTGTAGCATGGCTGGTATTTAGTCATTTCTCTGTTGTTATCTTGATTGCCTCAATTTCAGCATCATAGTTATGGCAGTACTTTCCTGTTGGAACTCTGGCCGTGTCCCTAGTATTATATGTGTATTCTATGTTCACACCCGCTCCTCCATTTCGAACAGTATTTTGTGCTGACCCATCGGTGTAGACTCGGATCCAAAGGTCCTGTGGGTATTCCTCATCAAGGAATGGACATAAAATTTCTAACTTTTTATGTGTGTGTTAACGGACATAAAGTGTATATTTCTTATATTAATTCAAAACTTCTATATTCTTATAGTTTGTTAGTTTCTTAGTCGACAGGTCATCCGCATTGCACATCGAACTATTCAGTTCATAAGTGCTCGGATCCCCTCCTCAGCAAGTCCCGCAGCGTGTAGCGGCTAACGACACCAGTTCTGTGTTGGTTTATCAATCTTCTTTGGCTTCCTGCGCAGTGTTCTTGTTTGGCCACACCTCTTTTTAATTGCTGTTCTCGCAGTCTGACCGTGGTTGTAGATTCACAGTCATCACTTGGTTCTCACAAAAGTCTTACTTCTCGTAGAGCATTCAGAATGTCAGCCTGGTCCATGGCGCTTCCGCCCTCCACAGTAGCCTTACCTGCTTGTCAGCACGCTATTTCCTTGTA
>OY992897.1:16315848-16373348 GCA_963921405.1 Cepaea hortensis
TTGAGTGTTTATTGTCAGAACCTACAAACAAACGTTTCTAGTAATACTGTGTCAGCACACAATGTTGTTCGAAATGGAGTGTACATAAAATACCCAAATAATACTAGGGACACGGCCAGAGTACCGATAGGAAAGTACTGCCAATACTATGATGCTGAAATTGAGGCAATCAAGATAGTAACAGAGAAATTACTAAATATCAGGAATGGTACACAACCTGTGGTGCTATTATTATTATTATTATTATTATTATTATTATTATTATTATTATTATTATTATTATTATTATTTTTGGTTCGCATATCCTTTACATGACATCGCTATCAACATCGGCATCTTTAAGCTGATTGTTGATTTCTTGGCAAGATTACGCTCAGTAGTTTGCAATTGCTTTTTGAGCGACCAGCTCACATACCCCGTAAGTTACCGACGCGGAGAGAACCGCTACCGATTCTCGCGCACATCACGTTACTCACTAGAGTGTATGGGATTACGGAGAAAGTCGTGTGACCCCTAGACCAGGGAGACTGACTATGGTGCTATTGACAGATGCAAAACTAGTACTCGAGTGCAGAATGTGCAGGGGGCGGAATTTACAATGGACCTGGTCTCCCTGGTCGTACTTGGCTGACGAAGGCTAACAGTCGCAACGTCCTTTGTTCTACGTCATGGTATTCTGTAAAGCAATCAGTCCAGTTTTGTTTACAAATCACAGTACGATGAGAAATAAACTTGAAAACTTAGTGACCACTAGAAAACTTGACCGGAAAAGAGGATGTGGGAACGAAGAAATTCATGCCACGATGACTTAGCATAATCGAGACACAAAGAGAGACCCGGACATCGACTGGCGACAGCGTTAGATGGCAAACCAAGACTGCCTCCTAAGCGTATAATCGTCTGTTTACTTTTGACTGCCACATTATAAAATTCCATATCTCAGTAACCAACTGAGAGAAAATGATGAGATTTAGCATATAACCTTATCATTATGTCCACCCAACAACAACAAAAAAAAAATTTGTTCTGGAGATTGTACAGCAGATTTCAAAGTTTGTTTATATGCGGTATATAAATTACGGGGCATGATATTAAATGTATTACATCTTCACACGGAAACATTAGCGCTGAATAGTTAATTTTCTCGTGGGACATGGGATTGGCCTTATGACAAGTGTCTCGCTTAGAGCATTGTGTCGTCATCTGAACCATTACTGTAAAACAAGCTGGTTAGCGAGAAATCACTAGTTTTTTTGTTCATCAAAACATCAAAGAAATGTCGCCGCTTTCCATTATTTAAGTTGCTTTTGGACCTATCAAGGATATATTCCTTGGGTGGGGGTAAATATAAGACGGCAGAAAAAATTTCATAACGATGCGACAGACAGTTTTCAAAATAATTGATCGTGAATGAAGGCATTTATTTCTGGACAGACTATAGCATTGCACATGAAGGTGATACAGTTATCAATAGCGGAATAAACACGATTAATGTAGTGTGCTATTATCGAGCACATATCTGGCTAAACTTAAACATATATAGGAATAGTAAATGTTCTGAAAATCTCAACATAAATCTCACCCTTAAGAGAAAATTACGCGCTCGAGACACTAACATTTGGGGTTATCGCAGGTGTCAACCCAACCAAAGTGCAATGGAAGAGCCTAAATAAGGGAGCGCCATTTTTTTCGCCCCCCCCCCCCGCCCCCAATTGCTCCAATGCTGCGATTCCCTATCCTATTCTACCGGGGCAGGGGACTCACTTCTGTGATTTAAAAAAACATGTCTTTCATACAAAGCAGTGTGTATTTACATGGTGTAATATGTGCTTCTGATATATATTTTTTCTAGTATTCCTCGCGCTAGCCGTGGTTCAATGACTATTCCCACACCATGTCTCGCCCTTTCTTGCTGTTCCACTCCAGAGTAAACAAACGTGTAACTGTGGTGGATCTCCTTGCATCATTCCACCTTTATTCTGGGTCCACTATTCCCATCAGTCCAATTTTCCTTCTCGTCCATTGTTTCTATAAGTTCTTGTTCTTTACTATTAAAACCGCAGACATTCATTGTGCCTATTTATTGTATCGTTGATCTATCTCGTAGTCCATTAACATTGCCGGGTGTATATCCATCTGGGTCAGCCCGTTTATACTTCTTAGGTTTTCTACGAGCAATATGAAGATCCCCTTGCCGGCTTGCTATGCTAGTCGCAGGTTTAGGACAAACATCTGACCATTGGGAGTCTTTTCCCCATGGCGAGCCATAGCCCCGTTAGCCTATGACCTCGCGGTCGTGGTTTCCCGGTCTACACCACGTGGAGGTGGGGTTGACTTGTGTAGTCTGCGGGTCATCAAAACAGGCTACTAATTTTCACTTTTCACCCATTCTGGGAGAAGCAAGCCACCCTAAAACTGCTAGCTGCAGGGCCAGGCGCAGTCCACACCTTGTAGAACAGTGGTTCTCAACCGGTGGGGAATTTCCCCCCCCCCCCCCCCCCCCCAGGGGGGAATTTGAGGGTTTCCGGGGATGAATGAAGACATTGTCAAATTGGCTTCAGGACCACACAAAACATGATCGGGATATTAGGCGTAATCGTGACGTTAAATCCCCCGATTATTTCAAGATCGCGTTAATACAAGAACCTATTACTTGATATTGTTTTACCTCCATAATATACGGTTCTTTTCCTTCTACCTAGCCTCTATGATTTAGGTTGCCGTATTTTACCAGAGATTTTATTTTTGCTAACTTACGTTTTTTTTTTTTTTTTTTGTTATTGCTTCTCCGTTTTAATGAGGTAAAGAGTACTCATCATGTTAAATTTCCCGATTATTTCAACGACTGGCAAGAGAAGGTCCACCAGAGAGACGAATGGAGACGGATTGTATTTGCAGCAAAGAACCTCAATGGCTCGGAACGCTGAAGAAGAAGAAGATTAAACCAGAAACCGATTACCGAGATCCCTCCATTGTTTACGAATCTACACGTCTCAGCTTTTCAAATTAATATTTTTGCGGAGGTAAGGAGACTGTCTTTTTAAGACGTAAGTTGACTCGTGGATATATATATATATATATATATATATATATATATATATATATATATATATATATATATATATATATATATTGCATATCCTATTTACAGGGCATTGCAGTCAACACCAGCATTTTACAGCTGCTGTTGATGTCTTGGCAAGTTTTATGTTCAGTGGTTTGCTATTGCTTTCTGAACGTCCGGCTCACATACTTTTTCATAAGAAACTGATGCAACGCGATCCGCTGGTGAATCTCGCGCAGCTGTGTTTCGTACCTGGGTATACGGTATTACGAACAGCGTCCTTAACTCCTTCATCAGGGAGACTGGCATATATATATATATATATATATATATATATATATATATATATATATATATATATATATACATATATATATATATATATATATATATATATATATATATATATATATATATATATATATATATATATATATATATACCACCGTCTCCGTGGCCTAAAGGTTTGCCAGCGGTGACCGATTTAACAGCAGACCACATCGTGCTGGGGTTTTAGCGTGTTGGTATTGGAGCCGGTCGTTCAGAAATCAATGACAAAATACCAAACGTAAAACTTGCCCAGACATCAAAAACAGCTGTAAAATGCTGGTATTGACAGCGATCTACTGTAAATAGGATATGCAATATAATTGTGTGTGTGTGTGTGTGTGTACGTATATATGTGCGTGTGGGTGTGTATACACGTCTGTGGGTGTTTATGTGTGTTTATCTTGACTTTATCGTTTTATATTCATAGAATCTGAAGCCCATGATGAGTGTCAAGAAACGAAAGTATGACCTGTCTTATTTGAATTATGGATTCACAAATATCGTCATCAACGGAGAAGAACGACCTCAGTGTGTTATTTGTAGTAAAAGTTTGTCAAATGATTCTATGAAACCGACACAGTTGAGGAATCATTTGTTGAATGCTCATCCTCAATACAAGGACAAGGACAAAACCTATTTTGAACGTCTTGGGAATGGTGTCAAAAGGATGAGACTGGATTTAACAGGGGTAATTCCAAGAAACAAACCAAAAGGTTACTGAAGCTTCCTATGTCGTAGCACTGGAGATAGCGAAGCAGAAAAAACCACATACAATCGGGGAATCTTTGATCAAACCTTGTTGTCTCAAGATGGTGGAAATTGTGTTGGGAAATGAATCAGAAAAAAACTTGCAGCGGTTTCACTATCAAACGACACTGTTCAAAGGAGGATCAGCGATGTGGCCAATGACATCAAGGATCAAGTTGTGCAAGAGATCAAGTCTGCAGCATTTGGGCTCTGTTCAATTCAAATTGATGAATCGACTGATGTGGCATCGTGTTCTCAGTTGATAGTGTTTGCAAGGTATGTGCATTCAGGATCATTTAAAGAAGAACTTCTTTTTTGTTCTCCTCTTGAAACATCTACCATGGCCTCTGATATTTTGGAAAAGGTTTCATCTTTCCTTGAATCAGAAAATCTTTTATGGGATAATATGTGTGGGTGCTGTACAGATGGAGCACCAGCTATGTTGGGGACCAAATAAGGATTTCAAGTTAGTGTGAAGAAACATGCCCCAAAAGTGAAAGGCATTCATTGCATGATCCATCGTCAAGCACTGGCCTCCAAACCACTTCCAGCTCCTTTGGGCAAGGTTTTGGATCAAACCGTTCAGATAGTGAATTTTATCAAAGGAGGAGCTCTCAACTCACGGCTTTTTAAGAAGTTATGCGTTGACATGGATGCAGGCCACCATTTTCTTCTTTTCCACACAAATGTTCGATGGCTGTCAAGAGGAAATGTAACTGCGCGAGTATATGAGCTGAGAGACAAGCTCAAATTTTTTTTTTGAAGTTCACGGTAAGATGGACCTTTTCGCCTGGCTGGATGATGAAGAATGGATCATGCGCCTTGCCTATTTAGTTAATATTTTTGAGCAGTTGAATAAACTCAATCTTCAGATGCAAGGAAGGAATACAAATATCATACAATTTGTGGATGCCTTGAGAGCTTTTATGAGCAAGCTGGAAAACTGGAAAAGAAAGGTCAATATGACAAATGTTGCAATGTTTGAGAAGCTGTCATCCGTTCTCGGTGTTGATGGTAAAGACCAAGTACTTCCACAATTTGCAACAAATGAAATTGTGCAGCATTTGACAGCGCTAGAAAATGAATTTGAGCGACATTTTCCTGAACTTAGTGATTATGAACTGGATTTGGTGAGAAACCCATTCAAACTATCAGTTGAAAACGTTTCTGATGATGGTCAAGATGAATTTCTGGAGCTGAAAAATGATTCGGGGGCAAGGGATGTGTTCAGTGAGAAACCAATCACGGAATTTTGGCCTTTAATGTGCGGTTCATACCCAAAAGTGGCAGAAAAAGCAATCCGTGCATTGCTTCCATTTGCGTCATCATATCTTTGTGAGTCAGGCTTTTCAGCTCTGCTAGAAATTAAAACGAAACGACGCAATAGATTAGATATTGAAAACGATCTCCGTTGTGCCCTTTCAAGCACTCCTCCGCGTATTTCAGAATTGCTGCGGGAAAAACAATCACAGTGTTCTCATTGATTACAATTTTCATTTAAATTACGAATCTACAATATCCAGGTTTTGTAATGAGCGTTTTGTTTGATGAAGCACAATTTTCTGGCATCCTTGTGTCGTATATTAAGCTACAATTCTTTGACGTTTTAACTGTTTGTTTATTGTAGTATGATTAATGTGGTGTTTTAATAAAATATTGCGAATGTAAAAATGCTTCTATTTAAGTTTTAATATACATCAGCATATTCATTTGCTATTAACTGTAGAAAACTACACTATAAAATGTATCTTTACATGTGAAGGATATGTACAACTATGGAAGAAAATAAGTATTTTCACTTTTATAGGCATGTTATTTTTAATGTACCTTTTGAGGCTGACAATTTTGGAAAGTTGGAGGGGGGGGGGGGGGATGACGTTCTGAAAATATGATGAAGGGGGAACGGGCCAAAAAATGTTGAGAACCACTGTTGTAGAAGAACCATCTCCAAATTACACTATTAGAGAACTCCTGTTTTCCGACGACCAAGTACTAATAGCAACATCAGAAGACCACACGAATATTCTAAATGAAATATGTAGGGAACATAACATGAAAATTAGCACATGTAAAACAGTAGTAATGACTATAACTGAAAAAAAAAAAAAAAAATAAAACAACAACAACAATTCAGATAAACGAACATCCCCTGAAATAAGTAAAAAGTTTCAAGTACCTATTAAGTATATCATCAAATGGCAAATCAGAAGACGAGATCGAAAATAGATGCATTAAAGCAAACCAACTCCTTGGACAAATGGCACCAATACTGAAGAACAAACGCCATTAGCTCATTTCGAAGATGACGACAGAACTCAACACAGCTAACTGGGTCTACCTGACTCGTAATCGTGACATTGTTAGACCCGTAGGAGATGGTATCAAGGCCGTGTATGTTTCAGCCTAAAGAGGAACGACCATCGATTCTTTGGTGAATCCGAGAACAAGTATCCTGCCCCACTGGGAATGACACTTACTCGTCAAGAATATGAACAGCTAATAGCTATGCATCGCGAGATCTTAGCTGACTTTGATAGACTCACCCAGCGAAATATTCAAGTCAATAAACAAGTCAAACAAGGCACTAACCGCATGAAGAAAGTCCAAGTCAGCGCTAAAGTCAAAAAGGGCACTAAACGAAGATACCCAGACCAAAAGACTCAATCCATTCAGATGTTTGATGAACCCCGGTTGTGTGATGACCCCCCGATGTGTATCCGACAGCCAGATGTGTGTCTACCAAACTCAGATGACAGTCCACATGTGACGTTACCAAGATCCAGACAATGATGTGAATAAACGATGAGTATAAAGTTTTGAAAATAAAAACGAACAAAAGAATTTCGTTATCTTAGTTTTTCTCTGTACTGCCTCCGGCATATCATTGTGTCTGTGTTCTTTTTTCTTGTTCCATTGTATAAATTTTCCCACAGCCACAGTCAACATGTAAAACAACCTCGTGCTACAGTCAGCATGAAAGACCAGAAAGACAACAAGACGAAAACCAGTAATACAAAAACAAGAAAAAACATGGAATGACCAGAAAAACGACAACAAGCCAAGCATACCACAGAAAGAAAAAAAACAAGAAATTTTCGTTTTCATAACTTTTATTTTTCCATCAAAAATCAGTATTTTCGTGTCCACCATATTCAATATTTTTGTTTTCAATACAAATAATACTCAATGACCTGTGAAAACATGTGACAGACAGTGACACACAAACATTGATTCTTTTATTGTCAATGATATAGACAATTCACAAGGATATCACACATTTGACCACTGTACATTCTTCATAGATCGAAATATAGACAGCAAAAAGTAGAAAAAAGTAGAAAAAACATAAATTGTATGGTACATATTTAGACTAGCAGCTGGACGTGTTATATATCTAGTGGTGAGGTGCTATAATTGTCTGTGTGTACTTTTCTGTTAATATAAGAATAGGATAAGGCATCTCTATGTTGTTGATATGTGTTAGTTAGTTAGTTAGTTAGTTAGTTAGTTAGTCGACAGATCATCCTCATTGCACATCGAATCATTCAGTCCATAAGTGCTCGGATCCCCTCCTCAGCAAATCCCGCAGCGTGTAGCGGCTAACGACACCAGTTCTGTGTTGGTTTATCAATCTTCTTTGGCTTCCTGCGAAGTGTTCTTGCTTGGCCACCCCTCTTTTGATTTGCTGTTCTCGCAGTCTGACAATGGCTGTAGATTCACAGTCATCACTTGGTTCTCGCACAAGTCTTACTTCTCGTAGAGCATTCAGAATGTCAGCCTGGTCCATGGCGCGTCCGCCCTCCACATAGCCATACCTGCGAGCTTGTCAGCCCGCTCATTTCCTTGTACTCTCGCATGCCCTGGCACGAAGATGAAACTAATCTTTGTCAGCCGAGACAGCTTCAGAGACAGCAACCACTCTTTTCGGATCCACCCCATCTCTTTCCTCTTGAGCATTCTCATTGAGTCGCTAAGGAAACATGCCCTAGTGAATGTCTGTGTCTCGAGCCATGTTATTGCTTTAGTTAGTTAGTTAGTTAGTTAGTTAGTTAGTTAGTCGCGATTCCAACTTCACAGCAACGGGTCGTCCCCATTATGCTCCGTTCCTGTGCTAGTGAATATCACACAAAACGCTCCCCACTGCCCAATGTGAAAAGTGGAAAAGACAGGAGTCTCGACAAACAACAGTCCGCACAGATACACTGTGCATAATGCCGCCGCCAGAATGTTAACACAATAGTCCCCCACGAAACATCCAGTTTATCTCTGATGGAATCAGCAGTCATTTTCCCACCTGGATGTTTCCTAGATGTTCACCCACACAGTCCACGAAAATACAGTTTATCGTCGATGGCAGTGGCAGTCAACCAGAAGCCCAGCAACCACGCATTTCTGCATAAGACAAAAACCGGTCAACTCTGAGACATAGCCAGCTGCCATCGCTCCGAACACGCATTCACGTTCCAAAAAACCTCGGACAGATTCAAAAGCATTTCACACGAAACTCACAGCTCACAGTGTCGCGCCACGCACTCACTCAGTAGCAGGGCGACGGAACCATCAAGCCTCCTTAGTCGCCTCTTACGACATGCTTGGTAGGCTACAGTGTTGCTATTCTTTGCTTCCCTTATGGGCCCCGGCAACACACAGGAAATGTTATTGCTTTAATTACTGCCATGACGTCCATAGTCAGGCTACTTGTGGTCTCAATAAAAGCACCAGCGTCCTCCTTCACAATTCTCCCTCCGGTCCACGCCGTGAAGGCCCATGAGCGTCTCACATGTCGGACGACCGACCCATCTGTATAGATGACAGCATCACCGTTTAACGAATTCTCGAAAATCAACGCTTGTACTTCCGCCTACACAGCAGCCGGATTTTTTTGGTCTGCACTTTCTGTCTAATTTGATGCAAACTGAAAATGACGTACAGAAATCTGTTGGCACTTACAACCACTCCTCGCCAGGTTCTAAGTCCTCCAGTGAACACACCTGTTGAAGAATGTCTTCGGCTTGACCCATCCACGACCTTCCTCTTTTTAACCTGCTGCCCTTCACATTTCTAATTTCACAATGCAGTGGATGTTGTGTGTTTTCGTTAACTCTGAGTTAGGCACGTGCTCTGAAAATTTGTAGTCTGTCTTTAATGGTTGGAAAATCAAGAAGGTAGCGCATTGCCCTGCATGCTTTATCTCTTGTACATCCAAGAATAATGCGCATAACTTCGTTTTGTATCCTTTCCATCCTTTCCAACTGCTTACGGCTGAGAGTCAGGATTGGCATCGCATACTCAAAAACAGACATGACCAGCCCCTCATATAGGAGGCTTAGATGGCTCTGCTCACAGTTTGCTGCCGCCATTATCCGCATCGCAGCCAAACCCCGTTTGGCCTTAGTTATCACCTGGTCTATGTGCTCGTTATAAGCAAGGCTTCGATCAAAACGTATCACCAGGTAATTCATTGCCTGCGTTCTTTCCACAGTCTCTGAACACTTATTAACAGTTGGTGTTGGAGTGTTGACAATATGATTATTCAACGAGAACCAAGTCACTGATGCCTTTGTTGGGTTGACCATTGCCCCAGCTTCAACACACCAATTACTTATGCGATTGAGTTCGGTTTGTAGTTCTACAGCAACCTGATCTCTATCCTTACCCTGACGGTACATTAAAACATCGTCGGCATATGACAATGTCCTCCCCGGTCCATTGATCTGTTCACTGGTGATTCTCACAGTGTAGGCGTTGAACAGCATCGGAGATAATAGCGATCCCTGTGGTAGGTCAGGATATATTGTTGTTGGTTCCCTATTCCAGCTGCAACATCTAAAACTACTTTCCGTTGGAAGAGGGCTGCACCGATCCAACTAAGGAGGAACGGACTTATATTGAGTTCAAGAAGCTGAAGCATTAGGAAATCC
This sequence comes from Cepaea hortensis, assembly GCA_963921405.1. Taxonomy (NCBI): domain Eukaryota; kingdom Metazoa; phylum Mollusca; class Gastropoda; order Stylommatophora; family Helicidae; genus Cepaea; species Cepaea hortensis. The sequence continues at coordinate 16,325,911 of OY992897.1, forward strand.
AATGGTACTCTGTCGTTCGCGTCCTCAAGATCAATCGATGCAGCAAAGTTTCCAATTCCTGAGTGGAAACCTTCATAAACAAAATGGGCAAACACTGCTACATTGGTCCATGTTTTACTTTTGGGTAGGTGGGAAAACATCTTGCTTCTTTAACTGGCTTGATATTTTCCTGGCAATTACCTTCTCCAGCCGCTTGCCTATTGTATTCCGCATGGTTATAACTCGATATCCCTAAATTTTTGCGTGGTCTTTGCCAGGCATCGGCAAGGGAATCAGATAGCTGTGTAACCACTCCTCCTTGATGCTAGCACTCCCTATACTGTTGTTGTACATGTTTGCTAGTTTCTCTTGCTCGTTGTTGGTACACCTATTGATGTCGTCATATCGTATGCCATCTGGCCCTGGAGCGCAGTTTTTTTTATTGTTAAAGCACAGCCTTGATTTCTTTCACTGTCACTGTGTCTTCATCCGAAATGATATGGGCCTTACATCTGTCTGGGGTGACCTCCTTGGCAAGATTTCGGCCTCTCATATCCGTCTGGTTGCTCTCCTCTAGATAGCGTTCGACGAGGGCTTTGCCCTTGTTCTCGTCAGTCCTCTGTCAGATGAGGTCAGTACCTTGGAAGTCAGAAACTCTCTTATTCTTGACTACCCCACTCAGGCTTTTATGTAGTCGCCAGAACAATTTCAGTGACTTGTCTGTGCTTACTCTTTGACATACTTTGACAGAGTCGCCCACCATTAGGGCCAACCACCTCAGAGGAGTCTATGGCAGCCGTGTCGTATAGCGTTTTGAAAAACATGCTTAACTCAAGAAGCAAACAGAAGTCAAACGATGGAAGTAACTTCAAAGTGAAATCAACGCAATTTCTCAACATTTGCCAACGTAGAAATAAGTCATGCTCCACGGATTCTAGGTTTTGCCATAATTTTTATTGACCACTGATGCAGCTTGAACGGTCCTTAGTCGGCATATCAAGATAGCATGTCAAATCCTGCATAACATTTGGTTGCGATATAAAAGTGGTAATATTGTCATTTTTGATGTTAACCTTCAAGCTGGTACTTTTGCTTTTATTCACCCCAAACAAAAGGGAATCCCAGGGTATGACGTCACATCCAGGGCTTCCCTGTGTTGCGCCGAACATCCAGGGGGTTTCCGTGTGTTGCGCCGTAGCTCGGTGCGCAATTCTATGCGGCCGTGTGCGCTATTCTTTCACTTTCCGGTTAGGGTTAGGGTTAGGGGTAGGGTTAGGGTTAGGGGTAGGGTACACACAACCCTAACCCTAACCCTAACCCTAACCCTAACCCTAACAGGAAAGTGATTTGCAGGACCGATGCAAATGAGGATCGAAGAGAGACAGACACTCACACAGAAACGGGTTGCCACAGCCCCAAAGAAACAACACTGTGGTGTGGGGCAATTGAAACGCACTGGCACGCATTCCAGCCGAACACAGGGAGATCACCGTCGGCGCTAAATATAGCTCGTGACGCTAAATATAACTCACGAAGTTTGTTTGGGGTGAATTAAAGCAAAAGTACCGCCTCATTGCTCTCGACATCTCTTCTTTTATTCTTCCTTAGTCCCTTCTTCCCACATCTTAATTGTCTAAATAATTAACGATTCAAAAGTCCAAGCGCCTTACTCCATCGCTGACTTGTTGGCTTATTGTTTCTACGTGGATTGTTGTCAAGCCACGCAAAATAGCCATCGCATCATCAAGCGATGGTGCTGGACCGTGCACTGCTTGCTAATTTTCTTTCTTTAAGTTGCACATTAATTATTTACCAAATCTTCTAGACCTGGCCTATGCCTATTTTTTAACCTCGACCGTCCACCGTATAATTGCTATAACAGGCGCACTGTTATAATACCTCTGCCATTTTCACCTTTAACCACCTTAACCAGTTTTTTTGAAATAGCTTACTTTTGTATGCATCTATTTTTCTAAGTGCAGGGACCATGATGGGCAACTCTGTTCTTCTTGGCGTTTTGCCATTTCCTTACGGCACTACGCTTATCCATCCAGGCTTTCTCCACCTCAAAATTCCACCAAGGTTGCTGCTCTCAGCTGTTTTTTCTGCCCTGAAACTTTAAGCGCTTGTCACGCCTTATTTTACTCACCACATCTTGCCCTGTACTGTCATACTGGAAGTCTTGACCGTTGACTTGTGCTGCCTGGTTCTGCCTTTCTCCGCCAATATGCTGCAAGGGTGGTGGTCGCTGCCGTGGTACCCTAGGACATCCCATCTGCACACTGTAGTGAGTGAAGAGGAAACCAGCGCCAAATCAATAGCACTGTCCTCATCCCCTGGGCATCTAGCTGTCCTGATGACACAGCCACTGTTGATACAAACCAGGTCAATGGTTTCAAGTGCAGTCTCGAGTTTATCTCCCAGTGTGTTGGAGGAAATGTTTCCCCATGATCTGCCTTTAGCGTTGAAATCGCCACGGTAAAAGGACATTTTTTTCATGACCTGTTGTTTGTCCATCAAGAATGATGATGACCATTCATTTCATCCAGTGGGGTTTAAAGTATGGAGCGGTGAGGTCTAAGATGGCTGAAAAGGCCTATTTTGGCTCGAAATGTTCTTTGACAATGTGGACAAAGAATGCTTGATGTTTCAGGAGGAGGATTTCCTGCAGTGGTTTTTCTGTTCTGTCTTTTCTTCACAGATCTTGCAGTCCTGGTTGCCTCACAAGTGACTGCACCCTTGCGTAATGATGCACGCCATGAATTTCGGTGTCTGGCTGTAGTCTCCCAGGTGTCATGATGAATTCCAAAAGCATACAGTGAGATTTTCAGAGTGTCTTTAAAGCGTTTCCTCTGGCCGCCCTGGGGGGGGGGGGGGATGGGGGGGGGGGGGGGGTGGACCACGACGCAACTCGCCGGACATGTCTAGCTCTGAAGCAACCTTACTATCGCGCATGAGAATCGCCATTTTAAGATATCGTCTGTTGTAGAAACATTTGAAACCGGCCATTTTGAGTTGATGATCACCCAGTCTCCTTTCCTATAGTACTACAATGTCGTTCCTGTAGACCAGATTTTCGAGAACAGGGTCACTTTGTTTAACGCTGGCACAGCTCCAATATAGGATGCGAGTATACCTCAGGCCCAGACGGTCACACTTAAGTCTAAAACGCCTTACCCCTTCACGCTTGCGTCTCTTGGGGCCGCCACGTTGGCGCCGCCGTCTTGTTTTGCTCACTGCCGTCCTCAAGGAACACACAAATTGTACCGTCATGTTGAAGAAACCGAACAGAACCACACAAGCTACGAAAAATTCATTCAAGGATTACTTCGCTCAATGCACGAAATTCTGTAGCGTCGGCGCAGACCTTGAGAAGAAACTCCTGGTTTTACATCCTGGCTCACAAATTACATGGAGGAGATGAAAATATCCATCTCCTACGCGAAAAGGTTGGGGTCAGAAAAACAACACAACCTACCTTCGCCATCTTGACCGGAAGTCTCCTAAACTATATGTTGATATGTGTGGAAGAGGAAGCCTGTGTTTTAAAACCTATATTTGTTCCTCCAGTCGCTGTCTGGGTGTCAAGTACATTTAGAAAAATGTCTCTACCTAGGTGAGTTATGCTGTTTTGTCAGCCCTTTCGTGCTGGCCTTGGTATAGTCTCCAAAACAGTGATAGGTCTTGCTGCATAAGGAGACCATCCTAACTCTCATACTCTAACTTAAATAACCCAGGGTTTTTGTTGTTGTTGTAGACTCGCTTAACCTTTCACTCGTCACAGGCTGGTACAACTCCCCTACTCCTAATAAAATCCCATTGATGTCTATCACAGACCTCAGACAGGAACCAGGAGCTATATAATCTATAGAATTCTTCCTGAAGCTCCGGTCTGACGCCTGTGCTAGGGTCGTGGTGCTAAGAGCTAAATACAAACTGTTTGTGTCCATCTCACACAATTGAAAATCCTCCCTAGATATAAACCTATCTAAAACGTCATAGTAAAATTCTAACATGCGCAACTTTTCGTACTGGTACACAAAGAAGTCTATTTGTTGGGATAGATCCCATAAGGTGGTATTCTTAAGAGACTCTACCTCAAACACATCATCTGACAGCATGGTCATTTTCTTGAACAGAGGCTGATTCACCAAATTTGACGTGCCAGCCCCACGACAATATGAAACATTAGTGTGTTTGCCATAGTTAGTTAGTGTTTTGCCATAGGCTGCGTTTCCCAATAGTTTCATTGTCTCGGCCTTAATGGTATAGACCGCATTGCGGTCACCGTCACGTATGGCATCAGACACCTCTTTACCAAACTTTTCAAAATACTTCTCTGATGTATACTCAATGATTTGGTATACTTTGGTGACCTTCATACCATGTGTCAGATACCATTTTAACAATGGTGTTGCCAATAGGATCTTTTCTCTAACATAATTACCTATCAGAGTCCGACGTGAGCCGTTCAACGGCTTATGGGTCTCATCATACTGCCGCATAGGATCGCCAATGTCGGCTCTAGACACATCAGTGTTTTAAAATCTGGGCCTCATTTCAGAGAAATACTCTTTATGCTCGTCTGATACGTGGATGTCACATTCCACCAGACCAAACAAAGTCTCGTCTCTTACAGCCTTGAGAATCTGTTCTTGGTCTATGACCTGGTAACCATGCCAGGTTGTGCACATTCCCACATCTCAACGACCTCAACTTTCAACTCGTCCACCAGATACTCGTGAATATCACGCGTATTGGCATACATTTCAGCCAAGGTTTTGTGCTCACCGGGTTAGCATCAAGACCATGTGTCAGCACATGTGTCAGTCCTTATGCCCATGGAATATGCGCCCGTGAAACTGGTAGACGGTTCAAGCCTTTTTATCCCATCAATCAACTCTGTTGTTTCGTTCTCATAGGGACATCTCCACTAAATTAAACTGGGGTTTTAGCTCTATGCCTTGACTATGTTGTACCCATGCAATCCACTCTCTGCACTGGACGATATAGACTCTGGTTTTATGGGGCTTGATCCCATCTTCTGCATTTCTTATCACAGAAAAACTTCTGGGAAATCTTTTACGTCAGAGCCCAGAGGTAGAGATCATTTGTATCGTACTCTTTCACACTCTCAACTAGCTCACCCTTTCACACTCTCAACTACCTCACCCTTTCACACTCTCAACTAGCTCACCCTTTCACACTCTCAACTACCTCACCCTTTCACACTCTCAACTACCTCACCCTTTCACACTCTCAACTACCTCACCCTTTCACACTCTCAACTACCTCACCCTTTCACACTCTCAACTACCTCACCCTTTCACACTCTCAACTACCTCACCCTTTCACACTCTCAACTACCTCACCCTTTCACACTCTCAACTACCTCACCCTTTCACACTCTCAACTACTTCACCCTTTCACACTCTCAACTAGCTCACCCTTTCACACTCTCAACTACCTCACCCTTTCACACTCTCAACTACCTCACCCTTTCGAATCTTGGTCTTACCTACCTCATAATACCTATGATATATGATCGAGGGGTTTTTCAGAAACAACGGCAAACTACTGAACGTAAACTTTCAAAGATAGCACAAACAGCCAAAAAATGTTGGGGGTGACTGCAACGTCCTGCAAAAGATATGCAACTAACTTCTTGTTTGTTTGTTTTTTAATTTGGCCTGTATAACAGGCCGGACAAAAATTTCTTGCTTCGTTTATCTAGGCTTTATAACCATTGAAAGAGTGAAACCATGTATTGTTATGTCGAAGAAAAATAGAAAAATGCCTTAGAACATTTTCACGTATTTAAAATAAAGCCATTATTTCTACATAAACTCTGAAGATGCCGTAAAATTATTATCCCATTTGTTAATATGGCATGTAACTGTAGCTAACTTCATTGACAGTTTTATAAAAGATTGAGACAAATGCACATTTATTTAAATTACATAATACAGTCACGTTATTGTTAGTAATGTCCCTTGAAATCACTTATGTTGTTATGTCCTGAATGAATGAATGAATGAATGAATGAATGAATGAATGAAAGTAATGTCCCATTTTAGTATTTTAATAACACGTCCTTTTTTTTAATGTGGTTTTATTTCGTACAAACCAATGTTTTTGCAAGGTGCGTTGCTTGTTTTCTTTTACATTTACAAAATACAAGCCCCCCCCCCCCTTTCCCCGATGTCAAATACAGCAATATTCTCTAATTGTTTGTGTAATTACTGCATACTTTTAAATTACATACATTAATTCTTCGTTTTCAAACATTGAGTTTTTATTGTCATAACCTACAACAAAATGTTTCTAGCCATATTGGTTGAGTTAATTATCTTGGAACAATAGGACCTTTCATCTGTATTAGATTGTCCCCCTTTAGCTGAACAGTGGGAGCAAGTCGCCGCTGAACGTGTTGCATGAGTTCAAATATCAAAAATTGAATAAAGACACAGGAGAAACTGACTACAGATAAGTCACACACCGAGCGTGTGAGACGTAAGATAGTGCATGCTGGTAGAAATTACCATGTGTTCACATGCATACACTGTGGACGAACATTTACAGCGCGATTTGGCTTTATCAGTCACATTCGCTACCGCTATGGGTTGTAGTTATTATGTATATTATTATGTTTGGAGCACAATGTAACAAACTATCGTCTGTCAAGACGGCAAGGTGCCAAGGATCCTTTATTTAGTTGACAACATTTTCGACCTCTTAAATCCATGGAAACAAATATTTCATTAGAATGTTCCACAATACGCAAGAAAGCTTATCTTCTTTTTAATTATAAGGACGCATTCGACACTGAAGCCGTACTAAGCTAAATGGCTAACTTAGTGGCTAGATGCTCGCCTGTCGGCTCGGTGGTCATGGGTACGAATCTGCAGCGGGGCGGGTTTTACAATAAATCTGGCCTTCTTGGTTGCTCTTGACTGATGACGGCTAATCGCCGCAACGTCCTTTGGTTTCCACCATTGTGTTCTGTAAAACTGCACTACCTCGTGTTATGTTATATTGTTTACATTTCCAAAGCTTTACCGCAGACAAGCTAGGAAACATTTAATGGCAGCAGAAATGAGATTTCTGAGGAGAATGCAAAGAATGCCATGGATGGACAGAAAAACCAATGAGAAAATTCTTTCAAGAACAATGGGTCAATCATACATTAAGCATTGCAACAAGTGTCCCAATTAATAAAATAAATTGCAAACATGTATTATGGTGTTTGCTAGCGCACGAGAGAGAGAGAGAGAGAGAGAGAGAGAGAGAGAGAGAGAGAGAGAGAGAGAGAGAGAGAGAGAGAGAGAGAGAGAGAGAGAGAGAGAGAGAGAGAGAGAGAGAGAGAGAGAGAGAGAGAGAGATATAACGCAGACTGAAGTTAGCTGCATAGGGTAGTAATTTCATAACTGTCACAATAGATTTATTTGGGATTGGCGATGTTTGGGGTGGGGGGGGGGGGGGGATTAATCAAATTTGTGTCTTGGTCATGGTAATAATATCCACTTCTCGTCTGACAAAGAAACTGATCTACGAGATACAGCCTCCCTTTGCGATGGGTAGCTCAATGAGCATTAGTCCCTGACAAACAAGGAAAATTTGCTGATTCATTCTCCCCCATGACGGGTATTGTAAATATATAAATAAAGGATCTCCAAGCCTAAATATTTCTCTTTAAAACACTGATGGCAATAATACTAAAAATGATTAATTGATGACAGTGGTACACATTAGGAATATAGAACTATCTGTGGAAGTATGTTTTTGAACATGCATAGTATGAAGTGTGAGTGTGAACTTGATGGGACTGACATTTTGATTAATCTGTGAAATTTTGTGTTAAAAACATGTGTGAAATTACGTGTGTGTGTATTGAGTGTTTCGTAACAAGTATTTGGCTTGTGCCGGCTCCGTGGCAAGGAGGCTACGGATGCAGTCGTAATCACACATACCCACGTTCGAAACACAGATGCGGCCATTTGTCAGCAGACCGCCTTGCGTTGGATGTTTACAAATTGGTATGGGTGCCTGTTGTTCGGAAAGCAATGGCAAACTACTGAACGTAAACTTGCTAAGATATCATAAACATGCAAAGCATGATGAGTTGACTGTGACGTCCAGAAATAGATATATAGCTAACTTCTTGTTTTTGTAACTTGACCTGCATAACAGGCCGGAGAAAAATTCCTGCATGCACACTGAAGTACTTGACACTAAAAACCATACAACCATTTATTCCCATGTCGAATCAAAATAGAAAATTTAAAACATTTATAAAAGATTGTAAAATCTACACAATTATTCAAGTTACATAATACAGTCACGCTATTGTCAATAAAATCCCTTGTTATCACTTATGTTGTTATGTCCCATTGTAATATTTTAATAACACGTCTTTCTTTTAAATGTGGTTTTATTTCGTACAAAACAGTGTTTTTGCAAGGTGCGTTGCGTGTTTTCTTTTACATTTACAAAATACAACAAGACCCCCAGATGTCAAATGCAGCAAGATTCTCTAATTGTTTGTGTAATTAATGCATACTATTCATTACATTTTTCCCGCCTTTCCATCCTATTTCAGGATATTGCGGTCAACATCAGCATCTTTCAATTGTATATTGATTCCTAGGCTAGATTACTCTCATCAGCAAGCCACGACTTTCTGAGCGACCGGCTCCATACTCTCGTAAGTCACTGGCGCGACTCGAACCGCTTTCAATTCTCGTGCGCTCACGTCAACCACGAGAGTAATCGGGGTTACGGAGAAAGCTGCTAACCACTCGGCCAGGGAGACCGGCATTCATGACATTACATACATTAATTCTTCGCAGACATTAAATGCTGTTAGTATTCAAAAGTTGCATATAAATAGAAATTGTAGGTATCCTGTTCAAACATTGAGCTTTTATTGTCATAACCTACAACCAGATGTTTCTAGCCATACCGTGTGAGTAATTTCTCTTGGAACAGTAGGACCATTCATCTGTATTAGATTGTTCCCCTGTAGTTGACATTTTCGTCCTCTTAAATCCATGGACACAAATATTTCGTTAGAATGTTCCACTATGTGCAAGACAGCTGATCGTTTTTAATTGTCAGTACGCATCAGTACTCAGTTATCAGATAGGGTATCTTCATTGCTCTCCGGACATGTCCATAGGTGCTCAGATCCTCCCCCCAGCATATGTATCAGCGTCCGGTGGCTAATAGTGAGATCTTGTCACAACTGTCTCCACATGATCCTTGAAGGACAGGCTCCTGTCAAATGTGATTTCCATATACTTCAGTTTGTTCTCTCTGTTGACGCTTCCACCATCTATCGTGAGGCTTGGAACATCAGCTCTCACAATCTTGTTGTCCAGAGAGCACCACAAAACAGCTGCCTTTTCCGGGTGGATGACAGCACCCATTTCAGTGCACCAGGCAATCACTTTGTCTACTGTCGCCTGTAGCTCCTGGGCTATTTTCTCTCTATCTCTCCCCTTCCTATATGCAAGAATATCATCTGCAAATGTTAGTATCCTGGTTCTTCTAGGTTTGCAATTTTGCTCGTATACACGTTAAAGAGCACCGGTGAGATTGCGGATCCCTGTGGTAGTCCCGGGGTTAAAATATGTGACTTTGAGGTCCATGCACCCAGACGGAGAGCAATCCGAAGAGAATGTAGGACGGCCGCTATCCAGTTCACTAACCAAGGATTGACCCCCTTCTCCATCAGTGCGGTCATCACAATATCATATCGAACTCTATTGAACGCATCCTCGAGATCAAGCGCCGCCGCCATCGTTTCTTGTCTACTCTGGAACCTCTCATAAACGTCAAAGGCAAAAGTGGCTGCATTTGACCAGGTATATTTTCCTGGCCTGTAGCTCCCCAGGCCTCTTGAAAGAAGCTTCCCCCTTTCCAAAAACTCTTGCAGCTTGACAGCGACTATCTTTTCTGAAACCTTCCCAAATGTATTTTGAAGGGTGATGATCCTAAAGCCGATAAGCTTTGAATGATCCATGAACGGTTTTGGGAGAGGGATTAGATAACTGTGTACCCAATCCTGCGGTACTGATGCTGTTCTAATGCTCTAGTTAAAGCGGTCGGTCATCTCCTTCAGGTCTACATCGCTCAAAGCCTTCATGTGGCCATACCTGACCCCATCAGGCCCTGGTGCCGTGTCTTTTGCCTTTTCCAAAATATGTTTAACATCTTCAACCCGTATGATGTCTTCACAAGGCATATTCTTTATGGTGCCAGATAACTTCTCTCTAACTGCATCCCTGGTGTTCAGATCATCATGATTGGTCTGCTCTAAAAATCTCTGGAGAAACGCCTCCCCTTTCGCTGTGTCTGTTGTCTCGCGCACACCACCATCTCTGTAAATTGTTCCCACTGTCATAGGCCGATCTTTTCTTTGTATTTGTCTGTGCAGTTTCCAGAACTTTCGCAGTGTTTTATCACCTCCAATCTCATTCATGAAACATTTCCATTTTGCCTGCTTGGCCTCTGCAGCACAGCGCTTGAAAACCACCACCTTGTCTTTCTTGACATTTTCCGCCGTGTCCACTTCCTCTCGAGAGCTTCTAGGTTTCTGTCGCACTTTCCTTAGCTGCTTCACTGCAGCTCTCTTTGCTTTCCAAGCCTGGTCTACTTCTGGGGTCCACCATGGGGGCTGCAAAAAAGGATTTTTAACAGCCCTGTTGCATGCCCCTTGTCTGAGGCGTCCAAGAAGGCTGTCGGTCCACTCATAACCGAAGGTCTTGCGCGCTCTCCCAGCCTTAACTTTCCTGGATTTAGAGGTCAGAACTGAGCATGGCATGTGATCACTCCCATGGTCATTCAAAACAGTCCACTTTACATCAAGGACTGATGACTGGGAGACACGTGCCAAGTCAATAGCTGTGTCCGCATCGCCAGGCCTCATTGCCATTCTTGTCGGCCTAACATCATTTATGCAGACCACATCGGAGTCCACCATGGCATCCGCAAGGGCAATTCCCTGTCGGTTTTCTCCACTACTGTCCCAATCTCTGTTCCTCGCATTGATGTCTCCACATATGAGTAGCCTATCACCCGGTGATCACCCTATTCCTCCAATTCCTTAAGCCAGTCCCAGTGTTCCTTTCTGACAAAACAGTCCACTGTGGCATATACATTTATGATGTTCCAACTGAATCCCCCAATCTCCATTTGTATACCCTTGACCTCTCTTGCACTGTGATTCCACTGGCTCAAGTCAAGTACCACATGCTTCACTCCTTCCTTCACCAGCAGACCTTGCCCACGTCTCATCTGCCCAGTAGGGTTTATATAACAGGCGTACCCAGGGCAATGGTATTTGTCTGTATTTAGCTCCTGGGGCATGAGGACATCAAACTCATATATTAGCCTCTCCAATACAGGACCTCTCTGCCTGGCACTACGACAGTTCCAATATCCCACTCGTACATGGTTGAGACCTAGTCTCTCCACTTTTCGTCTTGTTCTCCTGGCGCCTGCTCTCCTATTTCTATGCCTTCTTCTCACACAATTTCCTCGTCTTCTCCTCCTCACTCTCTCTTCACTAGCCCCTGAAGGATGTGTCAAGCGCAGAGCACGTGCTCCATAGCTCTGGCGACGATTCCCTTGTTTAAATAATACCATATACACAAAGTTTGGATATTGCAGGAAATGAGCGGTCACCCTAGTAGAGCTTGCCTGCTAGGGAAGGGGCAGGGGATGTCCCTCAGGAGTCCATACGCCTGGCGCCGCCCCGCCCACATACCAGACGTTCCACGTTCACGACCAACTCACTCGTGGCCATTCAGTCCTCGGCACGTCGGTCCACCTTCAACTTGGGGGTTTATAATCGGAGTTTTCCATCTCCTAGATTGGCTGCTGTAATAGCTAACGGGCCCAATCTACCCGGGTGCAAGAGGTTCCAGCGCCTCATTTATGGCGAGCACAATAGATGCATGTGTACGGGAAACAAGACCAATGCCATATACTCTCTATCACATAGATTGTTTGCACAATGATGAATGTTACTTCGGGATGGGGGAGGGGTGAGGGGATGAAGATTAAGACCACGTACCTTTTATTTACACATTGATCCTTGTTACATAATAGATCCTACAGGTCATATATCATTTGTCTACACATTGATAAATTTTATATAAAGGATCATACAAGTCATATATCACTTGTCTACACATTGATGAATGTTACATAATGGATTATACAGGTCATATATCACTTGGTTACACATTGCTGAATGTTACTCCGGAGACGATGAAGATCATGTAGGACTGACATTGATGGTGACATCATTCCTTTCGTTGAAGAGATTCAGTACTTGGTACAAAAGTCTGTACTGATCCAGAGATGGAGCTATCAGAGGTCTAATAGCCTTGACAGTTCCAACTACAAGAGTCACATAACCTTGTAGGTCATTGTCCACATGGTCCAGCAAGAGTGACAATGTGCACACCAGTCCGCTCCACTCAGCGCCGTTTCTGCATATACACAACGTTCTTTCTTCCCCAGCTGGTTTTATTGAACGAATTTTTCCAGCAAGGTCAGCAGAGTTTCAGGGTCAAGGTCTTTGCTTTTCCATGACTGGTGTAAAAGACTGTATTCACCTTGAACCAAACATTTATCGACTTCGGGGTGTTTTCTTCATTGACGATGACTATAACACTCTGAACCTCCCAGGCACCACACAAATCTAGCCATGAAGCCTTGATGTTGAACAATGAGCATCTTTTTTGTATCTGCCTCCCCTTCAGATAAATGTGGACCAGTTTTCACGTCTTCAGTGCTCAAATCCCGCTCGAATGCCACTAACAAAAGATACCATGTACTGGGTAACAAGCCGCCAGAAATCAATGACTGTTGTCGGTAAAGGCCACTGGGTTAGAATTTGGTTGTCATGTTTCTTACAGCTCGGAATGGGTGCTGCAGTGATATACGAGTTCTCAACAACTCCAGTTTTACACGACAAAATAAGTCGGTAGCATTTCTTTGGTAGGACCTTATGCAGTCAGTTAGACAGCATTAGACTGTTACAGTATGTGTAGCTTTCTTGACCTTCTCCTTCCTTTTCTTAGTTACATCCATCATCAGCGCATAACATACATGCAGACTTGAATTCCTTTTCCCACACAGAATCGTAAAACTTACTAATTGCCAGATCCTTGTATTTGACAATGGCATGAAAGTTATCATCCTCCAGCCCAACCACTTTCTGACCGTCCAAAAAAAAAACATCATAGGATAGGACCGGATCTTTATCTTCTAGAGTTGAGTAACCTAGAATTGATTGTTGACCTGAGCGTAAATGTTCATCGCAGACAAATTGTTCATCAACACGTTTGTCTAGAGCTTGGAGAAGTTGAAGTAGTGGCCAGAGAGTCGTATGCGTTTTCATCGATCGGTACATTGCCGCTCAAGTTCCCATATATCGAGCTACTTTCTGGGGTGGAGTGTCTTACGGGTGGTAAATCAACATGTACGCTGCCTCGAGATTCTGGAGCCGAGGTCCGTGTGCCGGGATAGTTCGAGTAAATGCTCTCGTCAAGGTCTGGCTTAGGGGTTCCTGGGGGAGGCATGTTGTGGGTATGCGCCTAGCGTCGGCTTGAGAGCTTCTGGTGATCATTTTAGGGGAAACCTCTCACAGATGTGGTGTTGTTGTGACTAAATTTCGACACATAACATGTAATTGAGGAGACCCAGGATCTCGTGGGAAGTCTAGCAGCTCGTCGTGAATGTGTGGTGGCTTTAACTACTTGTTTCACGCAGGATGGCAAACGTCTGGCCGCAACTGACCGACCAAAGGAGTAGAAGGTGGGCGTTCTATGAAAACTCTGAATGTTGGTGACGACTCTAAATTCCCCTTGGAAAGAATCACATCTCCTTGGTTTACAGAACTTCTAGCACTTCATAAGGATTTGCTGGTGAGACTTGTGCAGCTCCGTAAGCTTCGGTCCCCATGTATAATTGATCCACAGACATCACGCTTTGTGAATCAGTAAACTACTGGTGTGTAGATGAGCTTTGTCTTTGCGAAACAGTTGTTGATAGCGATTGATCACTGAAACCGATATGCGATTGTGACCATGGGAAAGCTTAGCTTCAGAACTGTAGCTCGCGATAACTAGCTGGGAATCTCATGTTTACTTACTAGGCAACATTACCTTTTGAGCTGAGCTCTGATACAGCCCTCCACGACAGAACTGGCGCCACAACAGAAATACGTTGATCTCTGAAATCTGTTGAGGCCTTCCACTGCCGGAACACAACAAACAAGCAGCAAAAACACATTTCGCCTAAGGGGCGGAAAAAAAGAACACTATCTTGCCCCATCATGATGACGTCATCCATATTTCGTTAGAATGTTCCACTATATGCAAGACAGCTGATCGTTTTTAATTGTCAGTACGCATTCAACACGGAAGGCGTATTAAGCTACATGGGGAAATCGTTGTTATTATGACTGGTTTGTGATCAGTATCAACATCTGTATTTGGGAGTGCTCTTGAATCTAATAGCAGTCTTCTGCCTTATGTCCTAATTAGAATAAAGTTAATTTGAGATGCTTGGTCTATGTCATTCCATTTATACCAGGTTTTGGTGTGGCTACGATGATGTTGAAAAAAAAACTATTTGCTATTTTTTGTCCATGTTCGGAGCATATGTTGAGTAGATGTTGACCATTGCTGTTACAATCAGTCTCTTTGTCGCTGAATGACCCCATGCAATCATCCCATGGTGTTCTTCGTGTGCCTATTCGGATGCAGGGATACGGGGAACAAAACCAATGTCATAAATATACATCAAATAGTATATACTACATAGTTAAAGTCACTACACAACGGAACAATAACTCTCGCTGGTAGATAGTTGAGCCCCAAACAAAGCAATAACGACATCAGTAATTTGGTTGACTTCACACGTTGAGCTCTGTAGTGCTGAGACAACAACATGACACTGCCTTATTAAATTACATAGCAGAAATCAGAACAGGTGTTGAGCGCTGCCTGAACATGTAATTCATATAAATGCTAGTTTAGACATATAGAGATGCATCATTACTGAATGATATAGCTGACCGCCACTCATGACATTAAGTGATAATGATATTTAGAAAATCAATATAGACAAATTCCTCAAAAATGGAGGTCATATTTACTCGTTAAAAACCAGCGGTTGTTTGTTTGCTATGACCAGGTTTGATTATCACGATGTATTAGTGACTTAATGCCATACACTTTACAGTGGTAGTAATCATTGATGATAGAGGAATTCATATAGCAACATACACAAAATATCCTTGGGGAAAAGAAAGTGCCAATTAAGAAGTTTCCTTATGACATACATCCAGTGGATGGATATTCCAAGGTGATATAATGGTCAATTTGCTATATCAAGGATCATGTTTCAAAGAATGACTGGTTGTGTAACAGTAGATGGACGAGCATATGACAAGAAGACTTTCATATTTAATTCATCATGGGATGTTGCAATAAATGTTTAAAGTAGCCTGATCCATTGGGTTCTGTTCTCTCCTGCCACTGACCAGTTGCAGTAGAAGCTCTCTGATATCTCCAATAATGGTCATGACAATGTCCAGTTCCAGATCGTTCTTGTATGCTAGTTTATATATATCTTTGACATTCCGAAGCTCATTTTTATTCTTTGAGCAAATAGAACCTATCAGGAAGGAATCATCTCTGTTGGCATCATTGACAGTTTCATGCAGACGATAAGCGTCAAACTCAGCAGGTTGTTTCATCAAGGCCAGGAGAACTTGTTCAGAATCCCACCTCAGCTCAGGTTTCAAGTCTTTGATCAGATCCTGGTTATACACTTCCTGGTACCTCTGCTTCAGTTTCTGTCTGTCCGAATTGGAGTTCTTGACAATGATACCGATAACTGCACCAAACAAAGCAGTGACTACATCAGTAGTCAGGTTAACTTCATACGTTGAGTCCTGCAGTATTGAGACAACATCATGACAATGCTTGGGTAAATTACATGGCAGATCATGTTGTGTTGTAGAGTGGTGGAGTGGTGGCAGGCACAACAACCTCCATTTTACAATGTTATTGTGTCACTCTTGGAAACAGAACTCA
Source organism: Cepaea hortensis (assembly GCA_963921405.1). NCBI lineage: Eukaryota > Metazoa > Mollusca > Gastropoda > Stylommatophora > Helicidae > Cepaea > Cepaea hortensis. The sequence goes on from OY992897.1 coordinate 16,342,008, forward strand.
CTGTACTTCACACATTGGGCTCTGTAGTACTGACACATCACCATCCATTTTACACTGTTCTTGTGTCACTGTTGGAAACAGAACTGTCACTGTACTTCACACATTGGGCTCTGTAGTACTGACACAACACCATCTATTTTACAATGTTATTGTATATATATATTATAATATTACATATTATATTACGATATTATAATACTATATTGTATATTATAATACTAAAAATGACTAATTGATGACAGTGGTACACATTAGGAATATAGAACTATCTGTGAAAGTATGTTTTTGAACATGCATAGTATGTGCTAGTGTGAACTTGATGGGAGTGACATTTTGATTAATCTGTGAAATTTTGTGTTAAAAACATGTGTGAAATTACGTGTGTGTGCATTCAGTGTTTCATAACAAGTATTTGGCATGTGTCGGCTCCGTGGCAAATGGCTATGGACGTAGTTCGTAATCTCACATACCCGCTTTCGAAACACAGCTGCGGCGATTTGTCAGCAGATCGCCTTGCGTTGGATGTTTACAAATTGGTATGGGTGCCAGTTGTTCAGAAAGCAATGGCAAACTACTGAACGTAAACTTGCAAATATACCATAAACATGCAAAACATAATGGGATTGACTGTGACGTCCTGAAAAGGATATGCAGCTAACTTCTTGTTTTTGTAATTTGGCCTGCATAACAGGCCGGACACAAATTCCTACATCTATATTTTTCATGTACCTGACACAGTCCGAGGTCCATTTGAGAAAAAAAACAAAACTTTCCACCTTGTCTCAACCAGCCCGTACGGCATCGGTTATAATATCGGTGGTTCATGGTGCATGAATTATTACTTTTTCTTCGTGCCAGTGAAAAGCTGGCTTATCTGTTGTGCAGTTTATGTCTGTGACGTCAGCATAGGGGATTCTTTGGCCGGCAAGTTTTCCTTTTGTGTCTTTTTAGGCAATTTCTTCTGTCAGTGTGGCTTCAGGCTCGTTTGCTGTGCTAGGGTTTTCCTTTTGTGTCTTTTTAGGCAATTTCTTCTGTCAGTGTGGCTTCAGGCTCGTTTGCTGTGCTAGGGTGCTGTCATTATACTGGCTCCTTGTACGGTTATTAGTAGTCTTCCTCTGGTGGGGTGTCCCATTCGGTTTCTCGTTGTTCTCTCGTTTTCTGTGTGGTGCGGTTCTTTTCCATTTGATATTCTCTGTACCCTCTGGGGCCGCTTTTAGGCGTCGTTATGTCTTTTATCAGCTGTCTTTTCTTCCGATTTGGGGCAGCCTGCGATACCGCATTGTGTTCTTCGTGTGTTCCTCCTTTCTTGTATACGCCCCAGGCACATTCAAATTTGTTGGTGTTTTCCTCCGCACTTTCTTGATGAGTCTGTTTGGTTTCCGGTTTCTCCTGGTTCTTTTGGGGCATCACAACAGAGCTGGTGTTAATAGTTTGCTGTTGTTGATTGACCAGAGAGTTGGCTTCAGCTTGCGTCTTCTTGTCTTTTTTCTTGTGGATTGTCGTTATCAGCTTATCGATGATTTTCACTTGAGTGTCATCTGGCGGTTTCTCTGCGTTCTTTTCATTGGGTTCGTGACACAAAAAACATAACCATTTATTACTACGTCGATCCAAAATAGAAAAATGTATTACAAAATTCTCACGCACTTAAAATAAAGCCACAGGTTTTTCTCAAACTCTGAAGATTTCGTACACTATTTAATAAGTTGTTTATAAACGATCTTACTGTAGTTAATTTCTTTAAAATATTTATAAAAGTTTGTAAAATCTACACAAGTAATCAAATTACATAATATAGTTATGTTATTGTTAGTAATATCCCTTGTAATAAACGTATGTTGTTATGTCCCATGGAAATATTTTAATAACATGCTTTTCTTTTAAATGTGGTTTTATTTCGAACAAAACTGTTTTTGCAAGATGCGTTGCGTGTTTTTTTTTACATTTACAAAATACAAGATCCCCAGATGTCAAATGCAGCAAGATTCCCTAATTCTTTGTGTAATTACTGAATGCCGGTCTCCCTGGCATTGAGGGTAATGCCTTTCTCCGTAATCAAGTATATCCACGTGAAGAACGCAAGCTGCGAGAGAATCGGTAGCAGTTCTGACTGCGTTGGTAACTTACGGGGTATATGAGCCGGTCGCTCAGAAATCAGTGGTAAACTACTGAGCGTAATCTTGCTTAGTACAACAACAGCAGCTGAAAACTGCTGGTGTTGACTGCAACGCCTTGAAAGGGATAATATTATTTAAAACATATTGCATACTATTCATTTTATTACATACATTAATTCTTCGCAGACATTAAATGCGGTTTGTATTCAAAAGTTGCATATAAATAGGAATTGTAGGTATCTTTTTTCAAATATTGAGTGTTTATTGTCAGAACCAACAAACAAACGTTTCTATTAAGACTGTAGCAGAACAAAATGTTGTTCGAAATGGAGAAGCTGGGGTGTACATAGAATACCCAAATAATACTAGGGACACGGCCGTTCCAACAGAAAAGTACTGCCATAACTATGATGCTGAAATTGAGGCAGTCAAGATAGCAACAGAGAATTTACTAAATACCAGCCATGGTACACAACCTGTGGTGCTATTAACAAATGCAAAATCAGTACTCGAGGCGCTCCTGTCTGGGAAATTGCCAGTACTAAGGACACTACTTTCTGGACGTAGCAGTCAGCATAAGGTCACCATACAGTGGATACCATCCCACTGTGGAGTCCCCCGAAACTACAGAGCTGATCGACTGGCTAAGAAAGTAGCAAAAGAAGAACAGCCCGATGTGCCCATTACATACTACCAAAAGAAAAGAATGATCAAATCAGTCAGAAAGCCACCAAAACCTGCTCAAGACGACTACCACGTTATGGACAGACCAGAACAAGTCATTATTCTGCGCCTCAGAACAGGACACAATAGATTACACAACACATGTATACAAAATTCAATATTGGTGAATCAGCCATGTGCACATGTGGTTTGGCTTCGCAGACAGCAGATCACATACTCCAAGACTGCCCAAAATACAACATATCTAGGCAAACCTTCTGGCCTACAGAGACAATAGTGGATTATAAACTATATGGACCGCTGAGTGAACTAAAAAGACAGTTAAATTCATACAATAGACAACATTGTAGTTACAGACATATTTCAACCTTACAAAAGAAGAAATAAAACCACAATTTCTCTTGGAACAATAGGACCATTCATCTGTATTAGATTGTCCTCCTTTAGTTGACAAAATTGTCGTCCTCTTAAATCCACTGACACAAATATTTCGTTAGAATGTTCCACTATATGCAGGAAAGCTGATCTTTTTAATTATAAGTACGCATTCAACACGGAAGCCGTACTAAGCTACATGGTTGGATTAGTGGCTAGATGCTCGCCTGTCGGCTCGGTGGTCATGAGTACGAGTCTGCGGGGGGCGGAATTTTACAATGGATCTGGCCTCCCTGGTCATACTTGGCTGATGAAGGCTAATCGTCGCAATGTCCTTTGTGTTCTGTCGTTGTATTCTGTACAGTCGTACTACTTTTATTTTTTTTATTTTTTTTTTTTTTGTGTTTTTTTAAAAAAAAATAGTGTTTATATTTCTACAGCTTTACCGCAGATAATCTAGGAAACATCTAATGGCAGTATAAATGAGATGTCCTAGTAAAGAATGCCATGGATGGACAGAAGAACAAATGAGAAAGTTCTTTCAAGAACAAATGAAAACAAAAAACGTAAACTGAATAGAAAAAGTAAACGCAATCAGTCCAGTTTTGTTTACAAATCATGGTACGATGAGAAATAAACTTGAAAACTTAGTGACCACTAGAAAACTTGACGGGAAAAGAAGATGTGGAAACGAAGAGATTTATGCCAGGATGGCTTGGCATAATCGAGACAAAAACATAGACCCGGCCATAGACTGGCGACGGTGTGAGATGGCGAACCAAGACTGCCTAAGTGTATTAGCATTGCACATGAAGGTGATACATTTGTCAATAGCAGAATAAACACGATTATCGAGCACACATTTGGCTAAACCTAAACATAAATAGTTATAGTAAATATTCTGAAAATCTCAACAGAAATTTCAACAGAAATCTCCCCCTTACGTGAAAATTACGCACTCGAGACACCCACATTTGGGGTGATCGCAGGTGTCAACCCAACCAAAGTGCAATGGAAGGGCCTCAACCAGGGACCACCATCATTCCCCCCCCCCCCATTGCTCTAATTTTGTGATTCCTTTTCGTATTCTACCGGGGTAGGGACTTACTTCCGTGATTTAAAAAAAAAATGTCTTTCATACAAAGCAATGTGTATTTACATGGTGTAATGTGTGTTTCTGGTATGTATTATTTCTAGTATTCCTCTTGCTAGCCGTGGTTCAATGACTATTCCCACACAGTGTCTTGACCTTTCTTGCTGTTCCACTCCAGAGTAAATAAACGTGCAACTGTGGTGGACACAATGAATCCTTCCCCCTTTATTCTGATGTCCGCTATTCCCATCAGTCCAATTGTCCTCTCTTCAATTGTTTCTATAAGTTATTGTTCTTTACTATTAAACCCGCAGACATTCACTATGCCTATTTCTTTTTTTTTTTATCGTTGATCTATCTCGTAGTCCATTAACATTGCCGAGTCTATATCCATTTGGGTCAGTCCGTTTATACTTCTTAGTTTGTGTGGGATGTGGATTTTAATATATTGATTGATTGATTGATTTAGGAACCGACATCACATATGAGAATATGTGCCTGTTTTTATGTCTAGGTGATCCCAAATGGGGATTTACGTTTCTCTTTTATTTTAGCTACTTGAGGTGATCATGGAACTCTACCATAAACACAAGAAGGAAAATACTTCACTCCTGTTCATAACTGTTTTTATGTGTACTTCTCCATTCCCACTTATCACCTTATAAATTTACTATAGTGTTAGAGGATATTGATTGTTTACAACATATAAACAGCCATGGTTGAACAAATATCAACACTGGCCTTGACGTAAACATCAACAATTTTGAACAAACAGTTCAGGCATTAAATCAAGAGCTGCAGTAACATATAGACAAATGTATTGTCCACTGTGAGCTTCTTGAATATGTCTCACTTGACATCTGTATACATTCACTTGAAATATGACGTAGGTATACATTTACATGAAATATGACAGCAGTCTACAATCACAAACATATATTTACCATACTGAAATACTGGAACAGGCATGGGATAAAATATGACAGATCATAGACACATTAAATGTGCAATCCCCTGTTCCTCCAAAATTCAACAATCTTCAAAAACCCACCAATACATATCAGTTGGTTCCCAACACCATTGACCCTTAATGAATTTAAAAAAAAAACATTGGCTTGTTTTCAACCAAATCAAACACTACATTCATACATAATATTAAACTAATTAATTAGTTGGTTACTGTCATATACTCTCTTGTTGTACGGTTCAATGTGCATCTCCAATGTATATTAGATCCTATTCCCATTATCTGGGTACCGAAAAACATGCACTCAGGTGTGTTCCTAACGTGTATATCCACTGGTAATTGGCTGGTGAAAATCATACTCCATAATCCAAGAATACAAATTACACACAATCACATGTCCCCTCCGTGGGGCTAGAATTTTCGAATACTCTGTTGCCAGGAAGCTCGGTGCATTTGTGAAATTGAGGCCTAAGGATGGTGATACCTTCAGGAGATGCATCTTGCGGCTTGGCACAAGGTTCTGCCCTATATCACCATATCCGATGAAAAGGATGACAGCCTTTCAGCTTCTCGGCTTCTGATATCCGAATCCCAATTATGTTCACAAAGATGTTACACCCACCAAGTCGCGAGTCTATAACCCATTCCACAATTGATGATAGCATTTAGGCTGACATTGGACCAGCAAAGAGTTAGTCGTTACTATCTAGTCCAGTATAGGAACATATATGGCTGAGAGGCATCCATTGGTAGTATCTGTGACTATGTCAAGAATTGATCTATACATACATGTATCCGAAGATGAATAATTCCAGTACACAAACAGAGTCGCAACCAGTCCAATGATTTTTCTGCTACGTGTGTATACATATTTACTCCACTAGCTTCATTCGGTGTATTTGGGTTGGTATTCAGGTGTAGGACCTGTGTTGAACTTGTTGTTATGGTATATTTCAGTTGGTAGTCAGATCTATAACCTGCTGTTGATGACTTGAGTCTTTCAGTTGGTGTTCAGATTTATGACCTGGTGTTGATATTGTTGTTATCTTGGTGTAGTTCAATGTATTCCCAATTTATTTGAGGTGGTGTTCGTATCTAGAACTTGGTGTAGAGTCTGCCGCTGTATGACTGATTGAAGGATTATTCAATCCTGAATAGGAAACTGGGAATGTCCCATGGTTTCGTTGACCTCGGGGATTGATGACGTATCAGGCGGTATCTCCCAGACGTAAAAGTAGACGCTACTCTGGTGTCGGTGTATTTTGAATATCCATTTATCTTGATGGACAATTAAATACAGAGATCCATCCTGGATATCCTGACAGAAGTAGGACTATTAAACGCTGAGTGTCTCTCTTCAACAGGTCTTTCGCTGGCTAGGCAGCGGATAAGCGTAGCAGTCGACGTTGATGTTTTCTAGATCCAGACTATTCTTCTTCTTCTTCTTCCTTCGTTCGCTTGAAATATGTTTATATCTGCAATGTTGTCTCTGTATGAATTTAACTGTCTTTTTCAGTTCACACAGCGGTCCATAGAGTTTATCTTCCACTGTCGTCTCTCTAGGCCAGAAGGTTTGCCTAGATATGTTATATTTTGGGCAGTCTTGGAGTATGTGCTCTGCTGTCTGCGAGGCCAATCCACATGTGCACATGGCTGTTTCACCAATCTTGAATTTTGTATACAAGTGGTTGCGTAATCTATTGTGTCCTGCTCTGAGGCGCATAATAATGACTTGTTCTGGTCTGTCCATAACGTGGTAGTCATATTGAGCAGGTTTTTGTGGCTTTCTGACCGATGTGGTCATTCTTTTCTTTTGGTGGTATGTAACGGGCACATCAGGCTGTTCTTCTTTGGCACCTTCCTTAGCCAATTGATCAGCTCTGTCGTTTCCGGGTACTCCACAGTGGGATGGTATCCACTGTATGGTGACATTATGCTGACTGCTAAGTTCAGAAAGTAGTGTCCTTAGTACTGGCAATTTCCCAGACAGGAGCGCCTCGAGTACTGATTTTGTATCTGTCAATAGCACCACAGGTTGTGTACCATTGCTGTTATTTAGTAATTTCTCTGTTGCTATCTTGATTGCCTCAATTTCAGCATCATAGTTCTGGCAGTACTTTCCTGTCGGTACTCTGGCTGTGTCCCTAGTATTATTTGGGTATTCTATGTACACTCCCGCTCCTCCATTTCGAACAGCATTTTGTGCCGACCCATCTGTGTAGGCTTGAATCTAGAGGTTCTGTGGGTATTCTTCATCAAAGAACCTGAGAGTGGCTGTTCTGCGCTGCACACTGTTCTGTTCTTCCTTGCCAAATATTCCTCTCACTTTTGTCTGGATTTGTAATGATAGTCTATGCTCATCTTTCCATGGAGTTCGCTCTGGAATAGTTGTTAGGGGGATACTAACTGTGGGCAAATCGGTGGTTTCTCTGCAGAGTCGTTTGGCCTGATGGATAAAACTACTTCTTCAACCGCCCCATAGCTAGGTTTTCAAATCTGTTCTTTGTAGGGTTGCCTGGCAAGCTGAGAAACTTTTCTGCTTGTATTAGCGTTTTCGTATCTCTGCGCTCACTCAGTGCTTGTGTCCTCCCCATCTTCTCCATTTCCACTATAGTGGTTGATCTCATCCCTCTTGTGGTGATTCTAAGTGCTTGATTTTGTTTTTTGTCCAGCTATTGTAGTTTGGTGTTTGATGCTGAACACCCATATTCCAGGTGTGGTCGTATGCATTGTTGGTAAACTTTGCTAAGTATTTTCCCACTGGCTCCCCATGTGGTTCCACTTAGCTTTCTCAGGATGGCTATTTTCCCTCTGGCTTTTGTTACTGCTTTATTGATGTGCTTTCTCCATGTCAGCCTGCCATCAAATGTTACTCCAAGGTATGTTGGTTCTTTATCTTCTCTTAGGGTTGTTCCATTTATCTGGATGATCCCTGCCTTTTGTTTTGAAGAAATGGTAAATAGAGTGGTGCTGCACTTGTCAGTGTTATGCTGACACACCATCTATTTGCCCATGCACCAAATGTATCTACAGCTCTTTGTAGCAATTTGGTGGCCACTGATGCATGTTCATTTGTGCTCCATAAAACCAGGTCATCGGCGTACATTGCCGCTTTAATTCCATGCGGTAGATTTGCAACAACATCATTGATGAAGATTAGAAAAAGTGTGGGGGACAAGACTCCGCCATGGGGAACACCGTGGCGCAGTAGTACTTTCTTGCTCTTTAGTCCGTCTATCTGGACTCGGGCTCTTCTGTTGTGCAAGTATGCTTTCACCCATTTGTACATTCTTCCATTGACTTTGCATTTTCTCAGTTTCTTCATCAGACCTTCTTTCCAGACGTTGTCAAAGGCTTTCTTCAGATCTATCCATGCCGCAAGCACTAGCTTCTTCTCTTGGAATGCATCCTCAATTTCTTGAGAGAGGTAGGTTGTCTCATCTTCCATACAGTAGCACTGCCTAAATCCAGCCTGCTGTGGCACAAGGATGTTTTTACTTTCAATGTACCACTGCAGTCTGTGATTGATGATGCGCTCCAGAGTTTTGCAGAGACAGCTGGTGAAGCTAATTGGTCTGTAGCTAGAGGCAATGGAACCATCTTTCCCTGATTTTAGGAGGGGTATCATGATTGCTTCTCTCCAGGCTTGTGGAACACTGCCTAAGGTCCAGCTGTTATTAAAGATCTGCAACAGCTTTGCTTTGGCCTCTGTTCCTAGGTTCCTGATCATTTCATTGGAGATACCATCAGCTCCTGGTGACTTTCTCATTTTCAGTTTTGATATGGCTAGCTCCAGTTCGCTGATTGTGATGGGTGCCTCCAGAAACCTCATGTACTATTTACTTCTGTCCTGTATGTTGTCGTTTCTCTCGAATCTCTTGTTTCTCTGGAATAATTTTGATATTGTTATCTTGGGCGAATGAGTCCACAAAATGGTCAGCTGCTTTCTTTCTTGTTAAGATGTTTCCATCTTTATGTAGTGCAATTTTTGAGTTTCTCCCTGTTCCCTCATCGTTAAGTTGTTTTATTAGCTTCCACAATTTCCTTGTGTCTCTTTCAAAGTTCAGAGACTCCGTTTTCTCCTGCCAGCTTTTCCGTCTAGCCTGCAGCTTGGCCCTTTGAAATTTGGCTTTTGCGTGCTGGAATTTATTGTTGTGCTCTTGGCTGGGTGTGGCCTCTGCTTGCTTTCTACACACTTCCACATCGTTATGCAAGTGTTCCAATTCACTACTCCAGTAGGGTTTATATTGTTTACGGGCTCCACTTGGTACTGTTTCTCGCGCTGCCTGTAGCATGCATTTCCCAAACTCTTCAACTACTTTATTTATGTCTTTCTCAGTGTTCAGGTTTCTAACCAGTATGCTGGTGCGATGCTTGTACATTGCCCAGTCTGCTTTCTTGTAGTTCCACCTCGAGAGGGTGCTGCTTTCACTTACAAGCTCATATTCTACGGATAGAAAGACTGGCCGATGGTCACTGCCACCAAGTTGTTTCCCAACAATTCGTGTAATGTTCCACTCCAGGTCTGGTGAATGAAAAGCCAGGTCAGGTTAGTTGTAGTGTACCATGATCGCGAGTAGAAAGCATGTGGGTCGGACGGCTTGGTAATCAAGATGAACCTATTCTCATCCTGCCAGTATTCCAGTCTCTCTCCTCTCTGGTCCATGTGATCATAGCCCCAGTTCTGCGAGTGGCTGTTGAAATCGCTATACATAATCATTTTTTCTTTTAATGGTAGTGTGTCCAGTGCCTTGGGCGGTCACCTGGACAGAAGTAATTCCTTTTTAAATCCCACCTTGTGGCCTGTCCTTTCGGTCAGATCAGTAACACTGGTAGCCTCTGATTTTGAAGGCTATATTTTCGTTGAGGTGTGTTTCTTGCAAGCAACATATGCTTAATTTTTCTTGGTCCAAGATGTTTTCTAATTCTAATTTTTTGTTGCTGACTCCTTCCGCATTCCAGTGCATTATTTTAAGTCTTCGTTTAATATGGCCAGCCGTCCTATTCTCATGCCCCCTGTCTCCAAAGGACATCTGAGAAGGACCTCCAGTAGATGTGGTTGGACCCTTTCGAGACATAGGGCCCGGCACTGCACCTGCCTGGGGGTCCAAAGCAGGGCGAGCACCATAACATTTAGCAGTAGTCGACATATTCCAATTTGCGTGGTTGCGTGGCATCCTGATTTCTGTGGTACGCCTCTAGGCTGATTGCCTCCGTCTTCAGCACCTTTCTTTGCTAGAGCAAACATTGGTCTCACTCTAGTGTAGATGAGTACGCGCGCAGACACATGTATGCGCATGCATGTACGTGCATACACATCTAGAGCATACTGGTTATTTTCCGGCACCAGAAACTCGCCGTCGCCCCTTCTCCTGTTAGTTTAAACAGTTCCGCCACGTGAAGGCCAGGAGTTGGACATTTGCTGCATAGGTTATGTATTCACGAGCCATTGGGGTACTTAAGCAATGTTGGGCGCTCACCTCAACACTGCGCCCCGGCTACATACAGCAACATTTGGAACCATCCAGACTATGGGTTAGGACAGGTTGCCATTTATCACCACTTCCGGCTGATAACCCAGTTTCCTTGTTGGCGAAATGTACATATCCACCAGTCTCTACTGTCTATAGAAATGGATGACAAAGAATACAACATGGGCATTAACCTACTGTGGTATGGTAACATGTTTATAACACAATTACAAACAAAAAGGAGAAGGTAAAAGGAGTGGTTTTTCCACGTTCCAATGTCCCTCGTCGCTTGTTGTTTAGCTATTCTAGCTCTTATTGTGAATAAGGTATCTTTTCACTCAATATTCTATTCTCACGTTGTTACTGGGACTATTAGATAAGTGAAGCCATTCTTTCCATCCAAAGATGTTGATATTGCCTCTCTCGTACTTGAAGAGAATAACCTATACATAATCTCTGTTGTTTCTAATGCCTCGTCTTCTTTCCTTCGCTATAATCAGCATTAGGCCAAGGCTATTTAACATTGTTTTCTTATATACTGACATGCACACGGATTCTTACATCAACATCATGATGTCTCCACAGGAATCACATTAAAATTTATATTCCCCACAGTAATAGTAACAAACATGAATCATATATCATACAGAGAAAAACAAGCGTGTACATTTCTCATATATAAATTAATATAATAATAAAAATAATAATGCAGGAGCCAATGTTTTTGGATTTCCTCATTCGTCAATCCATAAACTAAAATATATATTATTTTTCCCACTGATTACAGCAGCGTGAGGTTATTGAATGCCGTGATATAATTTACAAGTTTTCTGCTATTGTAAGTAAGTTTCTTATTTACTACAAATAACTCATGCAGCATGGTACGTCTTCTGAATGTTGCTGACAATTTCTAACCATAAATCTTCGCTTATGCTCCTACCACAGTGAGGTGATGCGGACTGAAGGCACATCCTATCAGAACACTCAAATATATCATGTGTTTCTTTCTTTGTTCTTGAATGTATATTCTCAGACATGGCATTTCCTTTGTAATATTTTATTAAATGATTACATGTTAATCACACAAATTGTGTGGTTACTAATGTGTTAACAAGAAGATTGTACGAAAATGTGGCACGATAGCTCGAGTTACAGATTAGCAATTAGCAATAAATTTATCCAAAATGAACTGGAGTCCATAATATGAGTGATCAATAGTATGCTTCCGCATGGATAAAAAGTTTCCTGAAATGTCCTTAACAGTGAATTAACACTACATAGGATATTTACAGATTATAAGCGTTGATAGTGACATATAGTTTCACAATGCCTAGAAGAGGTTTTAACATAGGAATTAGAAATTGTAAGTATGGAATTTCGGCAGCGGGGTACAAACATGGCCCTTTAGTAGTAAAAATCAATCAGACTCTAGTTTACCAGAATTGTTGATTTTTCATTTTAACCAATTTTTAATTACCACAATGGTATATGTACCTAGGGTTAGAATTAAATTGTAAAAAGACACAGATTATGGTCGTCACTAGGAAGGACGAAATACCACAATGTAATATACAAGTAAATGGGAATATTCTTCAACAAGTGAGCAGGTACAATTATCTCGGAACAGTAATAACATCTGATGGGAGATGCCTTGAAGAGATTAGAACAAGAATCGCCATGGCAAAAGTAGCCTTTAGCAAGATGAAAAACATATTGACCAATAAAAAGATGTCAATTGAAACGAGAAAGAGAGTGGTGAGATGCTACATTGAGCCTGTACTTTTGTATGGATGTGAAGCGTGGACAATGAGCAGTCAGGCTGAAAAACATCTGATGGCTGTAGAGATGTGGTTTCTGAGGAAAATGCAAAGAATACCATGGACAGCCAGAAAGACCAATGAACAAGTCCTTCAAGAAACAAATGAAGATCGTAAATTGATTAGAGAAATTAGACGTAGACAGTCAACATTTTTTGGACATGTTATGAGAAGAAATGGATTGGAGAATTTGGTGACAACTGGTAAGATCGAGGGGAACAGACCAAGGGGAAGACCTAGAAGCAAGTACCTGGATGGCTTGGCCTTGTGGCATAGTCGAGACAGAAACACGGAGCTGATCCACGACTCTGGTGATCGGGTGAGATGGCAGAACATGACCGCCCACGCTTACCGGCATGGCACATGATGGATGGATGGATATGTACCTTATCAAACTACATAAATACGCATTAATAATGTAGATTTAACAAACCAATTGCTGCAGAGAATGACATATTTTAGGGCTAACTGCCCTCCCCGCACGGGGAAAGGCTGACGTCTGTTCTCTTTGCTCTCTTGAACAAAAATGGCCTACTCGTCCCTTTGTTTCAAAATCAACGCCGTCTGGCCAGGTGCGTGAACCATGACCAGGTCCAGATTTTAAACTACGGCCAAATAAATTTGACTGCCCTACGGGTTAGTTTATCTGTTTTCTTCCCCCAAAGGTAAGGTACTTAACCAGTCACAATTTGGGATTGGTATTTTTAAAGCGTCAATAAAAGGATGTTGGTAGAGACGTTTTAGTATATCACAGTTTTTCTACGAGCAATATGAAGATCCCCTGTCGGCTTGCTATGTAAGTCGCAGGTTTAGAACAAACATCTGACCATTGGTACTCTTTTCCCCATGGCGAGCCATAGCCTCGTTAGCTCATGACCTCGCGGTCGTGGTTTCCCAGTCTAAACCACCTGGAGGTGGGGGTTGACTTGTGTAGTCTGCGAGTCATCCAAACAGGCTACTAATTTTCACTTTTCACCCATTCTGGGAGAGGCAAGCCGACCCTAACTCTGCTGGCTGCAGGGCCACGCGCAGTCCACACCTTGTTGAAGAACCATCTCCAAATTACACCATTAGAGAACTCCTGTTTGCGGACGACCAAGCACTAATAGCAAAATCAGAAGCTGAATTACAAGACAACATGAATAGTCTACACGAAATATGTAGGGAACATAACATCTATATTACCACAATTAAAACAGATGTAATGACTATAACAAAAGAAGAAATAAAAACAACAACAATTCACCTAATTGAACATCCCCTGAAATAAGTAAAGAGTTTCAAGTACCTAGGAAATATAATATCATCAAATGGCAAATCGGAAGACGAGATCGAAAACTGATGCTATAAGGCAAAACCAACTCATTCGATAAATGGCACCATTACTGAAGAACAAACATGTATCAATAGTTACTAAGAAAGCACTTTACAACACAATCTTCCTACCAATTCTATGCTATCAATGCCAAACCTGGATAATGACAGCAAAAGAGAAAAGAAAAAATCACAACAACAGAAATGAGATTCCTGAGAAGATTACTCAATGTATCAAGGGGAGATAAGATCAGAAATTAAGAAATCAGGACTAAAGTTGAGGTTATAGCAGCGTTAGATTTTATTAGAAGGCATCAAGTCAAATGGTTTGGCCATGCAACTAGGTTACCAACTAACAGTATACCACAACAAGCAATGATGTACAGACCAGATGGAAGCAGAGGAAGAGGTCGACCACTTAAACGTTGGACGAAGGGAATAGCAGAGTCCATGGGAATATCGATACATGAAGCCCATAAGTGGGCACTCTCCCGCTGCCTATACTTCACCTCGACACGGCAAGGTACAAGAGGAACATGATGAGATGAGATGGGAGATGAATGTTTCTTTTGTTTGTGTATATCACAGAGAGTTGCAACTTGTTAGTGTTGAGAGACACATGTGCGAATAAAAGAAATACATTCATATATACAGATAATAATATACCATTTATGGCATGGTGCATGTACACACATTTCCTTGTATAAGGAAGGAAGAAGGCCCGTATATTTTATTTTTATTATTTTAACTTTCATGTCGTGCAACACTGTGCATTTACAAGGTCCGTTGTGTGTGTGTGTGTGTGCGTGCGTGCGTGCGTGTGTGTGTGTGTGTGTGTGTGTGTGTGTGTGTGTGTGTGTGTGTTAACATTTGCGAATACAAGATGTACATTCTTATACACATGATAATATTTCACTCATGGTATGGTGTAATTACCTAAACATTACTTGTTGATGATGATGGTGGGATAATCATTTGCTCTCAAGAACACTAAAATCTTTCAATAGAAATACTTTCATACTCCAATTATTCCCATTCACTCTTAGTTTTTATTTTTACAAGTGTAACAGTATCACCAGCTCCTTGTCGATGTGATTACGGACGCAGTTCGTAATCTTGCATACCACGTTCGAAATAGGCGAGGAGAAGAGTGGGTCAGAGTGCCAGCGGAGCAGTCAGACTTGTGCAGAGTTATAATCACATTGAGCCGGGAGTGCAGGGAGAGGCCAGCAGGGGCCACGGAAGTGGAAATCCAGCAACTAATTCAGGATAATGCTCGCCCGGGTGATGTGATTATATACACAGATGGTTCGGTGTTGAAAGGTAGGAGAAGTGCCTGGGGGTTCTTGGCAAAGGCTAATGGTCGACTTTTGGTGCAGGAGAGCTTGGCATATGATACCACAACATCTAGCTTAAGAATGAACGGTGAAGGCGGTCAGTGCAGCTTTCAGCTGGATGGAGAATACGACACACACACATACACACACACACTCACACTCACACACACACACACACACACTCACACACACATTGTGATTGTAACTGACTCAGAAAGCATGCTTTGTAGGGTGAGGACAGGCAAGCTTCGAGCAGAGTGGCTTGCTTCGCTTCGGAAATCACGGGTGGCAAGCATCGTCTGGATCTTTTCTCCGGGGCATGCTGGTGTGCTGGGGGAATGAACAGGCGGACAGATGGCTGGCTCTGCAAAACGTGGTGGAGTATTGATGCATGATTAGGCAAACGTAGTTGCGGCTTTGTGGGAGCACGTGTACACCTCAGAGGAACAAATGGATCACCATGGTCTGGCAAGAATAGGACAGCGAGGAGTGACGAGGTGATCTGGCCGACGCTCGTCGCTCAGAGGAAAGGCGAGACGGATATATAATCAGATTGATACTGGTACTATTAGTGTTGGAACTCTTCGCTGGCTGCTGAGGATGGGGACGGAGCGCTTATGAGAATGCCCCGAGTTAGTTAGTTAGTTAGTTAGTTAGTTAGTTAGTTAGTCCTCAATCAATCAATCAATCAATCAATCAATCGTAGCAGACCGCCTTGCGTTGGTTATTCATGAAATGGTATTTGTGCCGGTCGTTCAGAAAGCAATAGCAGACTAATGAACGTAAATTTGCAAAGCTATCACAAACAGCCAAAATATGCTGGGGGTGACTGCGACTTCCTGCAAAGGATATGCAACTAACTTCTGTTTATTGTCGTATTAATTTATTGGTTGTTTCGGGATTTGAAATTTAAATATTGAGCACAACCCACCACTAGCAACGCTGATCGTATTCTGGTATGAACCTAAGGCCTATCCACGCCATTATGGAAGCACTATACTCGAGTTTCACTCTCGTTTGAGCTCGTCAGTAGTACATATCCCTGACCGGATCCGGAAACAAGCCCCGGATCACGCGGGTTAAGCGGGTGAGTAACCACGCGGAACATACTATATTGTCTTATTAATTTGGCCTGTATAACAGGTCTGTAAAAAATTTCTGTATTATTTCGCAACATGTTGATAAATATTAAAAGAATGAAACAATCATTTATTATGTCGAAGGAAAATATAAATATGCATTCAAAAATTCTCATGCAATTAAAATAAAGCCATTATTTTTAAAGAAAAAATGAAGATTTCGTAAAATTATTATCTCATGTTTTATAAGTCATGTAATCGTAGATAAAGTCTCTAAAATGTTTATAAAAGATTAAAACAAATACACAATTATTTAAATTACATAATACAGGCACGCTATTATTAGTAATGTCCCTTGAAATTACTTACGTTGTTATGTCCCTTTCTTGTTCATTGCATACTAGCTGATCCGGCCCGGCTTCGCCCAGGCCCTGGCGGGGATCTGTCTGTCTGTCTGTCTGTCTGCTTGTTTGTCTGTCTGTCTGTCTGTCTATCTGACCCGGCCCGGCTTCGTCCAGCCCCTGATGGGGAGCATCTCATTTAATTCATATAAGTAGTCATATAAGCTCCCGTTCCCGACTATCTGTCTGTCTGTCTATCTGTCTGTCTGTCTGTCTGACCCGGCCCAGCTTCACCCAGTCCCTGGTGGGGAGCATCTCATTTAATTCATATAAATAGCCAAATACGCTCCCGTTCCCGTTCCCGACTGTCTGTCTGTCTGTCTGTCTGTCTGTCTGTCTATCTGACCCGGCCCGGCTTCGCCCAGCCCCTGATGGGGAGCATCTAATTTAATTCATATAAGTAGTCATATAAGTTCCCGTTCCCAACTGTCTGTCTGTCTGTCTGTCTGTCTGTCTGTCTGTTCGTCTGTCTATCTGTCTGTCTGCCTGCCTGCCCGTCCATCCGTCCTTCTCTCCCTCCGTCTATCCCACCCTCTCTATCTATCTATCTATCTAACTATCTATCTATCTATCTATCTATCTATCTATCTATCTATCTATCTATCTATCTATCTATCTATCTATCTATCTATCTATCTATCTATCTATCTATCTATCTATCTATCTATCTATCTATCTATCTATCTATCTATCTATCTATCTATCTATCTATCTATCTATCTATAGCCAGGGGACTTAACCTAAGATACAGCAATGCCACTTAAAGTTATGTCCATTTATATATATTTTTCTTATGTTAAGTCATGTAATTTAATTATTAAATGTTAGTAAGTAAATAGCTGGTTCTGCACTAAAAACAACTATGACAGTTGGTTGCACAGGAATGAAAAGAAGACGTGTAGAAAATTTCATCTCAATCAGATGGACCGTTATCGAACGCATCCAATACATCCCCACCCACCCACCCAACCACCCACCCACCCAACCACCCACCCACATACATACATTCTGTTTTATAGATATAGATATATAGACAGTATATGTAAAGAAACCAGCCAAACAGTGACTGCAAGAATACCGCATGATGAGAACACAGAAGAAGAACCATCTGCATATCAAACCATTAGAGAACTCCTGATTGCGGACGACCAAGCACTAATAGCAAAATCAGAAGCTGAATTACACGACCACACGAATAGTGGGCAAACTTTTTGTACGTAGGGCCGCAATGACAAATGTAAAGCTATTGGGGGCCGCAATATATATATATATATATATATATATATATATATATATATATATATATATATATATATATATATATATATATATATATATATATATAATATATATATATATATATATATATATATATATATATATATATATATATATATATATATATATATATATATATATATATATAATGTCCATATTGTTTACAGCAACCTAACACAATAAGTAATTATTAATTATTTATGGGTCCAATTCTCACTCGCTGCGAGACGCTGCGTGGATAAGCGGGATTACGGAGAAAGTCGTGTAATTCCTCGGCCAGAGAGACCGGCATGCTATTGAAAGTGAAACAAATATTATTCTGGCCTGTTATACAGGCCAAATTACAAAACACAAGAATTTAGCCATGTATCCTGTTCAGGATGTCACAGTAAACCCCATCATGCTTTGCTTGTTTATGATATATTGGCAAAGTTTACGTTCAGTAGTTTGCCATTGCTTTCTGAACGATCGCCACCCATACCAATTTGTAAACATCCAACGCAAGGCGGTCTGCTAACAAATCTCCGCAGCTTTGTTTCGAACGCGGGTATGTGGGATTACGCACTGCGTCCGTAGCCTCTTTGCCACGGAGCCGGAACAGTCCAAATACATGTTACGAAACACTCAATGCACACACACGTAATTTCACACATGTTTTTAACACACTATTTCACAGATTAATCAAAATGTCACTCCCATCAAGTTCACACTCACACTTCGTACTATACAAGTTCAAACACATACTTCCACAAATAGTTCTATATTTCTAATGTGTACCACTGTCATCATCAATTAATCATTTTTAGTTTTATTGCTATCAGTCTTTTAAAAACAAAGAGAAATATTTAGGCTTGGAGATCCTTTATTTATATATTGTCAATACTTGTCATTACATTTTCATTCTTTGTCACCGGGGATTGAAATATTACCACAGTCATGGGCAAATATTCATTGAGCTACCCAGCACAAAAGAAGGCGGTATCTCGTAGATCAGTTTCTTTGTCAGCCGAGAAGTGGATATTATGACCATGACCAAGACAAAAGTTCGATTAATCTCCACCCCAAACTTCGCCCACCCCAAATAAATACATTGTGACTGTTATGAAGTTACTATCCTATGCAGTTAACTTAAGCCTTTGTTTTTGGCTCTCTCTCTCTCTCTCTCTCTCTCTCTCTCTCTCTCTCTCTCTCTCTCTCTCTCTCTCTCTCTCTCTCTCTCTCTCTCTCTCTCTCTCTCTCTCTCTCTCGTGTGCGAGCAAACACCATCCATACCTGTTTGCAATTTATTTTGTTAATTGTCACGATTGTTACAATGATTAATGTATAATCTATTGTTCTTGAAAGAACTTTCTCATTCTTTTTTCTGTCCATCCGTTGCAATCTTTACATTCTCTTCAGACATCTCATTTCTACTGCCATTAGATGTTTCTCAGCTTGTCTGTGGTGAAGCTGTAGAAATGTAAAAAAAAATATATATATATAAATTTTAATTAGTCAGTTAGTCAGTCGAGGTTCCAACTTCACGGCAACGGGTCGTCCCCATTATGCTCCGTTCCTGTGCCAGTGAATATCACACAAAATGCTCCTCACTGTCCAATGTGAAAAGTGGAATAGACGGGAGTCTTGGCAATCCAACAGCCCACACAGGTACACTGTGTATAATGCCGCTGCCAGAATGCCAACACAAAATTAATCCACAAAAACCACAGTTCATCGTCGATGGACTCTGCAGTCACCAGAATGACCTCATTGACCTGGGTTTTCTCACATGGCTCAGTCTTTTACCGCAGGGCGACCCGCCGAAAGTGTCGCATAAAGCACGAACTCCGCAGCTTCAGCGCCGACTCCCATGAGTCTCCTGAAAAATGCACTCGTGAACCGAAAAGGCAAATCAGTCTATTCAGCAACAGCCTGTAGCCATTGTTCCGAACATGCAGGTCACTGTACGGGACAGTATAATATAAATATTATGATATAATATATATAGTATATAAATATATACAAATATAACATAACACAAAGTAGTGCACTTTTATAGAATACAATGGTGGAAAACAAAGGATGCTGCGACGATTAGCCTTCATCAGCCAGGGACGACCAGGGAGGCCAGGTCCATTGTAAAATTCCGACCCGATGCAGATTCGAACATTTGACCACCGAGCAGACAGGTGAACCTCTAGCCACCGCGCTATCCTGGATTCCGTGTTAAAAGTATACATACACTTACTTGAAAAAGATACGCTTTCTTGCGTATAGTGGAATATTCTAACGAAATATTTGTGTCCATTGATTTAAGAGGACGAAAATATTGTAAACTAAAGGGGGACAATCTAATACAGATGAATGGTACTATTGTTCCAAGAGAAGTAAGTTCCACAATATTGCTAGAAACGTTTTGTTGTAGGTTAAGACAATAACAACTCAATGTTTGAAAAGGATACCTAAAATTCCTATGTATATGCAAGTTTTGAATACAAACCGCATTTAATGTTTGCGAAAAATTAATGTATGTAATGTAATAAATGCCGGTCTCTCTGGCCGAGGGGTTATACGACTTTCTTCGTAATCCCGTTTATCCACGTAGGGTAACGCAGCGCAAGAGAATTGGTAGCGGTTCTCCCCGCGTTGATGACATGCGGGATAAGTGAGCCGGCCGCTCAGAAAGCAATGGCAAACTATTGAGCGTACTCTTGCCTAGAAATCTACAATCAGCTGGAAGATGCTGGTGTTGACAGCGATGTCCTGTAAAGGATATGCGAATTTTTTTTTAAATGTAATAAATTGTATGCAGTCATTACACAAACAAGTAGAGAATATTGCTGCATTTGACATCTGGGGGTCTTGTATTTTGTAAATGTAAAAGAAAACACGCATCGTACCTTGCAAAAACACTGTTTTGTACGAAATAAAACCACATTCAAAAGAAAGACATGTTATTAAAATATTACAATGGGACATAACATTCATTCATTCATTCAGGACATAACAACATAAGTGATTTCAAGTGACATTACTAGCAATAACGTGACTGTATTATGTAATTTAAACAATCGTGTATTTGTCTTAATCTTTTATAAAACTGTCAATGAAGTTAGCTACAGTTACATGCCATATAAGAAACAGGATAATAACTTTACGGCATCTTCAGAGTTTGTATAAAAATAATGGCTTTATTTTAAATGCGTGAGAATTTTCTAATACAATTTTCTATTTTTCTTCCACATAACAATAAATGGTTTTATTATTTTAATGTTTATCAGCTATGTAACCAGTAATCGATGAAGACATTTTTTTGCGGACCTGTTATACAGGCCAAATTACAAACCACAAGAAGTTAGCTACATCTCATTTTCAGGACGTCACAGTACACCCCATCATGCTTTGCATGTTTATGAAATCTTGGCAAGTTAACGTCCATTAGTTTGCCATTGCTTTCTGAATGACCAGCACCCATGCCAATTTATAAAATTCAACGCAAGGCGGTCTGCTGACAAATCTCCACGGCTGTGTTTAGAACGCGGGTATGTGGGATTGCGAAATGAGTCCGTAGCTCTTTGCGACGGAGCGGGAACAGGCCAAATACTTGTTACGAAACACTCAATGCACACACACGTAATTTCACACATGTTTCTAACACACAATTTCACAGATTAAGCAAAATGCCACTCCTATCAAGTTCACACTCATACTTCATACTACGCATGTTCAAACACATACTTTCACAGATAGTTCTATATTCCTATATTGTGTACCACTGTCATCAATTAATAATTTTTAGTTTTATTGCCATCAGTCTTTAAAAAAAAAGAGAAATATTTAGGCTTGGAGATCCTTTATTTATATATTGTTAATACTTGTCATTACATTTTCCTTCTTTGTCACCGGGGATTGAAATATTACCACAGTCAGGGGCAAATATTCATTGAGCTACCCAGCACAAAAGAAGGCTGTATCTCGTAGATTGGTTTCTTTGTCAGCCGAGAAGTGGATATTATGACCATGACCAAGACAAAAGTTCGATTAATCTCCACCCCCAAACTTCGCCCACTACAAATAAATACATTGTGACTGTTATGAAGTTACTACCCTATGCAGTTAACTTAAGCCTTTGTTTTCGGCTCTCTCTCTTCTCTCTCTCTCTCTCTCTCTCTCTCTCTCTCTCTCTCTCTCTCTCTCTCTCTCTCTCTCTCTCTCTCTCTCTCTCTCTCTCTCTCTCTCTCTCTCTCTCTCGTGTGCGAGCAAACACCATACATACCTGTTTGCAATTTATTTTATTAATTGGGACGCTTGTTGCAACGATTAATGCATGATTGACCCATTGTTCTTGAAAGAACGTTCTCGTTGGTTTTTCTGTCCATCCATGGCATTCTTTGCATTCTAGTCAGAAATCTCAATTTCCACTGCCATTAGATGTTTCATGGCTTGTCTGCGGAAAAGCTTTGAACATAACACGAAGTAGTGCAGTTTACAGAACACAATGACAGAAAACAAAGGACGTTGCGACGATTAGCCTTCACCAGCCAGGGACGACCAGGGAGGCGAGATCCATTGTAAAATTCCGACCCGCTGCAGATTCGAACTCATGATCACCGAGCCGACAGGCGATCCGCTAGCCACCACGCTAGCATGGCTACCGTATTGATTGACTGATTGATTTAGGAACCGACATCACAGCATTCGGGGATTCCCATATGCGCTCCCTCCCCATCCCCAGCAGCCAGCGAAGAGTTCAAACACCAATAGTACCAGTAGCAATCTGATTATAATTATATGTCCGTCTCGCCTTTCCTCTGAGCGTCGAGCATCGACCAGATCCCCTTGTCACTCCTCGCTGTCTCATTCTTGCCAGACCATGGTTTTTTTATGAAAACGTCCTTACACTTGATAAAGATCAGCTTTCTTGCGTACAGGGGAACATTCTAACGAAATATTTGTGTCCATGGATTTGAGTGGTCAAAAATGTTGCAAACTAAAGGAGGTCAATCTAATACAAATGAATGGTCATATTATTCCCAGAGAAATATCTCGCACAGTAGGACTAGAAACGTTTGCTTGTAGGTTCTGACAATAAAAACTCAATGTTTGAAAAGGATACCTACAATTCTTATTTATATGCAACTTTTGAATGCAAACCGCATTTAGTGTCTGCGAACAATTAATGTATGTAATGTAATAAATGCCGGGCTCCCTGTCGAAGGAATTAAGGGCGCTGTTCGTAATCCAGTATACCCACGTTCGAAACACAGCTGCGCGAGATTTGGCAACAGATCACGTCGAACTGGTATCTTACGGAAAGGTATGTTAGCCGGACGTTCAGAAAGCAATGGCAAACTACTGAACGTAAAACATGCCATGACATCAACAGCAGCGGGTTCTAAATATTGCTGTTATGTAGCCAGGGGCGGGGTTGGAGTGAGCGCCCAACCTTGCATAAATACGCCAATGGTTCGGTGCATTCATTACCTATGCAGCAAAAGTCCAACTACTGGCCTTCGCGTGGCGGACTTGTTTTAACTAACAGGAGAAGGGGCGGCGGCGAGTCACTGGCACCGAGAAATAACCAGAAAGCTCTAGATGTGTATGCACGTACATGCATGTGCAGACACCTGTGTGCGTGCCTACACACCTAAATTCGAGTAAGACCACAGTCTGCTCTAGCAAAGGAGAGGTGCTGAAGACGGAGGCAACCAGCCAGGAGGCGCACCACAGAAATCAGGATGCCACGCAATTACGCGTAATGAAATATGTCGACTACTGCTAAATGTTATGGTTCTCGCCCTGCTTTGGACCCGCAGGCAGGTGCAGTGTCGGGCCCTAAGTTTTTTTATGTTGAACACCACGCAGTTGATCCGTATTCCAGGTGTGGTCGTATGCTCTGTTGTTAAACTTTGCTAAGTATTTTCCCACGGGCTCTCCATGTGGTTCCACTTAGTTTTCTCTGGATGGCTATTTTCCTTCTGGCTTTTGCTACTGCTTTGTTGATGTGCTTTCTCCATGTCAGCCTGCCATCAAATGTTACTCCAAGGTACGTTGGTTCTTTGTCTTCTCTAAGGGGTATTCCATTTATCTGAATAATCCCTGCCTGTTTTATTTTTGAGATAGGGTAAATAGAGTGGTGCTGCACTTGTCAGTGTTTATGCTAACACACCATCTGTTTGCCCATGTAACAAATGCATCTACAGCTCTTTGTAGCGATCTGGTGGCCACTGATGCATGTTCATTTGTGCTCCATAGAACCAGGTCATCAGCGTATATTGCCGCTTTAATTCCATGCGGTAGATTAGCAACAGGATCATTGATGAAGATTAGAAAAAGTGTGGAGGACAAGACTCCGCCCTGGGTAACACCGTGGCGCAGTAATACTTTCTTGCTCTTGAGTCCGTCTATCTGTACTCGGACTCTTCTGTTGTGCAAGTATGCTTTCACACATTTGTACATTCTTCCATTGACGTTACAGTTTCTCAGTTTCTTCATCAGACATTTCTTTCCAGACTGTGTCAAAGGCTTTCTTCAGATCTATCCATGCAAATCAAATCAAATCAAATCAACCTTATTAGGGTCACAAATTGGGCGCGCAGGCCCGTCTTACATTCAGCAAGCGATGCAGCAAGCACCAGCTTCTTCTCTTGGAATGCATCCTCAATTTCTCGAGAGAGGTAGGTTGTCTGATCTTCCGTAGTGTAGCACTGCCTAAAGCCAGCTTGCTGTGGCACAAGGATGTTTTCACTATCAATGTACCAGTGCAGTCTGTGGTTGACGATGAGCTCCATTGCTTTGCATAGACAGCGCTAATTGGTCTGTAGCTGGAGGCAATGGAACTATCTTTCCCTGATTTGGGAGGGGTATCATGATTGCTTCTCTCCAGGCTTGTGGAACACTGCTTAGCGTCCGGCTGTTATTGAAGATCTGCAGCATCTTATCTTTGGCCTCTGTTCCTAGGTTCCTGATCAGTCCTGCAGACTGGTACTATTGGTGTTTGAACTCTTCGCTGGCTGCTGAGGGTGAGGACGGAGCGCTTATGGGAATGCCCCGAATGTTGTGATGTCGGTTCCTGAATCAATCAATCAATCAATCAATACGGAAGCCAGGTTATTGTGGTGGCTAGAGGTTCGCCTTTCGGCTCTGTGATCATGAGTTCGAATCTGCAGCGGGCCGAGGTTTGGGTGTGGAGATTAATCGAATTTGTGTCTTGGTCATAGTCATAATATCCACTTCTCGGCTGACAAAGAAACTGATCTACGAGATACAGTCTCCCTTTGTGCTGGGTAGCTCAATGAACCTTTGTCCCTGACTGTGATAATATTTCAATCCCCGTTGACAAACAAGGAGAATTTGCTGATTCATTCTCCCCCATGACGGGTATTGTAAATATATAAATAAAAAATCTCCTAGCCTAACTCTTTAAAAGACAGATGGCAATAATACTAAAGATGATTAATTGAGGACAGTGGTAGCCATTAGGAATATAGAACTATCTGTGAAAGTATGTTTTTGAACATGCATAGTATGAATTGTGTGTGTGAACTTGATAGGAGTGACATTTTGATTAATCTGTGACATTTTGTGTTAAAACCATGTGTGAAATTACGTGTGTGTGCATTTAGTGTTTCGTAACAAGTATTTGGCATGTGTCGGCTCCATGGCAAATGAGCTATGGACGCAGTTCGTAATCCCACATACCCGCGTTCGAAACACAGCTGTGGCGATTTGTCAGCAGACCGCCTTGCGTTGGATGTTTACAAAACGGTTTGGGTGCCAGTCGTTCAGAAAGCAATGGCAAACTACTGAACGTAAACTTGTCAATATATCATAAACATGCAAAGCATGATGGGGTTGACTGTGACGTCCTGAAATGGATATGCAGCTATCGTCTTGTTTTTGTAATTGGACCTGCATGACAGGTCGGACAAAAATTCCTTTATTCATGAGACGGATCTGACACTAAAAACCATAAAACTATTTATTATAATGTCGAATCAAAATAGAAAAATTTATTACAAAATTTTCACGCACTTAAACTAAAGCCACAGCTTTTATCAAACTCTGAAGATTCCATAAATGATTAAATTTATTGTTTATAAAAGACCTAACCATAGTTAATTTCTTTAAAACATTTATAAAACAATGTAAACACTACACAATTATTCAAATTACAAAATACAGTCAAGCTATAGTTAATAATATCCCTTGTAATCACTTATGTTGTTATGTCCCATTGTAATATTTTAATAACATGACTTTCTTTTAAATGTGGTTTTATTTCGTACAGAACAGTGTTTTTGCAAGGTGCGTTGCGTGTTTTCTTTTACATTTGCAAAATACAATAAGATCTCCAGGTGTCAAATGCAGCAAGATTCTCTAATTGTTTGTGTAATTAATGCATACATTTTTTCCCCCCGTGTTTCCATCCTATTTCAGGATATTGCGGTCAACACCAGCATCTTTCAGCTGTATGTTGATTCGTAGGCTAGATTACGCGCATCAGCACGCCACGACTTTCTGAGCGATCGACTCCATACTCTCGTAAGTCACTGGCGCGACTCGAACCTCTTCCAATTCTCGTGTGCTCACGTCAACAATGAGAGTATTCGGGGTTACGGAGAAAGCTGCTAAATTCCCCCCCCCCCCCATGGTTCCAATGCGGTGATTCCCTTTCGTATTCTACCGGGGTGGGGACTCACTTTCGTGATTTAAAAAAAAAAAAATGTCTTTCATTCAAAGCAGTGTTAGTTAGTTAGTTAGTCGACAGATCATCCTCGTTGCACATCGAACCATTCAGTCCATAAGTGCTCGGATTCCCTCCTCAGCAAATCCCGCAGTGTGTAGCGGCTAACGACGCCAGTTCTGTGTTGGTTTATCAATCTTCTTTGGCTTCCTGCGTAGTGTTCTTGTTTGGCCACCCCTCTTTTAATTTGCTGCTCCCGCAGTCTGGCCATTGTTGTAGATTCACAGTCATCACTTGGTTCTCGCAAAAGTCTCACTTCTCGTAGAGCATTCAGAATGTCAGCCTGGTCCATGGCGCGTCTGCCCTCCACAGTAGCCTCACCTGCGAGCTTGTCAGTCCGCTCATTTCCTTGTACTCCCGCATGATCTGGCACGAAGATGAAACTAATCTTTGCCAGCCGAGACCGCTTCAGGGGCAGCAACCATTCTCTTCGGATCGACCCCTCCTCTATCCTCTTGATCATGTTCATTGAGTCGCTAAGGAAACAAGCCCTAGTGAATGTCTGTGTCTCGAGCCATGTTATTGCTTTACTTACTGCCATGACTTCCATAGTCAGGCTACTTGTGGTTTCAGTGAAAGCACCAGAGTCCTCCTTCACAATTCTCCCTCCGGCCCGAGCTGTAAAGGCCCACGAGCTTCTCATATGTCGGACGACCGACCCATCTGTGTAGATGACCGCGTCACCGTCTAGCGAATTCTCGAAAATCAACGCTTGTACTTCAGCCTCAACAGCAGCCGGATTTTCTTGTCTGCATTTTCTATCTAGTTGGATGCAAACTGAAAAGGATGTGCAGAAGTCTGTTGGCACTTGCACCCACTCCTCGCCAGGTTCTAAGTCCTCAAGTGAACACACCTGTTGAAGAATGTCTTCGGCTTGACCCATCCACGACCGTCCTCTTTTTAACCTGCTTCCCTTCACCTTCCTAATTTCACTATGCAGTGGATGTTGTGTGTTTGCGTTAATTCTGAGGTAGGCGCGTGCCCTGGAAACTTGTATTCTCTCTTCAATGGTTGGAAAATCAAGAAGGTAGCGCATCGCCCTGCATGCTGTATCTCTTGTACATCCAAGAATAATGCGCATAGCTTCATTCTGTATCCTTTCCATCCTTTCTATCTGCTTGTGGCTGAGAGTCAGGATTGCCATTGCATACTCCAAAACAGATATGACCAGCCCCTCGTACAGAAGACATAGATGGCGCTGCTCACAGTTTGCTGCCGCCATCACCCGCATCGCTGCCAAACCCCGCTTGGCCTTTGTTATCACCTGGTCTATGTGCACATTATAAGCAAGGCTTCGATCAAACCGTATCCCCAGGTAATTCATTGCCTGCGTTCTTTCCACGTCTCTGAACACAGCATTACAGTTGGTGTTGGATTGTTGACAATATGATTATTCAACGAGAACCAAGTCACTGTTGCCTTTGTTGGGTTGACCATTGCCCCAGCTTCATCACACCAAGTACTTATGCGATTGAGTTCGGTTTGTAGTTCCACAGCAACCTCCTCTCTATCCTTACCCTGACGATACACTAAAACATCATCGGCATACGACAATGTCCTGCCAGGTCCAGTGATCTGCTCACTGGTGATTCTCACTGTGTAGGCGTTGAACAGTACCGGAGATAATGGTGATCCCTGTGGTAGGCCAGGATATATTGTTGTTGGTTCCGAAGTCCAACTGCCACATCTAAGAACTACTTTCCGTTGGTAGAGGGCTGCAGCGATCCAGCTAAGGAGGAATGGACTTACGTTTAGTTCAAGAAGCTGAAACATTAAAAAATCCAGTGGTACTCTGTTGTATGCGTCCTCAAGATCAATCGCTGCAGCAACGGTTTCAGTGCCTGAGTGGAAACCTTCATAGACATCATGGGCAAAGACTGCTGCATTGGTCCAGGTTTCTCTTTTTGGACGGTACCCACCCAGGGTAGGTGGGAAAACACCTTGCCTCTCTAGTTGGCTTGATATTTTCCTGGCAATTACCTTCTCCAGCAGCTTGCCTATTGTATTCTGCATGGTTATAATTCGATATCCCTGCATTTTTTTTGTGGTATTTGTCAGGCTTCGGCAAGGGAATCAGATAGCTGTGTAACCATTCCTCCTCGATGCTAGCACTCCCTATACTGTTGTTGTACATGTCTGCTAGTTTCTCTAGCTCATTGTCGGTACACCTATTTATGTCGTCGTATCTTATGCCATCAGGACCTGGAGCACTGTTTTTTGATCGTCGAAGCACAGCCTTGATTTCTTTCACTGTCACTGTGTCTTCCTCCGAAGTGTTCTGGGCCTTGCATCTGTCTGAGGTGACCTCCTTGGCCAGATTTCGGCCTCCCATGTCTGTCTGGTTGCCCTGCTCAAGTTAGCGTTCAAAGAGGGCTTTGCCCTTGTCCTCGTCAGTCCTCTGCCAGGTGAGGTCAGCACCTTGGAAGTCTGAAATGCTCTTAATCTTGACTACACCACTCATGCTTTTATGTAGTCGCCAGAACAATTTCAGTGACTTGTCTGTGCCTACTC
Source organism: Cepaea hortensis (assembly GCA_963921405.1). NCBI lineage: Eukaryota > Metazoa > Mollusca > Gastropoda > Stylommatophora > Helicidae > Cepaea > Cepaea hortensis. The sequence continues at coordinate 16,371,177 of OY992897.1, forward strand.
TTTGACACACCTCTGCCCATTTTTCGCTTTTAACCACCTTGACCAGTTTTTTGAAATAGCTTACTTTTGTGTGCATCTCTCTTTCTAAGTGCAAGCAGGGACTAGGATGACTAGCTCTGTTCTTCTTGGCATTTTGCCATCTCCTTACAGCACTACGCTTATCCACCCAAGCCTTCTCCACCTCGAAACTCCACCACGGTGGCTGCTCCCAGCTTTTTTTCCTGCCCTGAAACGTTCTGCGCTTGTCACGTCTTATTTTACTCACCACATCTTGCCCTGTACTGTCATACTGGAACGTCTTTACCTTTAGCTTGTGCTGCCTGGTTCTGCCTTTCTCCACCAATATGCTGCACGGGTGGTGGTCGCTGCCATGGTGTCCTAGGACACCCCATCTACACACTGTAGTGAGTGAAGGTGAAACTAGCGCCAGATCAATAGCACTGTCCTCATCGCCTGGACGGCTTGCTGTCCTGGTGACACAGCCACTGTTAATACAAACCAGGTCGATGGTTTTCAGTGCAGTCTCGAGCTCCTCCCCTTGTGTATTGGAGGAAGTGTTTCCCCATGCTCTGCCTTTAGCGTTGAAGTCACCACAGAAAATAACATTTCTCTCGTGGCCTAATATGCCACTTAAGCACTGCCACTTCTGGGCGTCCATACTCACATTGCGGGCATAAACATTAACCAACACGAATGGTATACTGGAATGAACTCTCAACGCCTGTATTTGTATATCGTCACTGTCCCAACTGGACATGTCTAGCTCTGACGCCACCATGCTGTCGCGAACGAGAATCGCCGTTCCCAGATGTCGTCTGTTGTAGAAACATTTGAAGCCGGCAATTCGGAGTAGCTGATCGCCCAGTCTCGTCTCCTGGAGTGCTACAATGTCGTTCCTGTAAACTAGGGTTTCTAAAATAGAGCCCCGTTGTTTTACACTGGCACAGTTCCAATATAGAATACGGATGTTCCTGAGTCCTAGACGGTCACACTTGAGTCTAAAACGCCTCAAACCACCGCGCTTACCTTGCTTCTTTGTCCCTGCGCGGCTACCACGCCGCTTCGTTATGTTGACTGCTGACCGCTCGGAAAAAACACGTTCTTCCGCCATGATGAAAAAACGTAAACACAGACTGCTGTTGAACCACACATGCTGCTGAAAATTCACTCAAGGATGGCTTCGCTCGATGCACGAACTCCGTAGCACCCGCGCAGATCTTGAGTAGAAACTCCTGGTTTTACATCCTGGCACACCAATTACACGCAAGAGATGAATAAATCCATCCCCTACGCGAAAAAGTTAACGAACACAAAACAACACGACCGTCCGTCGCCATCTTGAAACCGGAAGTTTTGTGTATTTATGAAGCAGTGTGTATTTACATGGTGTAATGTGTGTTTCTGATATATATTATTTCTAGTATTCCTCTTGCTAGTCGTGGTTCAATGACTATTCCCTTGACCAGCTGGGAGGTGGACGGTACCACAAATGTGAGAGTCTCTAAGCAATGCTAACCTGGTCAAAAATGCCCGCAAAAGCCGGATGTGTTGACCTAAGGGTTTTCGACCCAAGGATGCCTAACGCAAAAGCAATCACATCTGAAATAAAACACTCCGGATGAACGCAGAGAAGAAGAAGAAGAAGAATATTCCCTGAAATAAGTAAGAGTTTCAAGTACCTAGGACATATATTATCATCAAATGGCAAATCGGAAGACGATATCGAACACTGACGTTATAAGGCAAACCAACTCATTGGATAAATGGCACCATTACTGAAGAACAAACATGCATCAATAGTTACAAAGAAAGCACTTTACAACACAATCTTCCTTCCAATTCTATGCTACCAATGCCAAACCTTGACAATGACAGCAAAAGAGAAAAGAAAAATCACAACAACAGAAATGAGATTCCTGAGAAGAATACTCATTGTATCAAGGAGAGATAAGATCAGAAATTAAGAAATCAGGTCTAAAGTTGAGGTTATAGCAGCGCTAGATTTTATTAGAAGGCATCAAGTCAAATGGTTTGGCCATGCAAGTAGGTTACCAACTAACAGTGATTGATTGATTGATTGATTTAGGAACCGGCATCACATCATTCGGGGCATTCCCATAAGCGCTCCGTCCCTATCCTCAGCAGCCAGCGAAGAGTTCCAACACCAATAGT